>UELW01000067.1:5689556-6289556 GCA_900490495.1 Danionella dracula | reverse complement strand
TCACAAGCAACTTACTCTGAGATAGATGCCCCTTTCACATGTTTACAGTTTTTCACAATTGCTAAGACAGGTTTTTCAATACATTTAACAACTTTCCTAAACTCTTAACACATCAACTCAGTTAAAACACACAATTGGCAAAACAGTTCATTTAATTCTCAAAACCCCTCGTTGTAAACAAAACTCCAAAACTAATTTTCAAAATACAATAATACAGTTTTCAACACACTAACACGTTTTCTTCTAACAGCAACATTTAGTCAATCTTTAAAATGACATAGTTTTGGTGTTGGTGGAGCTTGAGTGTAAAAGAAGTTCAAGCATTTGAAATTTGTGTTAACTGAATGCATTTTGTATAAAAGCAACAAGAAATGTGTTAATTGTATCGCCAACCTCGACAGATGTTTTGCTAATTGTGTTAAGAGTTTAGGAAAGTTGTTAAATGTATTGAAAAAACTGTCTTAGCAATTGTGAAAAACTGTAATTCGCTCAGTTGTTTTAAACACCATTTCTTATTAGTAGTAAAAGCATTTGCAACTTATGACACAGTGAAAAGTGAATACTAAAATTTCCTTCTATGATCAACTAATAAGCTCAAGGTAAAATAAAGACTTAGAACCATTATATTAAATGGTGAATAACTATATAAGGGTTACCCTGCTTTCACTTACTGTGCAAACCCTCTTGATCCTAACCAGGACTAAGCTGCTAAGAAAAATCGATAGATGTCTAAATGGCATCGAATATTTTTTTTTTTACTTCAGGTAAGAAAAAAATTACTTCAAGTTACACCATTTTGTCCTCAAGAGCCGGTGGCATGAGATGAGCATTCACAAATCTGCAGTGTGTGTGTGTATACATGTATGTGTGAGCGAGAGGGTAAACCCGGCAGCAGCTCCTTGTACGATGGTGTGGAATGCCCTTGGACAAGTATAAATGCTTTAGAAAGAAAAGAACCAAAATTCTTTTTCCTCCAGGGAATGAATTAGACAAGGACGGAGGTGAAGGGACAGAGAAAAAGACGGAGTGAAAAGGAGAATACTAAGGTTGAGAGGACAGTGTTTGAGGCACAGAACACCAAAAAAAGTACATGACCCATTCAGCTTGACTCTCGTGTGTATAAGAATGCTTGGTGGCTTATTTGATAACAAGAAGAGCTCCTCTGAGAGACAGCACATGTTATGCATTTGAGAAATGCATGTGTTAGTGCTTTGAAAACTGTGTTATTGTATTTTGAAAATGAGTTTTGGAGTTTTGTTTACAATGAGTGGTTTTGAGAATGAAATTAACTGTTTTGCTAATTGTGTGTTTTAACTGAGTCGGTGCATTAGGAGTTAAGCAAAATTGTTAAATGTATTGAAAAACTGTCTTAGCAATTGTGAAAATCTGTAAAACACACAATTGTTAATTGTAAAACAGTTCATTTCATTCTCAAACCCCTCTTTGTAAACAAAACTCCAAAACTTATTTTCAAAAAACAATGATACAGTTTTCAAAACCCTAACACATGTTTTCTTCCGACAGCAACAATTAGTCATTAATAACACAATGAGAAAAAATGTGTCTTTAAAATTGTCTTTGTTTTGGTGTTAGTGGAGCTTGAGTGTAAAAGAAGTTCAAGCATTTTAAATTTAGGAAAGTTGCTAAATGTATTGAAAAACTGTCACAGCAAAAAACTGTACAGAGGACTGTGATTTTGCACTTAAACGACAGCCCCATTTTCAAAATAAAAGGGATGAACATCTTTGTTAAAAGGAACCAAATTTTTCAATACAACAATCATCATGCATCACCTGAATTTATTACAAAAAACCCACCTGACATTGTCTTTTGAGAAGTACAACGTGTGAGTATAATGGAGGCAGACAAAAGGCTGTGCATTCCTCATACCTGCTGCACTGAATGCTTTTAATTGCTGGTGATTTTCACTTGTTGGTGTTTTGCTCACCTGAAACAAACTCTGAAAAGTCACCAAAGATCCCCGCTGTGAGAAAACGCATAGAAGGAGAAAGGGGAGTCTGAAAGAATGTGTTTGATTGCAGCTAGTGCTAGTTATGGTTTAGTTGGTCGTGTTTAGCAGTTGGTCTATTGTGTTCTTTGTGTATTTCTGAGTGTTGCAGCTATTCAGTTGAGAGAGCGAGGGGGGAAATGCATGCTCTGACATTCTCTAATCAAATACAGCAATCAGGAACCTAAAACCAGCATTACACCATTTACAATCCCTTTTAATTTATAATCAGAAATGGAGCGGGAGAGTGAGCTGGGAGGGAGATGGAGAAGAAGAGAATGACAGACACAGGCAGGTCATTACGTCTCTTCGCAGGGCCGATGAGAGCAATGAAGAATTAATCAGTGGCCATTAGACTGTATTTACTCATCACTGTAGGGGTTCTGATCAGAGCCATGCTTTCTTGTTGTCTGCCATAGGCTGTTTTTTCGTGTGCCATGGTGTTTGCAACAGGTTATGGAAAGAACACTTTTCTTTGACCTTTCTGATGGAGGTCAGATCTTTTTCATGTTGAATGAGCTTTTACATGGTTGGATGAGCATGTGGACATTAATGCATTGCTTTCCCATTACTTTAAAACCATGAGTTAACTCCAAGTTAAAATCTTTCACAAGCATATATATAAATATATGGGCGATTGGTTAGTTATTGTGCGTCAACACATTTCTTTTTAACTATTATTCAAATACATTCATGAACAGCAGAAGTAAAATTGTTCACTTGCTCTGGCAGTAGGAGCAGGTAAATTGTTAGCATGGTGATAACAGCCAAATGATTAAATGCTAAATAGTTGCGAGTATTAAATAGCATTTGGCTAAGGTGTGCCTGGTTTTTGTAGTCAATGTCCAGTCAAAAAGTCTCTAGATGATGTCATCGCCCCTAATTTGCATAAAAGTCTGTTTATTTTCCATGACAACGCAATATATAAATGTTAAAATATAATTATTTTCACACATTATGGTAAAAGGATAAACATATTTGGGCAAAAAACTACATTCAATATTAATGTCATATAAATGAAAATTATGGCATCAAAGAATCAAATCAAGAATTATTTTAATCAAATTAATAATCAGCTTGATTGGGAGATGTAAAAGTGTAGATTATTGCTATTTTAAAAGTTAATGTGACAAAAACATTTTTAAGTCTTTTGAACAAAACGAAATCAAATAATGCTCATTTCTCTGTGGAGCATGCCCAAAGCTTTTGAAGCGTTTCTTCAACACAGAGAGCTGGGGAGGGTTTTGCTTAACTGTAGGAGTGAGAAGAAGCTGTTCATTTGAATGTGAACTTCTCCTGCTGCTCCGTAAAAAGAGTTATAACAATGACATCAAAGTCGCTAAAAGTTGCAAAAAAGACAGCAATGGTTGCTAAGTTTGTCCTTTAATTTATAAAGGACAAATTTAGAAATGTTTCTAAATCTACTAACACACCTATCCGAATATTCTATCTAAAGGTTTGTGTTTGAATATGCGTTGATCTAAAACCAGTGGTGCCAACATGAGTTAACACGTCTAACCAAATGATTTTTGGAGAGGCGTTTTGAGAATGAAAGAGAGGCTCAGCAAGGAAAAAATTTAAGTAGTGGAAAGAAAAGGAAGAACAGTGACAGATGGAATATTTTGTTCAATGTAAGATTTGTAATCATGGTCTGACAATTAATATAATATATTTAACATTACTTTCACTTTTTGATCATTTAATACAACAGGCATTGGGAGTCAATATTCATTTTCAGCCCAATTTTTTATATTAATGAAGGAAAATCTTAGCACCAGATCCAAGCAGATTGTCCACATCATGATTGTTTACTGCTAACCCCAGAGAAGATTTCACTGGGCCACTTTGACATTTATGATGTGACGTATTTTTGCAAAGTTTGCAAAGTCATTTTTTTGAAGTCTAGAGATAACACAAGCATGTCAAACTCATTTTGTTCAAAATTGATTTCAAGAGAAACAAGAAGACCTTATTTAGAGAAATCATGTGTTTTCAGTTAAGATTGAACCAAAACTGTGCAGGGCTGTGGCCCTCCATGAATTGAATTTGACACCTGTGGCACAGCAAATTTAAGGGATTAAAATAAAGAAAAACTAGATGGCGTGAAGCTCAATGAGACAGGAACTTACAAGGGAATGTAAAATACAGGGTAAAAAAAAACTCATCCATATGGAACATTAATATTTTTGTTCTCCAGTTATTATTTTTGCACCCTCATAAGTTAGTTTTTAAATAGCTTAATAAATCATAAACATTCAGGTCACATTTATTCCTGTGTTTACCCTGAATAAACTGCATTGATTTAACTACTGACTTTGTTGCCAGTGTGCAAAAGAAGCATGGGACTACCTTCAAATGTCTGCTTAGATTTAAAGGGATCTGAAAACCCTTCTGCTTCAGTCCCCTTGTGTGGAGTTAGTGCATCTGTGTGTGCTGATGGCAACCCATAGTGCAGAAGCCAAGACGGGTCGACTCTCTTAAATCACCTCCTTTAATCTCAGCCGCTGTCCACTCTAACCAGTGTTAGCTCAGGCCAAACATAGCTGAGTACATCTCTCCACAAATCAGCCCTCAGTGCTCTCATTCTGAACTCTGACTCCTGGGTTTTATACCACTAGCAGTACTTAGAAGCTTTATAGATATGAAATTAAATTCTGTAAGTTCAGTGAGGGAACTGCTACTCGAGAAGACTTTCACTACTGACCAACCTAATCGAGGAACAGAACCTCTTTAAACTAAAAGAATCCCTGCCACACTCTCTGGAAGCAGAGTTAATGATGTTTGTTCAAGATTATCAGCGCCTCTTGAGTAAACCAGTAGGAAAAGAAAGAAGAAAAGGGGGCATGGCTTTGTTGTACAGGTGTTTGTAAGGTGTGACTCTGAGCAAGAGGAATGTCACCTTTAGGGTGAATTATTGGCCAGCGTTTTTGTTGTGGTTTAGTTCACCGAAAGGTAATGATTGAAGGATGAATGTGTGTTTTATATTTCAAAGTGCTCTTAATTAAAGTAAAGCTCTATGGTAGATTACACACAGGGAAGCGTATGAAAGAGAAATCGAGGGTCAAATTGTACATGAGTGTTTATTTGTTTCTGAGCTAAACGAAGGCAGACGGAGGTGCTCCAGTCTTTCGTTGTCTTAGCAACCTGTAAGTATCTAAAGGAGGGATCAGTGTGCTGGGTTGAATTGCACGCATGGGTGAAAAACTCAGCAATTAAAAGAAACGTAAGTGACAATTAATATTGTGAGGGGGCAAATAGAGTGCTATGCCCTTTCGAGCATGCTCACCACTCACCCTATGCTCGACTTGGTACTTTTCTCCTCTTAAAATTCTCCCCGAAGACCTCTCCACTTCTCCACTTGGAAAAATCATGCTGCATGGTCTTTTTTTCCGGTGGCCTACTGTAGACAGAAATGCCTACTGCTCAGGAGCTCCAACTCAAGAGGGAGACTCACTCAAGCATGCAAGGAAGCTTTATTTTATTGCTAGAGCTAAACTTTGTGTCAACCTTTGAACCACTGACATAAATCTTCTTTGAGGTCAAAATGTTTTCTACTGTCAGACGTTGAGAATTAGAGTTTTCATGGTCAGCGATGTTTTTCAGAGTCCAGGATGTTACGTGTGACACACACATGACGATTTCCTCTGACATGTTTACAATGCAACATGTTTTACATAGCATTTTTTTACATACATTTGCAAGTAATTGTAACATTAAGGTGTTATGTTGGCAAAGCTGCTTTGAAACAACTGCTAAAAAAACTACATTAAACATTCTGATTTACTTTTTATCAAAATATTTAAATAAATTTTAGTTTTGATGGTTCTTTATTTAAATTTTTTAAATAAATACAATTATTTTTAAAGGAAATCTTTCAACTGACCGCTCCCATTTATAGAGCGTGTGGTGCATGATTGGTATTTGGGGATAGCAACATTGAGTATGTTGGTTTTGTCGTTTTGTTTGTTTCACTTGGCTGCTGAATGTACGCAAATAAATGGATAGTCAGATTAACTGAAAATCCCATTGTAAAGTGATTTTATGTAACCATTTAAAGTAATATTTACTTAGAGTTCTTTAGAATAAAGTCACACAGAATTATAGGTAAAAAGTAACATTTTACCGTTAAATACGTTGCTGATCTATATCATATGACCATATATCGGTCTATGTTTTGAAAATTCATTGGTCTATGTTTTATTGCATGTAAATGTATTGTGGAAATATTACATATAACTTTATTGATATGATTACTTCCAAATGTATGTCATGAAAGCCATGTAAAATTACTGTGTGCTTGTAATCATAACAAATCATATTTTGTTGTATATGTTCTTAGATAGAATGTAATTTTACTTATTACATTTTATGCTTTCAACAAAAAAATTCATTTTCAAAATTCAATTAAAATATTACTTTAAAACTTACACGGAACTCCCTTGATACAGAATTTTGTAAGACTGAAAAATCATGTTTGAGTGTAGTGGGTATGTATGTGAGTGACTGATAGTGAAGACTTTAGCTGACTTTATTTGAACCAGCATAAACATGTAAAGAGCTGCTGTGCGATAGATTGGACAAGCATAGTCAAAAGATTCTGTCAGAGATATTATTTTTTAGATTGTCAAAATCTAAATAATGGAAAAGGTACTTACTTGCTTAACGATCTGAAATATGAAATTGCTTAACATGGATTGTTTCTCATAAACAGTAGCTGTGTTTTAATTACACATTTGTGCAAAATTTAAATTATTCTACCCATGTAAAGCACAATGGTGCAGTAGATAGAGTTCTTCTCTTGTGTCCAGCGGTTACTGCCAATGTCAGCGCGACATCGACACCTGCATTTAGGATAAGTGCAAAAAGCTCTGAATCACCATGGCATCAAAATGTTGTTACAGTTTTTCACAATTGCTAAGACAGTTTTTGCAATACATTTAACAAGTTTGCTTAACTCTTAACGCACCGAATCAGTTAAAACACACAATTGGCAAAACAGTTCATTTCATTCTCAAAACCCCTCGTTGTAAACAAAACTCCAAAACTCATTTTCAAAATAAAATAATACAGTTTTCAAAACACTAACACATGTTTTCTTCCGACAGCAACATTTAGTCAATCATAACACATTGAGAAAAAAATTGGCTTTAAAATGACATAGTTTTGGTGTTGGTGGAGCTTGAGTGTTTGTGTTAACTGAATGCATTTTGTATAAAAGCAACAGGAAATGTGTTAATTGTATCGCCAACCTCGACAGATGTTGTGCTAATTGTGTTAAGAGTTTAGGAAAGTTGTTAAATGTATTGAAAAAACTGTCTTAGCAATTGTGAAAAACTGTAATATTGCCTAAGGAAAACTTATTAACGGTGAACACAGTAAAATATTTGGACTGTTAGTGTCATGATCTGTCAAGAGTTTGTTTTGTAGATCGCTAGGGGACAGACCATTGACAGTCCTTCCCTCAGGTTTGGTTTTATCTTGTTTTGAGTTATCATTCTTTGTTTATTCTGTTTTTCTTCGCCACTTCCAGCCACAAGGCTCAGGTCATGTGACTGACGGTTGCCATCTTTGATTTGTTTTGTCTGTTTGTAGCACATGGTCTTTTGTTGTATTTCGTTTCCTCGCCCTTCTCGTTTTCTACTTCAAGCTTTTAGTTAGTACAACTGGAGTTTCCCTCGTTATGTTTAATTGGTTTCCCTTCATAAGCTTCCTCAGTTTTCTCTTCCTGGCGGTTCATTACTCTGTATCTGTTCATCGATCCTTTTGCGCTGTTCTTGTTTGTGCTGTACCTGTTTCGTAGTTGCTCTTGTGCTGTTATTTAGTCTTTCTGTTTTATCCAGTCTTTAGTTTGCATTTTGTTTATTGTTTTCCACCTCGGGGGTTTTGCTTTGTTGCCCTACCTTCCCTGGGCTCGTTATATGTTTCTTTAATAAACTTTTATTTAAAGACTCATGCAATGAGTCCGCATTTTCTCCATGACAGTTAAAGATTAGAAAAATGAAAAAAGAGCTTACAACACTTACACCACCTGCACCAAACCACCGCTTTGCAGTTATTACAGTCTACCAGAACCCTCAAAATGATCAGATGAAAGGTTTGGCTAGATGGACAATTGCAATAAATAGATTCAAGACCTTATTATTCTGATTATCATCTGATTATTGAACGTTGAACAACGAGCAACTAAACCTACCTTGTGCATCCAAAACATCCAATTGGAGAATATCTGTGGCTCACTACATTTCTCAGCTCAGGTTTTTGAAGTGGTAATTTCTCTTGATGCACTTTGAGCTGTGGGTGTGTTAGTGTGTGTATACAGTTCAGGCACGTAGATTAAAGAAGCTAGCAGGTGTGTGCCATATAAAACTGTATCCTGGAGAACTAGAGCTGATTCTCTCTGGAATGTATAATTTTCTCATTTCCCTCACGAGTAGTTGGGTCTTCGTAAATTAGCACGGGGCTCTGACCCCAACGCGGCATGCAGAGGTAGCGACAAGACAGCGTAATGCACGACAAATGGGATTTCAATCAGACACGGTCTCTTTCACACCCATCAAATCATCTCCATATACATAATTCATACACCTGTGAAGGGATGAGCTCTATTTCCACACTTCTGTCACATAAGAGTATGATTACACATTAATCTGCATGGTTTGGCCTCACTTCATAAGAATTCAGTTCTTCTGTTTTGTTTCAAGTGATTTCTCAGCATTTCCAGATTGAATGCAAATTCATTTATTTGGATTGTAGACTATTGAGACTTTTAATGTGGGATGTAAAACCATATTAAGATATGAGTTCAAGGGTGGAAATTGGTGGATGAAGCTTTCAAAGGTTGGTTTTATAACGCACTTTTGAAGGTCGGTATCTTTTGAGACTGGTGCTAAATGGCACCAAAAAGGTTCCAAGCTAAAGAAACAGATTTGGTGCTCTGCAGCACCATTTATTTACATTGTAACATTAACTAATTATGCAAATTATTAAATATTGCAGTTTTCACAATTGCCAAGAAAGTTTTTTCAATACACATCACAAGTTTTCTTAACTCTTAACGCACCGATTCACCTAAAACACAGACTTAGCAAAACAGTTCATTTCATGCTCAAAATCGCCCATTGTAAACAAAACTCCAAAACTCATTTTCAAAATACAATAATAAACTAACACTGTACACTATGTCAACAAAACACTGCAAACATTTTTCAAAAGCAAATAATTAATCAAAACACACATGTTCTCTTCTAACAGTAACATTTAGTCAATCACAACACATTAATAAATTCGTTTTTTTTGCAATTGCTAAGACAGTTTTTTCAATACATTTAACAAGTTTGCTTTACTCTTAACACACCGAATCAGTTGAAACACACAATTGACAAAACAGTTAACCATTTTTAACCCCACCATTGTAAACAACACTCATTTTCAAAATACAATAACACAGTTTTCTATTACATGTTTTCTTCCGACAGCAACATTGAGAGAAAATATGGCTTTAAAATGACATAGTTTTGGTGTTGGTGGAGTTTGAGTGTAAGCATTGAGTGAAAGCATTTGAAATTTGTGTTAACTGAATGCATTTTGTATCACAGCAACAAATACATCTGTTAATTTTTGTTGTTAATTTTTGTTTTGTTTTGCTGCAGATATTCGATAAAAAACGAATGCCCATCTCAAAGTAGCTTTAAAAGATGTACAGTTTACGTAAAAAAATACACAGACAGAATTGCTACAGTACAGACTTTATTTGAAAAAGAACAGGATATACCCTGATGTCAAATTCAGGTCATATATTTGGTGTTTCCAGTCACAATATTACAGTTTTTCACAATTGCTATGACAGTTTTTTCAATACATTTCACAACTTTCCTAAACTCTTAAAATGATTAGCACAACTTTGGAAGAAAACATGTGTTAGTGTTTTGAAAAATGTATTATTGTATTTTGAAAATGAGTTTTGAGTTTTGTTTACAATGGAGGATTGAGAATGAAATTAACTGTTTTATTGTGTGTTTTAACTTATTAACTGATTTAAAATTTGGGGCGTTAAGGGTTAAGGAAACTTGTTAAATGTATTAAAAAAAAATCTTTAGCAATTGTAAAAAACTGTAACAGCAATTCACTTTCAATTTAGCCTGTATAAGTTCTGTTTTGAACATGATGTCATCAGTTCTGACATACAGTGTGAATGCCTTTGTACATTTGTTGGTGGAGCTTGTATGTAAAATAAGTTCAAGCATTTTAAACTTGTATTAATTGTTTGCATTTGGGTTGCAGCCTGAAGGGCATCCGCCGCGTAAAACATATGCCAGAGAGTTAGCGGTTCATTCCGCTGTGGCGACCCCGAAAGGGAAGAAAGCCGACATGAAGATGAATGAATGAATGAATATTTGCATTTGGAATAAAGAAACAAATCATGTGTTAATTGTATATCTATGTATATCTAAGTTTATATCTACAAATACAGATGTTGCGCTAACCGTGTTAAGAGTTTAACGATTAATAAAGCCCTTTACAGTTTCTCACAATTGCTAAGACAGTTTTTTTCAATACATTTAGCAAGTTTGCTTAACTCGTAACACACCGAATCAGTTAAAACACAAAATTGGCAAAACAGTTAATTTCATTCTCAAAACCCCTCGTTGTAAACAAAACTCCAAAACTCATTTTCAAAATACAATAATACAGATTTAAAAACACTAACACATGTTTTCTTCCAACAGCAACATTTAGTCAATCATAACACATTGAGACAAAATTTGGCTTTTAAAATGACATAGTTTTGGTGTTAGTGGAGCTCGAGCGTAAAAGAAGTTCAAGAATTTGACATTTGTGTTAACTGAATGCATTTTGTATCAAAGGAACAAAAATTGTGTTTATTGTATCGCCAACCTCGACAGATGTTGTGCTAATTGTGTCAAGAGTTTAGGAAAGTTGTTAAATGTATTGAAAAAACTGTCTTAGCAATTGTGAAAAACTGTAACTGGGTTTACATCAACAAATTGACAGAAATGCAACAATGAATTGTTTTCAGTGTGCAGAAATAATAAAGAATGAGCCTCTGGGTCTCTGCACCCTTCCCCGTAGAGCTTCCCTATAGTACAATTGCTATACACACAGCAGTATGTATACTTGAGATTTCAAGCCAAACTTGTGAATTAAACATAATAGTGAGAGTAAATGTATGCGACTATGGTTTTGGATGAAGTATTTTCTCTGGCAACAAATGAAAGTAGCGTACATCTTGAGAGGAGAGCGTTCACAAACCCGTCTGCCCCTTCAATGGGAGAAAGTTAATGAATAAGTAGATTAAGCTGTAGACGTGCTCTAACTTAAATCTCTAAATCTGGCTTTTGTCTGAGCTGGTGTGGATTGGATGTATATTGCTCAGCTAATCTGGACATGATAATGCTAATCATGTCTTTTGTTGCACAACAGGCACCTCGTGGACAGTCAGGCTTTGTGAACTCAAATAATGTTACCAATGTTTGGACGCGAGCTTACAAAGCTCATTAGTTCGTACAGGAAATGCATCTCAAACCAGCATATTTTCTGAAATACCACGAAGAGACTGAGGTATCTCAAAACCTCTCTTCCCCGGAGAAAAGGACTGTCTGTTTATTAAAAGTCCACTCAGTTTAAAAATGTCTTTGACTGAACAAGGATAATTGATTTTCCTGTGGTTCCTATGTTAACAATACCTTTTATTTTATTTCTATCCCATGAAATTATCTGATTGGAATTATTATTCAACTATGTTACAGTTTTTCACAATTGCTAAGACAGTTTTTTCAATACATTTAACAAGTTTGCTTAACTCTTAACGCACCGAATCTGTTAAAACACACAATTGGCAAAACAATTAATTTCATTGTGCTAAATATATTTTCATTGTAAAAAACTATTACAAAATCTCAATTGAATTGTATTTACATGCTAAAGTGGAACAACTTAAAAAATATTTAGGCATTTCTTTAATCAGGTGCACTTTTAGCCTCGTGAAGTTGAATGAAAAAACCTGTTAGAAAGTTACTTAACACACTCTCAGAAGTTTACAGTTTTTCACAATTGCTAAGACAGTTTTTTCAATACATTTTGCAAGTTAGCATAATTCTTAACACACCAACTCAGTTAAATTACACAATTGGCAAAACAGTTCATTTCATTCTCAAAACCTCTCATTGTAAACAAAACTCCAAAACTCATTTTCAAAATACAATAATACAGTTTTTAAAACACTAACACGTGTTTTCTTCTGACAGCAACATTTAGTCAATCATAACACATTGAGAAAAAATTTGGCTTTAAAATGACATAGGTTGGGTGTTTGTGGAGCTCGAGCGTAAAAGAAGTTCAAGAATTTGACATTTGTGTTAACTGAATGCATTTTGTATCAAAGGAACAAAAATTGTGTTTATTGTATCGCCAACCTCGACAGATGTTGTGCTAATTGTGTCAAGAGTTTAGGAAAGTTGTTAAATGTATTGAAAAAACTGTCTTAGCAATTGTGAAAAACTGTAACTGGGTTTACATCAACAAATTGACAGAAATGCAACAATGAATTGTTTTCAGTGTGCAGAAATAATAAAGAATGAGCCTTGTGTAAGTGTAAGATAAGTGACATTTGTGTTAACTGAATGCATTTTGTATCAAAGCAACAAAAAATATATTATTTGTATCGCCTACCTAGACAGATGTTCTGTTAAGAGTTTAGGAAAGTTGTTAAATGTATTGAAAAAACTGTCTTAGCAATTGTGAAAAACTGTAAATAACTTGTAGTTTTAAAGTTAGTAACAGTGCAAAATAACATAACATGACACCATCAATTGCTAATGTTTTACATTTTTATTGACCTGCAATGAACAATTGTCATTTCAAAATACAGCTGTAATTTAAAGGAAAGCGTGGTAGAAATGACTGAGGTGGGAGAAACATTCTATAGGTTTTTTGTGCGAAAAAATTACTATTAATTTATTATTAATAAGTATTTCACAGATTTTTTAAACACTTTTGAATGTACAGCATGTTTGGTAATGACATTAAAATATAATACATATATTTACTGATCAAGCAATATTTTTCTTGATTATTTCTTTAATCGTTGGAGACCAAATGTTAGTTTCCCTCCCTGTCTAACATGTGCTGTGATGTCACTGATCGTTTCCATGGAAACCACCCAAACAATCTTTAACAAAAAGTTTTTAAAGGGACAGTACTGTGTTCTGGTGGAAATGACAATACCTTGCGACAGCTATGATCTGTATAATATGTAATATTAATGCTAGTGTTACACTAAATAGTGTAATGTATGACAAAGAAAGTGGATTTTTTTTTCAAAAACTATATGTATTTTTAAAAATGCAAAAGTGCACCTGATTTAGGAAATACTTAAAGTTCAGTACTTGGCTTTTAATGAGCACGAATAACTTCACTTCATTGTTACACTCAAGTGTAACTTGAAATACAGATTCTAAAAGTAAAAAAAGTGTATGTTACGGTCACAATTTTTAACATACAATATATTAAAAATATGCAAAAACTTTAAAAAATAAATATGAAACAAGTACACGGATCTAAGGTATTTTCTATATTTCTTCTATATATATTTCTATATATATATTTCTTCTATATATATTTCTTCTATATTTTTCTATATAAGGTACATTTCTATAAAGTGTAAAGTAGTACAATTATTTCACACTTCTATAAAGAGTAAAGTAATACAATTAATTAAGTGTGTTAAAATTGTTGTAAAAGCGGCAAGCAAAGATACTAAAAATTTTTTTTACAAAACATAATAAAATGTCTGTAACTACATTATAAACATACTATCTGAAAGATAAATATACTTGAAGTACAAGTATTTGTGTTTTACTTATGGAAAGATAAGTAGCTTACTAATAATTTGTAGCATTAAACATACTAATTAAAGCGTAGTGTGCACCAAACCATGGAGCAAGACCAAAAGAACCTCTGAGAATGTATTTATTTACAGTTAGATAGAAACTCAAACAGATAAAATTACCCACAGCTTCATTTTAAAAAGTCATATTACATTTGAAAGAGATTTCACTGCATGAACTATAAAGGTGACAGGAAAGTACACGTGACAAAGTTAAAAAACTGTTAAAACCTGTCCCGATTGATGCGTGCTGAAATCTCATCCTCACGTGAACTTCAGTCAGCGGTCACCTGTCTGTTTGCATTTGTGCATTAGCGTTTCAGACTGTGGACAATATGTGACGTCCCTCCAGCTCTCAGGGCTCCAAGAGCAGCCATTCTCTACACAATCAGTGCCCTGCCTGCAGGATCCCAGCCAAAGCCCTCATCCTCAGTCTCTTTGAGAGCTGCTTTAATTAACCATCATACCACAGATGGGATCGATTTGAACCCCCCCACAGCCCCAACCCCCTGTTCACTGGGTCGCTCTCATTCTTTCTTCCATCTCCACCTACCGTACATGCCTTTCTCAACCCCCTTCTCTAAAGTCTTTCACCTAGCTCTTCTCCTCTGCCTCTCATCTCTTGGCCCTCCTTATGGTCTCCCTTCTTTCTCTCTCTCTCCCCCTTATTCTCTACTCGCTCCTCCACTCCACTCTCCTGTACACAAGTCACATAATTGAACTGGAATAGAGCCAGGCTACCCCCACCCCCTCCTTCTGCTTCTTCCTCCATGCTGCCTGTTTCCCTGCATCCCATGGCCTCACCTGCTCAATACCTTATTAGTGTCAGGATCTGTGGAGAGCCATTGCGGATTAACTAGAGAGATATGAGATTGATTTCTGCCCCTTGCAGATGAAATTGGGTTCAGTTCTCAGATCTGTAGCTGTGTGTGTGTGTGCGTGTGCGTGTACGCGGGTGCGTGCGTGTGTGTGCGTGTGTATGTGTGTGTGCCTGTGGTTGTGATGACGCGTGCACGCTCGTTGTACAAAAGAGAATGTGATGCCTTTTTTTCCAGTGCTCAGGAGTGTTTCTTTTTAGCAAGGAAAATGAAAGCCAGCTAATTAACTATCCAGAAGCCCACATGTGCCTCTGTGTGCCTCTATTCTAATTTCTTCTCCTGGTTTCCAACTCTCAGCAGCATCTGCCCCTGAATTTCTAATCTCAACTCTAATCTGCAAGCAATCGAGGGAAGAAATGACCTGTTGTTGCACATGCTTGTCTTGGCTCTGGCGTAAATAGCGTGCTATTGATTATTCATGGCTGCTGTGTGTCGCCTGCGTGGATCGGCAAGTCAAGTTTAACAGGAGTCACCTATTGGAGGAGAGATTAAGGTCTCTTGTGAAAATGGGTGGCTGTGTGATGTGTAGAGGCAGGGCGGGTGGTAATGACAGGTCTGGGTGTGTGAGGTGGTTCTGGTGGGCTGCTATCAGCTGGGACGTCTCTCAGGATGGAAATAGTAGGGGATCAGGGCTCTTGGACAAAGAGCTTCACCTGGAATCTAAATTCAACTCAGTGTTTGACACAATGAATGTTAATGGGTTGTTTTTATGCGCCAGGGCATGTTCATCTCATAGACTTTCTTTCTGTAATAGCTCCTGCGGCTCTTCTTCAAAGTGTTTCCAATGTTCAATGTTGAGTTAAATCAACCATTCGGTTTAGAAATAAATGATCTAGTATCACAAATAAGAACAATACACTTTAAAAAGTCTGTAGTTTGAGAGTGGTATGTTTACCTAATAATGGGATCTACTGAAGAACATCAGTCTAAAAGGTTTTAAGACACACCTGTTATGAAAATGTGAATAATTTGTAAAATTAGAGAAGAAAATTATCGAGCTCTTTATAACTTAACAAACCTTTCTCACCCAACACTACCAATTGATTAACAAGTTCATGGGTTGTCCAAGCATTAGCCAAATAATGTCAACAGCAGGCACATAGGAATCATAAAACAAACACATGTTTTAGCATGTCTAAATAAAATCCAGTAAACAACTTTAACAAAAATCACGTTCATAAGTTTAAGATTACAGGCACAATCCTGTAATCATCCTGTAATAATCCTGTAATGTGGTCCTTGTACCAGGAACTCAGGGAAAACAAGTGTAATTTCTTGTATTAAAAAAATGTCTTACATCAAAACATAATTTTCACAGTACCTGCGAAAGTTTAGGGAAGTTTTAAGATGAGTAAATATTATAATAGGCTACGTTCAGACTACATTCTTTCAAACCTGACCCAGGTCTCAGTATGAAGAGTCAGGTCCAATTTATTTGGGTTTTGTGTCATAGATATCAACTTAAACACAGTTCCTCACAGATTCATGCCGCTTAATGAAATCGTGGATGTTGTCAGAGCACTTTTAATAATAAATAATAATAATGCCTCCAATTTAGTGCATTTCCAGACACTGAAAGGTGCTTTAAAATTATCAGAGCACTATTCATTCGTTCCACATTCACACTCTGGTGGTGATAAACTATCATGGTAGCCCTCAGCTGCCCTTGAGCAGTCTGACAGGACATGGTTGCCATTCTGCGCCTACGGCCTCCTGACCACCACCAAACACACCTCACCAGTCACACACATCCATATAGAGTAATGTAAGTGAAGTGGCTTGCCCAGGGCCACAACGGCAGAAAGACCCTAGCAGGGATTGAACCACCAACCTTACGGTTGCAAAATAACCAACTCCACACTGCAACATCTTTCATCTTTAACTCTGCTTTCTAGAGTATAACGTAATACATCTTCTTTTCTGTCTCAATATTTTCTTGACATTTTTTAATACTAATAAAGTAAGCTCTGATCAGAAATGTATACCCACAAAGCCTCAAATGTTCCACAAGAACATGCGCTTCACTGTTTAGGTCTTTTATCAGTGTATTCTGGGGGACACAGAAGTGTGCGAATGCATGTCACATTGGAACTGCATTTCATTTACACAGAAGACAGAATAAAAGTTCTGATGTGTATTTTTAACTGAAATGAACACAGTCAGGAGACACATAATATTGTCAATAAGCCAACGTTTGTGATTGTATTCTGTTTGTGTTAAATACTAACAGACCTTAAAGGCCTCAACTGGGAGGTTAACATGAACTAAATCTTTAATTTCTTGTTTTTTATTCAAACTTTAGTCAACATTAACAGATACTAAAATTTAAGTGAAATGCTAAATGTTAATACTAACCTTTCCTATATTCAATATTTTCTCTGGAAAAGGTCAGTCAAAAACTTCCTTTCATAACTCTGTCCAACTGTTCAGCCTCTGGGGTTCTCATTCTGGTCAAGGCTGCAGCATGGTACTGTGTCAGGCACTGGCTGGTCTGTTTAATACCATGCACTTAGGTCCCATCCACAGGTGTCACCGTCTCATAGGTTCATCACAAAGTCGCTGCAGATTTTTCAGCTTCACATCTATTAAGCAAATATCCCATTCCACCACATCCCAAAGGTGTTCTATTGCAATAGGCCATTGCAATAATTTTTACTCATCAGATCAGGCAACATTTTGCCAATCATCTACATTCACATTTTAGACAGCCTGTGTGAATTGTAGTTTTAGTTTGACAGGCTCTCTGTGAGGTTTTCTACAACAGGAGTTCAAGCCCGGATGCGTTGTGTGTTCAGAGAGGCTCTTCATGGCATCTACCTCGGGTGTAATGAGAGATTGTTTGAGTTACTGTTGCTGAACAAGGCATTTGCACTCTCACTGGATATTTTGTCTTTTTTTATCATTCTCTGTAAACCATAGAAATGTTTTTGTGTGAAAATCACAGAAAATTACTAGTTTCTGAAATACTCAGATTAACCCATCTGGCAACAACTACCATGCCACGTTCAGTCACTTAAACACCTTTCTTTCCCATTTTGACCATGTCCACATGCCAAAATGCATAGTTGATGACATGCGATTGGCAGATTAGACATTTGTTTTAATGAGCAGTTAGACAGGTGTAAAATTGCTATTGATTCTAAAATGTATCCTAAAATTTGAAAGCATGTCACTTGAAAATGTAGAGGCAAAAAATGTCTAGCAAATGTTACTGTTAATATAGAATTAATGAATATTAATATTAGATCATGGAAAAATCCTCAAAATCTCAGTGTTTGGAATCTTTTTCCCTTTTAAAATTTCCAAGTCCTTGACTTGAAAACACCATTTTCATTGCTTCATTTGCACTGAACTTAAATATTTAACCTGAAAGTTAAAAACATTTTCAGAAGCCTGTGCTCCAGAACCCTTCTAAAACCCACTGAGATTATGCCAACAGTGTATCTGACACTAATGTATATAACATGTTGCATTTATCACAAGTTTAACAAAGTGTATATTACATTTTACTTAGGGTCTGAGCGCCCCTAAAGATAAAGGAATTAGATATAAGAGTTGCTGCTGGTATCCAGTATGTATTAAATGAATTCATCTACATTAAAATAACTATACATAAAAAAATGAAGACAACTGTATATACACTCAATTTATCATATTGAACTTTTTGTTGGAACTCAATAAACTTCTTGCATAAAACTTTTACCTTGGCCTAGCTCTGGTTTTCTTAGGGCTTTGGCTTGGCCTATTTTCCACAATGAAATATGAATGAGAAAAATTAAAGAATCAAATGACAAGAAAAAAAAGATTATGACTGAAATACCAAAAAGTAACAGATGCTGTATTGCTAACCTCAAATTCACATTGACCAATCAGATGTTTCAGATGGTTCATTGTTCACAAAGCAATATTGTACAGTGTTTATAAAATGATTACCTCTGTCAGCTTTTTCAGAAATGTTCAGTTACCCTCAAGCAGGGTATTTATATGTAGATGAACACGGTGGTTAGGTTAGGACAAGGTCTACGCATTCCTTGTTGAATTCTTTATAGCATTTACTTGCATATTAAACAATTTTTTCTCTTGATGAAAAATGTCACATTTTTATGACTACGTTTACTTTTAAAATGCTCTACTTTCTAAGCTTGTTAACTGCATTGTGAATTGTACTAACTGTTTTGTAAGCAACAAGTTAACTGCACTGTGTGATAAAATTTCAAGAAAAGCAATATTATTTTTTCATTTTACACCTTTCTGTAACAAATACCGATTCATATTGCAGTCATCAATTTTATTTAAGAAAGGTTATTCGTGTTATCGACCCAATACATAAAAAACCCTCAACTGAACAAAATGAGAAAATAATGAGACATCTAGTGATATGGATGATGCAGGTGATCATGCTACACAATGGCATGTGTTTGAGGCAGCGTATGACCTCGAAACACAGAGTCCAAGCCTATTGTGGTGTAATTTCCTCGTCCAAAGGCTGGAGTGTTTGTGTCAGAGTGAGGCCTCGATGTGATTGCCTCTCCGTCACCAGTGTAAACCGAGGATAATGCCACAGCCACCTTCCCCGCTTCAAAAACGGGATCAACACAATCCAATTTCTCTCTCTGTGCAAAGATGGAATAATTTGAAAGAATGGTGTTGGCAACCCCATCGCTTGGGAACCAAGGGGGAGATAAAGCACTGTTAAAAAACAGCCATTATCAGAGAAATTGGGCAAGAGGTGTTTGAGGAAAACAGAACCCACCAAGCCACCAATACAGATGGGAAGTGGCCTCCGAAGCATCAAGTGACAGAAAGGCACGGGTAAATTGAGGTGTCTAACTAGCAATCTAGTCCAAACGTAGCTCAGTCAGGAGACAAGACATGCAGAGACATATTTTATCTGGATTACAGCTTAGACACAACAAGATGAGGTTTCCATCCCAAGGGAGATTCTTGCATTACAATGTTTTGCATTTCCACATTCTGCAAGAGTCTAGGAAGATGCAATGTTAAACTTTTGCTTGGTTGATAGCTAAAAATATCTCGTTCTCTTTCACAGCAGCTGGGCTCCAAAGCGTCTCGAGTGCTTCTGAATCAGGTTTGTGTCTTTGCGTGAGAAAAACATCAAGCAGTGGGGGGAAAAAGTTTGAAAAGCCCTTGAAAAGTCACCAGTTTCAAGCAAGTTGAGACCCTAATTGCTTTCAGGTGCCGTCCTCTCCATGCACAGTGTCTCAGCAGAAGGAGAGCAGAAGTGATTTGTGTAGATGCTGGCGTGGCAGGAGGCCGTGGCGAAGCTGGGATGGGTTGAAGTAATCAGGATGGGGAAGAAACCCCTTCCTCTTGCATGCGTGTGTATCAGACGGCCCCACTCTAATGAATGGACCCGAGATTAGAGCTCACACAGGGCAGGCGAAGGTCTCAGGTGTGGAACCTAATGCATCAGTGCTCAAGAGAGGATTTGTGTGGTGGTTGTATATTTGTTTTGAAAAAGCTGATGTTTGTGAGGAGGAAATACACAGGATGTTTTTATAAAGTCGAAATTTTAAATATCACGATTATAGAAGATTAATCTAAATTGATTCAACTTGAGCCTTCAAGTTCATCAATTTCAGTCATGGTATTTAAAATAAATCTACATTTTTAATACTTTATTCTGACCAGGAACAAAGGTTTTTCAGTGCTTAAAGACACTTTAAATTGTTCAAAGCATTATTCAATCACTCTACATTCACACACTGGGTGTGATAAGCTACCTTAGTAGCCCTCAGCTGCCCTGGGGCAATCTGACAGGATGTGGCTGCCACTTTGCGCCTACAGCCTCTTGCCCACCACCTAAACACATCTCACGAGTCTCATACATCCATACTGGGCAATGTGGGAGAAGTGGCATAGCCAGGGCCACAGTGGCAGAATGATACTAGCGGGGATCGAACCGCCAACCCTCCGGTTGCAGAACGACTAACTCCACCACTACAACACTTGATGCCTCACATTTGTGTACAAAAATACTCTATAATGATATAAATCCAGGTAAATAATACTTATCTTTCCTCAAAAAAATTGGATGCTCACAGGTTGCTTTGTTTGTGATGTCACAAACCTTAGATACACGCATGCCCCTGGACAAATGTTTGTAAATGCATTTTAAGACTATTAAGTCAACTCTACTATATTTTCTTGTACCATTGGACAAAGTTAGTATAAATAAAGCCAATGACAACAGCAGTGTTGATTTAACACCTTGAATTAAGTTGTAACCCTCTAAGCATGATATTTTTCCTACAATTGCACTAGTCTAGTATCTAAGGAAAGGTGATAGATGGCAGCAACTTTACAACTTCATAACAGTAGTTATTTTGTACAGAGAATAAATTTCAGATTTTGCATAAATCCCTAAAATAATCTCAAAAAGGGATAAATTATTATCTGATGTCTCATTTTGCGGTTGTAAAAAACTACTTTTGTGCAAATATCTGGGCATGGCGGGGGTACTTACATTATTATGTATGTATGTGTACATACTGCTATGAATTAAGAGTAATATTCATTCATTCATTCATCTTCATGTAGGCTTTCTTCCCTTTCGGGGTCGACACAGCGGAATGAACCACCAACTCTCTGGCATATGTTTAACGCGGTGGATGCCCTTCCAGCCGCAACCCATCGCTGGGAAACATTCACACACACACTCATTCACAATTTAACACTATGGACAATTGTTTTTACTCAATTCACTTATACCGCATGTCTTTGGACTTGTGAGGAAACCGGAGCAACCGGAGAAAACCCACGCGATCACGGGGAGAACATGCAAACTCCACACAGAAATGCCAACCGACCCAGCCGAGGCTCGAACCAGCAACCTTCATGCTGTGAGACGACCGTGCTACTCACTGCATCACCGTGACACTGGCGGATTAAGAGTAATAATATTAACAAAAAATGTTAACTTATTTCTACTTTATTAAGTGTTTTATAATATAGTTGTTATGAAACATCAACACCAAAAATTATTTGATGGCCCCGACGTTAAGAGGAACTAAGGCAAAATATTCAGTTCAAATACTATTGTCAAATACTTCAAATGTAAATACGTAACATTAGTTATCTGTATTTTAAATAATTCATCATCCCCAAAACAATGTTGCTGTTTTTTCAATTATTTGTGTTTTAGGAAGATGTCCTTCCTCTCACTTCGCCACAAATTTAATTTTAAGTGTGTAAAATCACAGAGGTCAGTTCCTCGTTTCCTCGGTTCTACAAATTCTGATCAGAAATGTTTAACGAAGGTCTATTTGCTGCTTTTCTTAAATGTTTTGAAATAAGAAAACAAAACAAGATTCTTGTGATTTATGTGATTTGATACACAAAAGACAGACCGTAGAAAGTGGACTTTAGGTCAGTTTAAAATAAGATTTGTGACAATTCTGAATTAAAGCTCTTATTTGTAAATACTTTGCTTCATCTGTAGTAGAGATAACTGTATCTGAAAGCAGTGAGAACAATAGAACGGAAATGCAAAAGTTGCTGCCCAGGTTGAATCAAGCAGCACATATTTAAATATTCAACAATAATGACAAATAAAACAAGAGCTTTTTTTACTGGGTACAATGAGAAAAGTCAACAATCAGAGGTGAGGACAGAAGAAAATGAACAGCGAGCCAAGAGACGACGAGGAGGTGCAGGTGAGGTACAGGTAGGTCAGCAGGTATTCCAGGGAAGAGGAAAGAGTAAACTGTAAACCCCAAATAGTTTATTTATAAGTTTGTGAAAATACATTTTTCAAGTAAGCTGAGCAATGTTTCTGTTTTAAGTTTAGAAACATAGCTCATAGCTCAAGTTTATCTAAATTAAACTATTTGTAAGTTTCACAAGATTGCAATGCATTCTGGGTAATCAGCAAGTTTTTGTTAAAAGCTGTTCACATGCTGGTTAATTATTAATACTTATTGCAGTGTTATAAAATGTGTTTCTGATGTTTGACCATTCATTATGGAGCTTTTTGGTTATGGTGATGTTACTCACTACTGTTGAGAGTGAGAGAGGGGATGTACTTTGTAATAGATGGGTTTATGACTTTGCAGTAACTGCTGAAACTGTAAGACTAATAAGAATGTGTTAAAAATTGGTTCTTTCAGAATTTCTAGCTCTGCAAGTTATATCTTTGCTACCATTATCAGTTATGATAAGAATGGCGCCAGATCCGCTCTGCTTGGCAGCGCCCCACTTGGAGTAACGAAACTTTGGTTTACTAGATTGCTAACTTTTTTTATGACAAATCAATTATTTTAAGTACAATGAACTTAAAAATAACTTAAAATGAAAACTCTCATTGCTCGATTACATAATTTTTGGGTAAGCCCAGCTTAACCTGGTTTACAGTGGAGCAGTAAATAGTCCACAGCAGGGTGACAGGAGTTAACTCATTAGTCGACTATGGGTGATGGGGAGTCGGATGTTTTTTAAAGAAAGGGTTAGTGCCAGATGTGATTGGCTGATAGATAACGAGATAACACTAGACAGGTGCTCAGTAGATATCAAGGAGTGTGGACCAAAAGGCAACCTCTTTCTCTCTCAGCCAATGAGAAGTGACTGAACTGTAGTCCCGCGACCGGCAAAAAGGAGCAACTTCTCATTCACTCCCATGCTTAAACTGACCAACTTTAGAGCTAAAAAAAGAGTTGCACCCCTGGTGCTACAATGGCTTATAAATGTATACATTTGTTTGTTTAAGATATATTAAGATTTTAACTTTTAGCCAATATGATGTCTGCTACACCTCAAGCTCCCAATTTTTGTCGCACCTAATCTCCGCCCATTTTTTTATTTTGTATAACTTAACTTGTAATGACTGCTTGATGTTTAACTTCCTGTGACTTCTGTTGCCTTTCAAGGATTTAAAAGTCAAATAAATGCAATATAGCTATTCAGACTTGTATACTAATATAGTAAATATATCAAATACAGGACTACTTATGAACTTGGCCTGAGTCTGATTTGAGCCAAGATTTTGACTGCCATGTAAATGTCAGATATAGGTTGAATATTAGGAAGTAGCCTGAATCTGATACACAATTAAAAGTGTTCCAATATTATGCATGTTGTTTATAATAAGACCAGGCATAAGTAGGTGGATCGTCTCACTGTGCGAGAAATGACATTTTATGAATAATACTTTGTGTTTCATATAGTTTCAAAAAACTAGAAAACTTACTCAATCTTTAATTCAATGTATTTTATATCTATTGCAAAATCAAACAATCAGTATAAAGTGTGGTGTTAGAACATGCAAACCTGGAAAAACTCCATACTTGGACAGTCCTGAGGATTATACTCTACTGTATTGTGCTGTAGTAGCTGTTGACCAGAGTAGCTTTTACGTCACATATTTAAGGTTAAGAGAAACAGATACTCTGGTGCCTGAAGATGCTGGAGTGTATGTGTGTGATTTTAGGATGCAGGGATCTGAGGGTGTTCAGTAAGGGGGTTGGAAGTCAGTTCAGGCAAAAGAGAAAGAGAGAGGAGGGGAGGGGGTTGAAGACCAATGGCTGAGGCTGTGTGGCTAAGTATCTCATCAGCATCCTACTCATGTTCCAGGCCCACGCTCTAACTGCGCCCTGACTTGATTGTAATTGCCTGAATTCGGCTCCCGCTGCTCCATCCTGGCAATATAACTGGCACATTTTAACCCCAGCGAGCCTAGACACTGCCACACGGCCCTTTGGCTGCTTTCAAGGATGTAATATTTGACTCCACTTGGGCTGCATCTGTGCATATATGGCCAACGGTTTCCAAATATGTTGCTTTTTTAGTTCAATTTGAACACTATCCAGGGAAGGGGACAAATTAGCTTTTGTGTCCCCATCCATTATTTTAGTTAAAATATTTATTTCTGTCCCTGTGACCGAAATAAATACATCATTGTAGTATAGAAAAATAAATCAAATTCCCAGTCCTGATTTTACCATAAAAAAAAAATTAGGTTTTGGTAAAGTTAGTTACCGTTGATTTAAATATTAATAAAAAATATTGAAATAAAAAATAATTACATTACATCTTAACTTATTTGTGCATAATATATAATAAAATATATTAAAAGTTTTCTTTTACATTGAAGTATGCCATGAAAATATATATAAAAATGAAAAAATTTTTTTATTGTAGTAGGTTTTTTTCAACTATTCTGGCATTAGAAATGTTTAAATCTTAAACTACCACTATCCTTCTCATTAATGGTAACCACTTATACACACGCACACGCACGCACGCATGCACACACACACGCACACGCACACACACACACACACACACTCATAACGAAAACAGAAGAAATGCAGAAGAGAAAACACAAGAAATCATAGCCTCACACTTCAGTAAGTAGGGAAAACTAACATATATATAAACAACAATAAATAAACTGTTATTATGCTACTTTATTCTTCTGTAAAAATGTGATTTTTGTACATTTCCTGTGTTTTGTAAAAGATTTGCAATACACAATTAAAGTATGGAGATTAAATGTTTCAGTAAGAATTAAGCAACACTACAAAATCTAAGTATGCATGAACGCATCAATATAAAGTTTGAAATAAACTAACAATATATAATAATAATAATAATATATAATAATGTTTTTTATGTGTTTTGTTTTAAGGGCCACTAAAATAAAGTAATGCTTGGGGCCCTGCCAGTTAAAAGAAAAAGATAAACACTGCAATGTTGGCATAGAGTTGAGTACAACATAATAAAAGAAAAAAAATAAACAGTAGGACTCAATTAAAATAACTACGGTTTCCTGTTTAATTATATGTATTGGGGAAAACATCTGTGAACCACAGTTGTTTTTTTATACTTATACATTTTACATTTATAACATTTTAAAAGTCCAAACAATAAATTGTCAAAATATATAATATATGAATTTAACATTAAATTTTTACCAAAAATACTCTTCAAATCCAAATTTACTGTACATTATAAATGTTCATGAAGTGGAAACAAGAAAAGTAACAACATACAAATTATAAATCATAAAAATCTTTATGTTTGATTGGTATACTGAAAAAAACATCTTTTACAGGCTTCAGCATTATTGTAATACTGTATGGCTTTGTTTTTTCACTTAAATTTCTCTTTCATTTCTTCTTGAAAGATATGTGAGAGTTAACTGCATCACTAAAAATAAAAAAAAAACACAAGTGCATTCTGGTACTGTTATGAGACTTTAAATTAAATGAATGTTTTGTTTTTCTTCTATTAGTTAATTGTAATTATTTACCCCAAATCATTTATCAATCAGATTGTAAGTGAAAAATTCAAATGCAATTAAACATTCACTCTGAGCTATCATCACCATGCAATGCTTTTCAAATCCAGCATTCCTAACTTCTTTTAATCAAATGCCTTCTTCATTTACTTAAACATTTCAAAAATCATGAAGTCGTTGCTCGTCAGTCCTGAAGTCGCTGCAGTGAGCCCGGATGAGTGTGTAACTTCCTGCAGCATGGAACAGACGCTCAGGGTTAACTTCAGCCCCCCCCGCCGAGCCACTCTCTCGGTGATAATAGTTTCTAGCGTAATGAAGAGCAGACTGCTAGCCAACAGGTGGTCTTTTTAAAAGAACCCAGCCACTGCACTCAGAACAGAGAAAAAAACTGCCATGCTAAAATGTGTCAGAATCTAATGTTCCACAGAATGAAAAACCTGTTTTCTTCCCTTTGTTCAGTGCTAGAGATTCAGCCTTGTTCGCCATTGTTCCCTGCACAAACGAGCAACAGTCTTTTTTGACACAGAGCCATGGGGGGAAGAAAGACTGAAGCTGACTAGTCACGGGAGAGAGGTGGGGGGAAAGGTTTCTTTACTTCTTTTTGGAGGGTTGAAGCCCATTAAGAGTTTGTGAGTTATGAATGGTTATGAGTCCATGTCTTTTCCTTGCACAATGTAGGAGAAGCAAAGAAAAAGAGAAAAAGCTAACTGGCTTTTCTTGAGACTTGCAAAAAGTTTTAATCACACAGAGGCAGGACAGAAAAGATTGTGAAAGCAGGGGAAAGAGTGCGACAGAGAGAAACCAGCAAACGAATTAAGACGGAAGTACCTTTTGCTGCAGACAGAATGGCTGGCTGAAGTGGTGAGGATGGGGGTCCGAGTGAGGAACGGAGTTAATCCTTGGGGCCTCAAATGTCCCTCTCTATCCCTATAAAATCATGAGAATATAGCCATTGATTGCTGTAAAGACTTTAGGGGGACATAAAAGACTTTATGGCTTTCACACAATGTACTTCTATAGTTTCTTGGCTGTTAGAAGATAAAATCAAAGCCTCAAATAAAATGTTTAAATTTTTTATAATGATGAAATACTTGTTTATTACATTTTTGTGCTTTGACTATTTGTGTAACCCCTTTTTAAGTTTCTTCTTAATACAGCAATTTTACTTGGTCAAGTTACCATTCATTTTGATACAGACTGACTCCTGCCAGACTTGAACCCACATACTGTGTACCAGATATGCCACAAATGTTTTTTATGTTTACCGGTTTATATTTATTCTTCATGGAACTGATAGCTATAAGGCGAACTGCACTGATTTTTCTGTACCTCTGTGTAACAAATTGCATAATGTCTCTCCCCTTCTGTAAGTCGGTTTGGACAAAAGCGTCTGCCAAATGCATAAATGTAAATGAGTCAAGGCAATTACCATAAATTGACTTTTTGACTTTTAATTTGTTTTATAATCTTTGAAAGTTATTGGAAATAGGACGATCTAGGTGCGACAGGCCTCGTTTCAAAGTAATTGCCAACAATAAATTAAAATCATTTTCACATGTTGTTTAAACAGGTTGAGGTTCCTAATGTATCTTTTTATTTTATTTAAAAATGATCTATTTACTTACCAGCTTCATAATGTTTTTAATATTGTTGTAATTTTACCAATATCTAAGTAAACCGAAACATATACTGTACAACAGTTTAACTTCACATCAATCAAATTAAACTTTCAAATTTGAACAGTAGATTGCTTTAATATTTTCATGACATAAAAAGAGGTCCTGGGTTTCAAGGATTTCTTATGATTTAGGGGCTTCGTATATGTCAAATAAAGTCTATTAAATTTTGCTTAAATCTAAGCAGTACTTCTGTGAGCATTAAGAAACAAACTACATATAAAATATCAGACAATGAAAGACAATGGTGTGAAAACGCCATTTAAAACAACCTCTACTGCAAACTTTTTATGTCATGTGATATTCATTTTCAGTCTCTTGAACATGCCATGAAAGGTTTTGACTGAAAATGTAAATTGTTTTTATAATAATGTTATAAAATGTTTACTTTTGGAGGCATATCCAATTTACACTCTTTTAGGGAGTGTGTTCCTCTTGTTAATCCTGTAAACTAATTTCATTGCTTTTGTCTCTCTCACAATGATTGCATTATGAAGATAGAAAAAGGACTACTTGCAATGTGAAGCAGAATGTCCGAGGGAGAAGAAGAGTTTAGAGCAGCATTTGTAAGTGGTGTTTAATACATTGTTGTCTTGTAATGTTGTTGTCTACTCACACAGTTGATTCACACTCAAAACCAAGCGTATCTGTATCTGCAGATAATAGAAAGAAATTGAATGTTTAAAAGTACACCAATGTGCTATATTTTGTGCCTCACTTAACCACAGATTTAACGCAAAATAAAAGATTATAAGTTTCTGTGAGTTGTCTGCTTGTTTTGAGCATGAAAATAGTATGTTTTGTGTATTGCTTTGACTACCAAGGGCATTATAAAGTGTCTTTCAATCATTAGAGGTGAGTGGGGGATGTGCACATCCAAACATGACGTGATTTTGTTTGCAAAGCAGCTCAGGATTTCTGATACTATTTTACTTTTGCTAAATGTGCAAAAATGAATGTAAAACACAATAGCATGTGAAATACGCCATTTATGTCCAAACACCATCCAAAGGTGATCTGATTACTGATTATATATAGATCCAGAGATCAATATTTGATTAGCATTTTGTTTTAAAGAAAATAAATCCTTGAGATTGTAAAAGATCAAATTTTTTCTTTATTTAGTTCCTTCTACTTAGTTTTATAGATAACCTATCAAGTACGAGAATACGAGAAGTACTGCCCCACCAGCCCTTCTTAATTTGCTTCTCTGAAACTCTAAAATAGACATAATAATATTCAGATAGTGACTATGTAAGCCATGAGAGATGTTCGGCTTCACTTTCATTTTCAACAAATCAATCAGTCCCCAGTCGTGATGCATCTGATATATTTTCCATTTTGTCATTTGCATTGCAATATTTTATGCACAGCTGCGGCACTGCTCTGATAATTTAACCCTTACCCTTCCCTTAAAGATGCGTCACAACTACCATGAAAGCTCCAAAACAATGAGCGATGTTGTACATTTCATGTGGTTTTTGAGTTGCAATGTATTTATATGTAATATACAGCAACTTTCATTCACAATATTGTACTGCAAAAAGTGTCTAAAACTAATAAATCTTTTAACTGTAAAAATACTGCAGAACTACAGTATGCTGGGTGAATACAGAAAAAAAAACAAAAATTACAAAGTTCCAAAATGTACACTGAAAAGGTTGCTGTGCACTTTTAGTAGAAAAGCTGTTTGTGACATTTTTTTCCTTCTTGTTACATTTTGCTTGCACAAATGAACACTTAAATAAATAAAGATTTAAGTTAGTTCAAACTAGAACTTTGAAATATGAATAAATAAGCTTGTTTATTTTTTATGAAATAAGCTTTTTTATTTTTACAAACTACATCTGAAGGGTTGAGCTGATTTTGCAGCCTCAAAACTACTCCCTTTTCAGAGCCTTGATCTGCATCCAAAATATTTGAATTTATTTGTATTATATGATCATTAGAAAAGTCCAAAATAGAACTGCACTTGAATTGTGTCGGACATAATGTGTGCCTCCAATTGTTATAGTGTTGCCCACTGACCAATCAGAAGAACAACTAATATAGCTCATCAAAATGCAGAACGGACCAACGGTCTACCCCAGTAGTGTAACTTTAACACACAAAAAATTAAAGAAGAATTCAATGTTTTACCAAATTCTGACTGACAGATGAGGTTAGCACAGAAGGGGGTATGGTGGAAGCATGGCAGGGGAAAACGATTAAATGGCACATTTCATTGAGTTCAACAATCTGAGGTGATTCAAAGTTGTTTGTATTAATTACTGCTTTTTGGGTTACCAAAGGTGCAATTATAATATAGAGGGGTCATGTATTTATTCTCACTCTTTTAAAAAGAGCATACTGGCACAATTAATTTAACAGATTTTCTGTGTTTTATAACATTAACATTAAACATCAAAGTCCCTGTTTGGTCATTTTGTTGTGAGTCGATTCAAACCCTCATCTGTAGAAGTGCCTGAGCTTCAGCAGAAAAATTTAATTTAACAATGTTTGTTTAAATTATTTTAAAGTTAAACAAGCATTTGTCCTGTATTGTCACAGATTGTTTTACAGTTTGCAAACATGCAATTTTGAATTGCACTGGGTTTTGAGCTGTTCAACAGTTTCTGCAAAGCCTCGCAGCAGCTCAGACCACACCCTCCAGTCAGAATGTTTTTCAAAATTCTATGTAAATAAAATATAAATGATCAGTAACATCATGTGTTCACCTGTCCAATCTTGTCTGAATCAGACACCAGCTTATGCTTTTTGTTTTCAAATAGTAATTTATGTAGTTTAATTAATTTTAAACTATGATAATCCTATAACTCAATGAACATACAATAGTTTGTCATGAAACATTTTTTTTATCTCCTCTACTCTCTGAAGGTTTTGACCCATATCCAGTTATTTGCACTTGGCAAGATGTTTAGTTTCAAAGTATTGTGGTGTAAAATATTTGCTTTGTTTGACACTTTGCACATAAACCCATCGGTCTTCAAAAATCAGAGACCTTCTCCTTCTCACTTTTCATCAAAAACAATTATTTGAAGGGTATTTAAACATGTGAGAGTTTACAAAAATATCAGCAAAAAAGGTTCACCAGCAAACCACTCGTGGATTGATAGATTTAGCTGTGTTAGTGCTAGAGGCCAAAATCTGGTAGACTTGTATTTCTTCAAGAGCCAAATATATGCTGAGGGCCTAATCTTGAGGCACATTTAGACCAAGACCGGAAGTTCCAGAGTTTGAGAGTGACTTACATTTTAAATCAGTGGGTTGAATCTGTATTAAGAAGACGGAACGGGGATCTTTGTTGTTGTACCACAAATACTGCTGTTTGTAGACTTTGACATTTTTTTGACATTGATTTGAACTATTTTAACATTCACATCAGCACCTACCTATCAGGAGTTTTCTAAAGTAATCACATGAGGGAAATCCAGGAACCAGCAATGGCTCAGGGCAGAGTTTGTTTATGGGACATCCAAGACCGTAAACAACTCCTTATGCATCCATTTCTTGGTTTGAACTGAGGGGAGAGTTTCAAAGTTCTGCAAATATCAGTCTATTTCTCAGGATAATAACCTTAATCTAGATTATTATCCAAATCTGTGCCCCTCACCCTAATGCATATTCTTCAGATAACTAAAACTACACCTCAGGTTTGTCAAGCGTTTCTCCCAAGACTTTGCATTGGGAATGGATCTACATTGATACAAATTTCATTGATAGACTTTCTTTAACAGCTCATCAGGGTTCAGATCTAGAGACTGCTTATTCTATTACAGTCAGAGCCATTGTTAACACCCCTCTAAAATATTTGGCTGTGTTGGTTTTGACTGGTAGTTCATTTATTAATTATGACATACTGTTTATTTCTCAAAATCCAAGCTGCTTCAATACAATCAACACGTACAAAGGACTGACAGAAAGTCAGCAAAGAACAGGACAGACTCTATCAGACTTCACCTGCCTGTAGTCTCAGCGTAATGACCAGAGGGACCAAAAACACACTGCTGAGCCATGCTCCAGAAGAAAGGGCCTCATTCACTTTTTATAATCCATTTGTCATCGTCAGGCCAATTTGTTCTCTTAAGCTACATGAGGGTCCCAGCCTGAGACAAAGGCTGAGGGGTAACAATGGATGACTCCCCCCGCTCTGCTTTGTTACTCTTCAAGTACACACCTCCCAGGGTGCATTGCGGGCCTTTTTCGGCTACTGAAAGCTAGAGCAAAAATTAAAGAGGTCTGGAAGAGCACCTGGAGGAGTCAGCTTGTGCTCCCCACTTCACCGTTGGAACAGATCGCAGCCCTCACAGAGAGAATTCCTGTAAGCGCCTGTGTTTTGACAAGTCTTCACTCAGCCAATTTTAATTACCTGTCATGGTGGAGTTCTGATGGTGAATGTTGGTCTGAAATGAGGGGAATTGGAGATTAGGGGACAGCTAGGGCCAAACAGTCTTTTGTGGTATGAGTCAATGTTCCGTGTTGTATACAGATTCTTAAATGTTCGATCTTTACTGTACACCCTCGTCTCCCATCATAGCAGTTTGTACCACAATATTCTGATTCTGTAAAAAGTGTTATTAATTAACTTCATTTTTTAAACTGTAAAGCATTTACTCAAATCCAGTTTAAGTGAAACATATTTAAAGTTTAGTTCTGAAGGAGGCACCAATTTAAAGTTAACGAATCATGAGTTTTCTGTTATAAAAAGAGTTAACTAATAAATATAAATAACTTTTTAGGCGTAGTCACCATTTTTTAGTGTGCATGTTTTTAATGGACTTTTGTGAATCCGTCCTCAGATTTCATCATTAGAACAAACTATTAATTTGTCAGAAAATAATGAAACCCAATGGTGAAATGAATAGGTGAGGATGACGGTGGAAGGATAGCGCTGGGGGCCTGGCGGGCTGGGGACCTGGAGTTTTCCTCACGTCTGTAGGGGTCTGCCCTTATTGTTTCAAAACAAATCCAAAACCATGCTTCAGGCAAAACATTGACCCCACTGACTGACTCCTTATACTGGGTGCACCCTTCCTTTTGCTTCCTTTTGAGTTGCGGATGGTCGCAGAACCCTGTGATTGTAACCAAGAGGTGGAAAAGTTGGATGGATGCATGAAAAACACAGTATTTAAACCAATTTTTCACTGGCTTTGTTTACTATTTATTTTCTTTACTATACTTTTTTTATTCTGCCAGGTACTGTATAAAAATTCCTTTTTTTATTTGTTTCTGTTAATATATTGTGATTCTTTTTAAAGCAATATAACAACGGCGTTTTACGGTGTAAAAAAAGCTTTTTCTGTTGTAAATGTTTCTGCCAATAATGATTAAGAAATTATTACATTATTTTGTTGAGTAATAATTATCACAACATTACATTACATAAGAACAATATTTTAAATCCTGCATTCTTGTGATGAAAATAAATATAATTTTAAAGTCACAGTAGTTCTAAAATGATTGATCTGTTAAGTGCTTGTGAAAGTAAGTGTTTGTGAAAATATTTACTCAAAGAAGAGTAAAACTAACTGCCAAATTATTTACACAAGTACTAATGTATCTAATAAAAGACTAACTTGTCTAAAATAGCTTGTCAATGAAATATAAAGTACAAAGAAAAGTACAGAAATTTCACACAAAAAACAATTACTCATGCCACAAAGTAGATGTACCCTCCTTTATTTTTTATCATATTTTAATAAGTCTAATTTTCTTTAACGATCATGTAAATCTGTAAATTGTGCTTTATAAAGAACTGACTAATAAAGTTATTTACCAAAATAAAATTGAAAAACCATATCAAAGCAACAGTCAATATAATATATAGATTTTAAGACACACAAAAATAAGGATTCAAATTGACTCAATTCAAATTATTTATACTGCAACTCTGACAGAATAGGAGTTGAGAAGGGTTACAGATATGATATCTAGCACCAGAAACCACATTCTAACTTAAAATATATGCATGTTCAAAAATATTTTTTCAAATAATTATCAGCCAAAAGCATAGTTTCTTCTTTTAAGTTTAAAAAATTTGTGAACACTTGATCACTGAACAAATTCTTCCCAAACTGCATTAAACAGTATTTTATCACAATCTTGATTGTTAACGCTGTTTAAACTAACTGCTATGGTTTGTAAAACACGCGATGTTTATAAAAACATCACAGAAAGAAGTATTGTATATTTAAAATATAGTATTGATGTATTGTTAATATTATCTCTGAATTACGTTTTAAGACAACATTAGCAAAAAATACAAATATTCGCATTTCAAAATACGATCGCATTTCACATTAACATTAAGCAACTTATGTCTGGTAATATAAAACCTTGTGAAGTGATAACAATCTTTAAGTGCTTTAACTTCCTACATCTTAACATCTAGAAATATATATAACATACTCAACATTGAGATTCTGCAAATATAATTAAGATGAGCAGATTTAGTTAAATATATAGAATTCATTAATGCAGTGAACTTGAATCAAGAGGCTAGAGAGGAGAGCTTTGAGTCACAGCAGCTCCCGGCATCTGCTCACACTGCCTGCCGTTTGCAATCACATTCCCATTTCCTTTAACAGTCTCCTCCAGCCTCAATCACATGTAATAATCATAGATCATTTAACATCTTAACATATTCATGGGCTTCTCGCTGGCATGCACCAAGAAATTATTCTTCACATTTCTGAACACTTAAAGTATTCACAGTCTGGATTTATTTAAGCATTTTACATGCAACAACAGCTGCGCATTATAAAAGAAAAAGCGTTCCGATATCTATAGAATGGTGCATCTTTTACATGTTAATGTAAAAATAAACAACTATGCTGTTTAATTGTATTCATAGAAACTATATAATCACTTAATTCTATTGAAAAATCCTTTGGTGGAATGTACAGTATGTAAGATTTAAGTCAATACCTGAAATCACTGGCATGCCAGCTAAATTATAAGCGTGATCATGTTTTTGATAAAATCATCTGGAGAAATTAATAAAATTCCAGGTAGTGTCACACTATTTCTTTCTCACCATAAAGGGCATGTGTTGCGTTAAATGTAAAAACTGAAAATCCATGCTTTTTGTCTCTCACACCCTGCTTACATTACTTTTTCGGTTCTGCTTTAGACCCTCTAATTGAATTATAACATTGTGCACAATTACATCTATGCAATTAGTAAAGGTCCCTACACTTTTGAGCAGGCTTCACCAAATCCAGTCCTGAAGGGCCACAGCCCTGCACATTTAACTCTGCTCTAGTATGCATACTACTCTAGCATCAGACAATCAAAGACGACTTTAAGTAGTGCGACAGGTGTGTTTCATGATGGTTGAAGCAAAAAGGTGTAGATCTCCAGCTCTCCAGGAGCTGATTTGGAGAGATCAAAAGTACTTTTCAATTGATTAGTTTTCAATTGATACCTATTGATTTGTTGAAAAGTAAAATTCCGCTCTATTGTGTGCTGAAATAAGTGTTGGGGGAAATCATAAACACACCAGCAGCATTTAAATAGCTCCTTGCTGATTACTACATAACATTACCCCATAAAAAAATAAATATTAAACACTGACATGGCCTCTATGAATGAGAGTATTTCAACTTGTTTCAAATGTTGAAGATGATTGATTTTTCCTCATATGCCAAGAGTGCCCTTCTTTAATCTGTCTTTTTTGTGCCAACTACAAAACAAAAAAGTGGGACATTTATCAATTTAGACTTTGCCTGTAACTTATGCATTCTTTAGCGCAAAGCATCAAATCAATCTTTCAAAACACTGAATTCAGGTGTTTTCAAGACCTCATTGTGTGACGCTTCTGTTTTCTACAATAGTTAGCCACTAGTTAAGTTATTCCTGTCTGTCGAAGCCCCCCATTATTTGTAGTAAAAAATAAAAAGTTGTCAGGAGGCCATACTTACTTTTTAAATGCAAATGTGAAATTGCAAAAATCTATAATGTAAATGAAAACAAATAACTATACAAGGAAGCTGCTTTTTAATTTCATGAGCACGTTTAACTTCCTGGATTCATGAAACCTGAAGAAACACTCCACACAGTTGTGTGCACAATTTCGATGTATTTATTTACATAAGTCATAAGTAATTTAGCTTCCCAGTTATTAAAACAAACATGTATTGGACAGATCCATACCTTTTCACACAAAACTCAATGTGAATTTTGTTTTCACAAACACAGAAAACCAGAAAAAGCATTGTGAGGAGTCAGAATGGAAACTCTCCCGTTTCAGAGGCCTGGAACTCACTGCTTTTCTTCATCAAGGCAGCTTTCACAGCGCTGATCTTCCCATCCAGCTCCGCCAGACTGTAGCTCTGTGAAAACCAGAGTCTTTTCATCAGCTAATTCCCTCTCATTGAAAAGCAGGACCTTCATATTCCTCTCCATGAATGTGCAAGTGAACCAGCAATGGAACTTACCTGCGACATCGAGGCTTTAGGTCGTTTGTGCAAGTAATTCTGTGTGGAAAAAAGAAATAAAAGCATGAAATGAATGCTGATTTATATGAACAAAGCATATTAGTCCCCATTCAAGGCAATGCTGAAGCATTTATCTCAATATCGGAGTAAACAAAAAAAATCTCTTGCAAGGCTGTTTTCACAGGAAATATAGATATAGATAAATGAGGGGGAAAAAACAGTAATGGGACCAAAAAAAAAACCCAAGGACAAATGTAAGTGGATGGAAACAGCAGATGATTAGAGCATGAAACAAAGATGTCCTTCAGCATCACTCAATCACTGCCAACAGAGCCCAGACTTCCACTGATTAACACCATAAAGAGGAAGCCATTGGGATTCTTCCCTCACCCAATGGCCTTTTCATTTACTCCGTCCATCTCTTACACATTAGCCATCATTACGGCTCATTTGAATCACTTTTCAGGGTGCATTTGGACACACTTGCTGGATGTATGATATCTGCTCACTCTGGTCAGCAGAGCCCAATTAATTTATTCAACTTGCTGAAATGCAAACTAAGAAGATCAGCGTATTCCAGAGCACTCATCGTCCCACTTTTCTGATAACACACACACAGACTGTAAAGGACATGGAAATCAGCTAGCTTTCAGCTCTGCGCTGGACTAAGTGAGGCTGGTGTGAGGAGGCGTAGAAACGCTTCAAGAGCACTTACTCAGCTAACTTTGATGGGCTACAATCTGACAGGGATAACAAACTCTAGAGTGAGCGGAAAAATATCTCTCATATCAGCTTTTAATGGTTTTGAAGAACTCTCTGGCTGGCTGAGTGAGAAGTCTACTGCACTACAAGGGCAGTGTGTTACAGCGTGAAAACAAACAGACGGACAAGGGAGATGAACTCAAAAGGTCAATCACTGAGCTCTAAAGAGGTCAGGTTAAACAACAAAACAAACTGCATGTGTTTTAGGGTTGCAGCACTACTCTCGGCTCCTGGTACATTGCTATTATGTCCACGACACAAGTGCTAAAATATTAAAGGTCTCCTCCACTCAAAACCACAGTATTTTATCTCTATTTAAAAGTCTGGTATATGATTTACTGGTAGATTGCGGCAAGTGAGTAAATCAAGAACATTCTTGTCAAATCACTTGAATTTAAATAGATTAAATAGACCAAAACTGGTTTACCTGTTGTTGTCAACAGATTGCTTTGCTTAAGGCAAAACAACCATTATGTGCGTTTTAAAACATAAACTTGAAAACCACAAAGTTGAACAGGATGTAATAAAACTTTTGTGGATGTATTTCCTTGCAAATGAAGGATGAAGAAAGTCATGACAGACAAAAATACTTTATGCGGTCTCCTTGTGTTGACATAAATGTGCTTTGATTATGGTTAAAGCGTTAACATACGTTAAAGCTCAACTTTGATGGCTTTTTGAGATTATGTGATCTGAAAGCTCGCCTGATTATGTTTAGGTTAAAAACATTTTAGTTCTTTATAATTACTTGTTACAAAAATATTTTGGGGTAGGGGTGCAGATAATTAGCCCAAGATGACAGGAGTTGCTAGTATGGCGAGCTATGTTTACAATTACACTTGAGTTTACCATTTGTAGAAATCCTAAAACAATGAATAATTGAATTCTGAGTGAAAACTATATTTTAAATGGTCATAAGACAGTTGGATATATGTGCAATTCCCATTGCACTAGTAAGTATTAGAATATAAATTTAATTTATAAATGCCCTAAAAGAGTATTATGGCCTGCCTTACTGTTATTCAACACTTTGACTATTCTTACCAGCAAGCAGTTATAAGGACAGTAAATGTAAAACAGCCTTCTTGGAGTGAATGGAAATTTTTGGGATAAGATCTTTTCAACATTGGATTGGAAGTCACATCTGAGAAGCAATATCAACTGAAGATAAATATTGTTCAGGAACTTTGCCAATAAAAAAATGAAGCACTTTTCCTTAGTTGCTGTTGATTGGACGAAGGTAAAGGGTCTTTATCCTGAACTAAAAAAGCAGCAATGCTCCCTCTTGATATTGGTTCTGTGGGGAGGTGCCTGTTTATAGTACGTCAATCAACATTGGTGGGCGGGGAGTTTGTCACAAACCACTTACATGTCACAAACTGATCTGAAACTGTTGTTAACAACTTTGAGTTTCCATTTGTGTTGACTTCAATTCTGTTCTACCAGGTCAAGTGTACTAACATGACCTTAACATGTATTTAAGGATTGTTTTAAAATATTTAAAAAGTATAGATTTGATTTTTTAAAAAGCCATATAGATTACAGGGTTTCCCTGATGAACACATTGAATTGCAATGTCATTATTGTCCTATTTATAATACATTTTTTAAAAAGTCCAATTTAATCTATGGTTAGTTTTGTAATTTAAACACAGAGTGGTTAGTTGAATGTACATGGTTAAATGTAAATCTTAATTTAAACCAATACAAAACAGTCCAGTTAAAATAAATACACGGACACACGTGCACACAGCGAATTGTCAAAGAGTGACACTGCTATGACAAAACAAACTAATTCAATATCTGAACCACTCCTCCTACAAACAAGAACACACATACACTCTCGCTCCTTTCCCACCACTTACACTGGAGTGGAAGTACTCTGGTGAAAGACCCTCAAGCTCCAGAATTCGATCTTCAAGTTTCTTTAGTCGCTGATAAACGCTCTGTGGAACTGGACCTGAGAAGAGAATGAAAGAGTAACGATTCACACTCAACACACACATAGAACTGTGAAAAAGTTTTATTAAATAAAGTCACTCTACTTCTTATTGATTAAATCTACCTGCGGGAAGTTTGAGGTGTGATTCCATGTTGTTCAGTCTCTCCTCTACAGCTGCGTTTCCACAGTCTCTGCCAACAGACCCCTGGTGCTGCTCTGCAAAATCTGCATGCGTCCCTCTGGTCTGGGGTCCGTAAGTATTTACAACGCGCGTCACTGCAAAGTTATCCAAGACAGAGTTCTCCTAACCATTAAAATCCAAACCAGTAGATCTGTTATCTATTGATTACTTTAGCAGGGCCCACAAACTATATATTATAGATTTTATTCACAAGAAAAACTATGAGCTCATCAGAACAAGTAATTCATAAAATCCCTGAAATATGTAAAAAAATATATATATATTTATTAAAATTGTATTATTAAGTTATGTACCAAGACAATTATTAAAGCGATTTAATGAAAAAAGACTACATTCCAAAATAAAAGTTTAGTTTGATCACAAACTAGAAAGTAAAAGATTTTCTCTTTCTCCTGATTGGTTGGGAATGACATGTGAGGCCATGGGCCAATCAAATACTGTGATATGAAATGTTAGACTTATTTTAATATCATTTTTTTACTACTATTTCAAGTTAAATATACATATGCTTTTAATAAATAAAGACACAAGCAACACTCTTTCACCTTTTCATGATAAACTGCTATAGGTTTTAAACAAGGAATAGAACGCTCAGAATCTGAATTCACAATACATATTTTTTCAAGCACAGATAATTAATGCATTTTAATTAAAAGCCTTTTTAAACAATCCATGATAAATGATTAATTTACGTACTAGGAAACTTTTAAATGAAACTAGGAAACAATCTAAAAGTAAAAAAACTGGTCTGTGCAAGAGTAAAAGCGTACCTTTAACATGACTCTTGAAACCAGGATAAGGCGTGAAGACCGCATCAGTCCTTGCACAGCTGTCTTCTACACACCAGACAGAGAAAAGAGATGAGGAGGCTCTGGAAAAACACTGTAACAAAATGCTTGTGCACTTAAATGTAGCTTAACTATTCAATATTAGTTAGTCCAAATTGTAAAGAACTATCCACATCGAGAAAACAATACCTGCCACTTAACAAGAGACAGCAACAAAAATGAAATTAGTTCAGTGTACCCATCATTTCATTTTATCTGAACGTCTTGAAATCCAAGAAGCATTGTTCACTGTTATTGCATTTCAACGAGCAAAAAGTTACACAGAACTTTTACATTGACTCAATTTGGTCTTCTCAAACTCAAGACATCAGTCTGACATCTTGACACTGAATGATCTTTATTTAATCCACTCAACAACAGCCACTGACAATGTGAACTCGATTAAAAATGCTAATTCATTAAACAACTCTTTAACAAAAATGTAGTCAAGTAAAAATTGTTCACTAATTAAATTACACCTTTGAACAAAATTGGGCCATCAAACTTTTTTAAGTCACTCAACATTTGATTTGTTGGCAACTGGAGTTATTTGGCACATCGGCTAAAACAGCTTGTTTTTACCAGAAGTGGATTTATGGAGGTACGTTTTTTTTTCACAAAACCATTCAGAAATATATACTGAGATTGCTTAACTTAGGTTTGAGGTCTCTTATAACCCTTTTTAGGGTGCTCATTGAAAATGATCTGGGTTATAAAAATATTGCAGCGCTTCAAATGCTTTTTACCAGCATAATACAACTTCATAGAGTCTCCATAAATGGTCACACGACTGATAAACAGTTACAAAGCCAAAAACAGCCTGACTAATCAGCAGGCCATTCAGTCAGTTGAGGACTTGCTCTAGATCCTGAAGGTCATCTGAATAAAGCGCTCAATGCTTGCACTACTACACATTCAGTAGAGGTCTAAAGCAATATTGAAAATACATTTAATCTGGGGATATAACATGAGAATTACATTTGCACTCTGACCTCACGTCAGAGAAAATCAGCACTCTTGCAAACATTGGCAGTTGTTGTGAAGTACCCCTCTGACCATTACCCCTGGACCTCCATTCTCACCCTGATTGCAGTTGATCACGTTGCAAAACTCTCTCACGTTGTTTTCATTGATCTCCAGCTGTTTGCGCTCTATAAATGCAGATATCCTGCGTTCAATCTGAGAAAATGAGAGACACAGAAAGAGCAATGAGGGTGATGAGCTATTGAAGAGGAAGAAAAATCAATTCCCTGTCATCTTCTTACTGTTTTAGTTATAATAAGGAACACTGGTCATATAGGCTGTGTGACTAGCCAGGAACCGCACTAGACACAATAATTCAAAAAATCTGAATATTTTTCACACGCAACCATTTCAGAGAGTTGTGATTTGCTCTGGCCTTTTATTATTGTGACTGTAAATAAATAAGCAATAAAATGAGCAGCTCCTTGTTCTTCGCCCACATGCAATTTCAGGGTGTAATGAACATCCACTTGATAATGCCGCAAGGACCAGGACCTCTCTTAGGACTCGTAGAGTGGGTGGCTATTTGTTTCTCTCTGAAGGAAAAGCAATAAAGGAGCTTTCCGTTCATTCTCAACTGTCTGTCCACAGATGGCAATTCACATGTCACAGGACTAACCAACTAGGGCAGCTTATATGCTACTAATACACATATCGACCACTGAACAATGAACTTTAATTGCATTTGGGGAAAGAGGTTGGTCACGCACTACACTTTGCGGAAAAAAAACAACAACCCTATGACAATATTTGATGGCAATACATGTATATTAGAAGAAAAAATTGTCTTTAAAGAAAAAAAAACTTTTCTTCATCACACATATAATCCCAAGTTATGGCCCTAGAACTCTGATCTAAAAGCGGTTAAACAGGTGAATATAAAGTCAGCAATAGCTTTTAAAAGGAGCGTCATCTCATACTGACCTGCAGACAACCATCCATGCTTTAATTTCCTACAGATTACTTTATGGTAATGCTCTCTATTGTGACCTGAAGGCAGCTATTTTGATGCGTCAGGGCTTCTAAAATTTGGCAGTCAGATTGCTGATCAAAAAAAAGTGGTGCATTTCCGCAGTCCTAGCCATCCTGCACTGGCTCGATACCTGCACCAGCTCCAGAGTTCGTCAGTAAAGGCACTGTGTTCAAACAGTTTGAGCTGTTAATGGTTCCAATATCAAGTTCAATATTAAAGGTGACAAATCCATTTCAGTTGCTGCCGCTCCTTTCTGGAATGAGCTTCCCTACAGAGAACCACCTAACTACCAATAGTTTTAAAAGTATGAAAAATTTATTTTTATGTGCAGGCATTTTATGAGTAGTCATTTTTCACAAGGGTCTCATTTCTGTAAAGCACTTTGAAGAAGTACATTTTTACACTTTAGTCAAAGACTTTAAATCAAATATAAAAACATTGGAAGATGTAAAATTTCTTGTCAACTCGGTCCTTCATCCATCCCAATTTTATACCTAGGGGTGGGTGATAGTGACAAATATTATTGTAGAAAAATGTAATCAACACTTGACACTCAATTTGATTTTATGCCCTAGCGTCATATCCCAGCACCCCGCAACCACTTTCCTGCCAAAGTGAAGCTGGGCTCAGCCAAGTTAGTGTCTGGATGGGAAACCTCATGAGAAAACCAGTTTACTGTGGGAAGTGGTGATCTTGAGGTCAGTAGGGCTGTGGATGCCAATCCTGAAGTCTGTGTAGGTCGTAGTGTCACAGTGTTGTAACTGGGATGCTGTACTGTAAAGGAGGACAGTCTTTCTGATAATAATTTAAACAGATCCCCTGGCCCACTGTGGTGCTTAAAATTCCATGATGTTACCCCAGAAAGAGTAAGGGGTTTACCAGGCATCACTGGCTGCATTTGCCAAATCATAATTGCCTCTGTACTCTGGTTGGTTGTAGTACTCTAATGAGCTTAGCCCGTCATTAAAAAATGGTTGGGATTAACGATGCAATACATTTTTACGGAGATTTTTTTACACCAAAAATCTCCACAGACAGACCAAACTACTATAAAAGATATATTGGTAAAAACATTATATTATTTATTTAGCCAATTTATATAAAAATAGCAACTTTTCAAGATTGGTTACAGTTGACCACAAATTTAACTCTGAGTTGTAGGTGTTCCATCTCTAACTTCTGATCCTTCCTGTCAAGGTTTATGCTATCAGGATCATGAGGTAAATACCACTTTCTTTTGCTTTTTTATAGAACTTAATTCTAAGTTTCCAAAAGCTTCCCTGATACACTATAATCCAATCTGACCCATTGTTTAAACAACTATATAAATAAGTAGAGCACATACCAAGCACGAAACACAAATGAACGTATGAGGTTCAGGTCTAACAAGGTTAAAACGCAAATGTAACTTTATCCAGACACAGAAACTGTAAACTCCTCTTTGAAACCAGCACAATACGCTTAAAAGAAAAATTAAGTTTACCTCTGATTTAGCAGCTTTGATCTGAACATTTTCATCAGCTTGAGTGTGGTTGTGATCCTCAAGAGGAACATCGATAGCTGCTGACTCAGATGGATGTGATTTTTCAGAGTCAGCAATTTGTTTTAGTTTCTCTGAGACTAGCTGTTTAAAAACAAAAACATTTTTTGTTTATACAACTAGATCTTGCAGGCTACACTTCAAAACAAGCTGATCCTGAAAAGAGTCTCCAGCTCAATCATCTTTCACCAGAAAACAAAAAAAACCTTTCAAACCTAATGTAGACGTGGTTTTTGCCTGAAATATAACTAGCTCATGTCAAGTCATTGTGTCTGCTGCACCCATTGTTACAGGAACTCATAGAGTGCACTTCTTAGCCAAATAAACCTAGAAAATTAGACCATTTAATGTTTCTCCTTATCATCACTATGTTAGACAGACAAAATAAAAAACATTGAAACTTTTAAATCATTTAGTTTGTAAATGTATCTTTTGGTTGAACACAATTTAAACAAGCAATGATGAAATGGGAACAAAAGCCTAGGGAAAAATTAAAAAGTGGGGTGTTTCATTAAGTAACTCACTAGATTCTACCTGATGTAATGGAATATTTTTTAATTGTAACTAATGGTCCATGTCTCTTGAATATTAATTTCCATGACACTAAATGCAGAAGCCTTAGTTGGTCACAATCATGAGATGTGAAAATAGGTAAAAAATTATGTCTGTCAGTGGCAAAAAATGGCAATGATAAAAATGCCTCATGTATCCTTCCTAAATAAACACTGTTATTGTCAATTCATGTTGAGTCAATAAAACAATACATTTATTTATTAGGAGATAAAGTAACACTATAGCTGTTGTTGTTGTTGTTTTTAGTTACCTGAAGTTTGGCGATGTGTTGTTGTAAAGAGTTGTAAACATACTGAGGCTGAAGCTGTAATACATTCACATCAGTCTTAAATCTCAATCCTTCTTCACCCAATTTCAACTGCAAAACAAGAGATTGTTTCCAACAGAACATTGATTTTAAACATGTAAAACATGGCTGCTTCAGTTCTTCCTCAAAAACGTTTCAGTCCTTTCAGACTGGTGAGGGATTTAAAGCATATTCTCTTTGGTCTAGAATAGAAGAAAGAACTTTATCATAAACGCAATCATAAACAAGCAAAAAAAACCTGCAGATCTGTCACACAAACCAAGCAGTAACTGCTATTGTATTAAATTGATCTCCTAGATATATATCATAGTCCCATATTGCTAGTCTCAGCAGATAACCAAAGAAGATTTATGTTAATATGGAACAACCATAGTTTTTAAAATGATAAAAAAGTAACCTGTTTTGAAGCTCTTTTAGAGAGATGCGCTGATTATGATTATCTGGCTAGTATACGTTTACACAAACCTTTGCGACAAGCTCGGTGAGGGGACTCTGTCAGAGAGCCAAAGCAGTCTCTGAGATCCTTCCGTTTTCCAGAAAGATGTGGAATCTGGTTGCTGCTTGGCTCTTGTTTACCTCCAGCACACAAACGCCGTCTTTCTCCGTCTGCCGCCATCATGCTTCCGCTCCCTCCCAAAGGATAGGCTGATTGGTCAAAACACTCACCTCCATTACAAACGTCACTTCCTCTGTAACCAGGAGCGTAGCCTCCCTTGTAAAATTTGTTTTAAAAGGCAATTGTTTGACTCAATCGTTATTATTAATTACCCTAAGTAGTTTGAGGACGAAATAGTTTAAAACATGAAACAAAAATAAACATTTACTCAAGTTGCCAAATCTGGATAAAAAGTATATAGTGTGGCTTAGGCCCTAAATGTTGTTAATTTTCTCCCACGGACTGGTTGTTCTAGGCAAGGCAAGGCAAGTTTATTTGTATAGCACATTTCGTACACAGGGTAATTTCAAACACTGAAATTTAAAACATCGATTAAAACAAAGATTAAGGTTTGAAGTGCAGAGGTAAAATAGTTGTTCGGACGTTGGTGCTCAGTTGACAAAAGCGCAACTAAACAGGAGAGTCTTTAGCCTGGATTTAAACGTGACTAAAGTGTTGGCACCCTTGATCTCCTCTGGAAGTTGGTTCCATCTGTGGGCCACATGGTAACTAAAGGAGTATTTTCCCTGTTTGGAATTTACCCGGGGTAGATCTAATTTATTAGATCTGTGGGATCTCAGCTATCTGTTTGGTGTGTATTCACTGATCATGTCTGTTAAGTATTTTGGTGCTAAGTTATGTTTGGACTTATATACAAGCAGCAGAACTTTAAAATCTATTCTGAAGGAGACCGGTAGCCAGTGTAGAGACTTAAGAACTGGAGAAATGTGTTCTGACTTTCTAGTTTTGGTTAGAATTCGAGCCGCTGCATTCTGAACGAGCTGGAGCTGTTTAATGGTCTTTTTGGGAAGACCGGTTAAGAGGCCGTTACAGTAGTCCAGCCTGCTGGAGATGAAAGCATGAATCAGTTTCTCTAAATCTCGTCTGGAAACAAAGCATCTGATTCTTGTGATGTTTCTAAGATGGTAATAAGCGGATTTTGTCATTGCTTTTACGTGGCTATTTAGACTAAGATCAGAGTCCAGAATCACTCCAAGATTCCTGACCTGATTTGTAGTTGTTAGGCCCTTTGCATTGAGATACGTGTTAACCTTAACAACCTCGCTTTTACTTCCGAATGCAATGACTTCAGTTTTGTCCTTGTTTAATTGAAGAAAGTTGTTTTCCATCCAGTTTTTAATCTCATCAAGACATTGGCAGAGAGAGTTTATGGGGTTGTAGTCATTTGGGGAGATAGCTAGATAAATTTGTGTATCATCAGCATAACTATGGTATGATATCTGGTTCCTTCTCATAATTTGGCCCAGTGGAAGCATGTACAGGTTAAATAGTAAAGGAGCAAGGATTGAACCTTGAGGGACTCCACACGACATGGCAGTCCACTTCGACATGTAATCACCTATGTTTACAAAGAAGCCTCTTCCTTCTAAGTATGATCTGAACCATTTTATCACAGTTCCTGAAAGACCAACATAGTTTTCTAGTCTATCAAGAAGGATTTTGTGATCAACTGTGTCGAAGGCAGCGCTCAGATCAAGTAGAACCAGACAGTCACTTTTCCTGAATCGGTGTTTAACCGGATGTCATTGACTATCTTCAGTAGAGCTGTCTCTGTGCTGTGATGAGCTCTGAAACCAGACTGATAACAATCCATGTATTCATTTTGGGTCAGGAATTCAATCAGTTGTTTTGCCACAATCTTTTCCATTATTTTACTAATAAAAGGGAGATTTGAGATGGGCCTGTAGTTGCTCAGTACAGTATTGTCTAAGTTTGTCTTTTTCAGTAGTGGCTTTACAACTGCGGTTTTAAGGGATTTGGGGAAAAAGCCGGAGCACAAGGAGGTGTTTATAATTTCTAAGAGGTCCTTTTCTAGACTCTTAAGAACCATTTTAAAAAAGACTGTTGGTAGAGTGTCAAGACTGCATGTTGATGTTCTAAGGCTCTCAACCGTCTCTATTAAAGTTTTGCTATCGATTAGATTAAAGGTGCACATTGAGAGTGGAGGCTGAGGAGGTATATCCCCAGCCCTGCAGGGGGAGGCACTAATGCCTTTTCTGATGTTAATGATTTTATTGATGAAAAATGAAGCAAACTCATTGCATTTATCTTCAGACAGAAGCTCATTTGGAGTCTGGTTTGGTGGGTTGGTTAACCTCTCTACTGTTGCAAAGAGAGTTTGTGTATTGTTGAGGTTGTTATTAATTAAGTTTGAGAAATACTCTTGCCTAGCTGTGATTAATTCTGAATTAAAAGCACGAAGACTCTCTTTATAAAGGTCGTAGTGGATGACAAGTTTGGATTTTCTCCACCTTCTTTCAGCCTTCCTGCAAAGTCTTTTCAAACTTTGAACTTTTGTTGAATTTCTCCAGGGTGTTTTTTGTCTCCCAGGTTTCTTCTTGACAGTTATAGGTGCGATGTCATCTATAACGGACTTGATTTTTAAAGTAAATGCATCAAGAAGGAAGTCGGCTGTGCCAGCTGTGATGCTTGGTGTTTGAGATATGGCATGCATAAACATCTCGCTGGTGTCATCATTTATGTGTCTTTTTCTAACAGAAATTGATTTTGCAATTTTGACGTGGGAGATTGCCGCATCAACAAAAACACAGAAGTGATCAGACAGAGCAACATCTTGCACAACTGTGGATAAAATATTTAAGCCCTTACTAATTACTATGTCCAGTGTGTGACCGTGACAATGTGTGACACCCTGAACGTGTTGAGTCACGTCGAACGTGTTTAAAATTTTGTTGAGTTCTTTGGCAGCATTATTATCGGGCTTGTCCATGTGAATATTAAAATCCCCAGTGATGATAAAAGAGTCAAACTCTGAAGAGATGGCAGAGAGCAGTTCAGTGAAATCATCGCTAAACCCTGTAGTGTATTTTGGAGGCCTGTATAAGGTGGTGAGAAGAACCCGTTTGGTGCTTTTTAAAGCTATACTTAAATATTCAAAAGATGTGTAATCCCCAAGATTGGCTTGTTTGCATTCAAAAATGTTCTTGTACATACTTGCGATCCCGCCTCCTTTTTTATCAGAACGAGAGGCGTGTCTATATAAGAAGTTTCCTGGTGCAGCCTCGTTTAATATGGTTGCACTACAGCTATCATCTAGCCATGTTTCAGTTAGCAACATAAAATCTAAGTCATGTGTTAAAATAAAATCATTTACGAGGTGTGCCTTGTTTCTAAGTGACCTATCATTTAGAAGTGCTATTTTTATCCTGTTTTTTGTGGGTTCAGGTATGATGGTCTCTGGCTTACAGTTTATTTTAATCAGGTTTGGTCTGCTTGATTTCTGATTTCTAGCAGACCTTTTCTTCCACTTGTTTTGTCTATTTCTAGCAGGCCTTATCTGTATCGCTAATAAAGTAAGAGCTAAAGGGGCTGAGGACATCTGCCTGTTCTGAAAACATTTCCCAAGGTCGCCATCTTGAGGCAGAATGTCCTGTTTATCTCACTGCTGGTTTTGTGGAGTAAGATGAAGCGTGATTTTGCCCCAACCGGTTTGATCGCAGAACTCTTTCTGCTATAGGAGGAAGAGGTGCCCGCCTTTTTTGGGGCGATGGTCGGGGGCTTGCCGTAAACGAGTGGGACAGCTTAGTTCCTGCAGAGACTAGTTTTTCAAGCTGCGCTGGGAAACTGAGATGGGGGGATCCTGAAGATGTGGACATTGTTGATGTGTCCTCCAGGGAGTTGTTCTGTTCACTCTGGTTGTTTTCCAGGGGGTTATCCTCGTCCTCATTCGGTGGTGGTGTAGTCTTTGAGATGGTGTGGCTATCCTCATTCAGTGGTTGCGTGGGCCCTGCGATGTCCTGGTGGCTTTGCATGTTATCCAAGTATCGGAGGGAGAAAAGTATATTGTCCATGAGCTTTCTTGCTCCAGATTTGTTCAGCTGCCTCCCATCTGATGAGATAAAATCTGGCTGATTCCAGAACTATTATATATTATATATATTATATTATATATATATATTATATATTATATCTAGTGTATAATACATCACTATATCCAACAGATGAAAGCTTCTTACCCTTTTAGAACCACTACAAGAACCAAGTTTTAGTTGGGCCAAGAATGAAGAAAAAAAGATGGTCAATTAACATTTATGGTGAAAAAAAGATCTCTAAAGAAAGATCCTGCTTCGAAAAACTAATTCAAAACATTTCTAAAATATTGTTGGTATTTTTAACCGAGGTTACTATGAATAACAGATCAAAGATTTAATTATCATAATTCATTTTTTATTTAAAACTGTAATTTGACTGGTAATAAAATATTCTGAGAAATTGATTAAAGATATATTGGTTATGACCAGTAACTCAGTTAGAGACATGTTTAGTTAAATTGTCACTTTTTGAAATACCTCGAAACTGCATTAATGTTGAAAAGGTATTTGGAATGTTAATTACAATTGCCTGTAGTTGTAGTTATTAATGTTTCCACACGTAGCTGCTGAACTCATCAGAAGCATTTAAACTAGATGCACCTCTAATACACTGCCTTGTTCTGTTGTTAGTTATTGAGGTTTTTCGTGTTCATTTTACTAATAGTCAATTTTGGTTATATACAGAGTTGCTTATTTATTAAAATATAAGCATAAATGACATGTTGTTTTCACATCGTAAATTACTATAAATATACTATAAAGACAGCTGTGTTATACCGTGCAGGAGCTCCTCAGTTTAGAGTTTGAATACTGACACTGTTGAAGTTTCCTTTACTTGATTTTTTTGTTTAAATATAATATCATACAATGCAGAACTATATGTTAAATTAAAAATATATATTTAGTAAAATTATGGAAATGTCTAGTTTTAAATGTACTGAAACTGCTTCTTCTTCATTCGGCTGTTCCCAGTTTAGGAGTCGCCACAGCAAATCATCTGTTTCCACCTAACTCTGGCCTAAGTATACTCTACTCTTGCACCATTTACCTTCATGTCCTCCTTCAGCACACCCATATAACTTGTCTTTGGCCTTCCTCTTGCCCTCTTGCCTGGCAGCTCCATCTCCAACATCCTTCTACCAATATAACTACTATCCCTTCTCTGCACATGTCCAAACCATCTCAATCTGGCTTCTCTGACTTTGTCTCCAAAACAACCAACCTGAGCTGTTCCTCTGATGTGCTCGTTCCTAATCTTGTCCATCCTTGTCACTCCTAAACTGAACCTCTGCTACTTCCATCTCTGCCTCGTGTCTCTTCCTCACTGCTACAGTCTCTAACCCATACATCATAGCTGGTCTCACTACTGTTCTGTACACCTTTCCTTTGATTCTTGCTGACACTCTTCTGTCACACAACAACCCTGACACTTTTCTCCACCCACTCCAACCTGCCTGCACTCGCCTCTTCACCTCTTTTCCACACTCCCCGTCGCACTGGACTGTTGACCCCAAATACCTAAACTCCTCCACCTTCTTGACCTCAGCCCCCTGTAACCTCACTGTTCTACTTCCCGCCCTCTCGTTCAAACACATGCATTCTGTCTTACTACGACTGACTTTCATTCCTCTTCTTTCTAGAGCAGACCTCCAACTTTCCAGCTGTCCCTCCACCTGCTCTCTACTCTCACTACAGATTACAATGTCATCTGCAAACATCATTGTCCATGGAGATTCCTGTCTTACCTCATCTGTCAACCTGTCCATCACCATAGCAAACAAGAAGGGACTCAAAGCCGATCCTTGATGTAGCCCCACCTCCACCTTGAACTCCTCCGTCTGACCTGCAGCACATCTCACTGTTGTCATACTCCTCTCATACATATCCTGAACTACTCTGACGTACTTCTCTGCCACTCCTGACATCCTCATACAGGACCATAGCTCCTCTCTCGGCACCCTGTCATACGCTTTCTCTAAGTCCACAAAGACGCAGTGCAGCTCCTTCTGCCATTTCTGTACTTCTCTATTAGCATTCTCAAAGCAAAAATTGCATCAGTAGTGCTCTTCCTGGGCATGAAGCCATACTGCTGCTCGCAAATATCCACTTCCCTTCTTAGCCTAGCTTCCACTACTCTTTCCCAAAGTTTCATTGTCTGGCTCATCAACTTTATACCTCTGTAGTTGTTACAACTCTGCACATCACCCTTGTTCTTAAAGATTGGCACTTCTCCTCCATTCCTCAGGCATCTTCTCACTCTCTAGAATCCTGTTGAATAACCTAGATAGGAACTCCACTGCTGTCTCTCCTAGACACTTCCACACCTCCACAGGGATGTCATCTGGACCAACAGCCTTTCCACTCTTCATTCTCCTCAGAGCCTTCCTCACCTCATCCTTTCTAATCTTTTCAACTTCCTGCTCTACAATGTTCACCTCTTCCCCTCTCATTGTCCTCATTCATCAACTCCTCAAAATACTCCTTCCATCTTCCAAAGTACTCTCCTCACTCATTAGAACCCTTCCATCTCTATCTTTAATCACCCTTATCTGTTGCACATCCTTCCCATCTCTGTCTCTCTGTCTCACTAATCTGTACAATTCCTTCTCACCTTCCCTCGTGTCTAACCTGGCATACAACTCATCATATGCCTTCTGTTTGGCCTTTGCCACCTCCATATCTACCTTCCTTCTCTCCATCACGTCCGCCAGCTCTCTACCTTTCCCGGTCATTGTACCAATGTTGAGAGTCCCTATTCTCAGACCTATACTCTTGCCTTTCCTCTTCTCACTCTGCCTACGAATCCTTCTCCCACCTCTCCTTCTTTGACCAACAGTAGTCCAATTTCCACCGGTACCCTGTAGGTCAACAGCACCAGTGGCGGTCGTTGTTAACCCGGGCCTCGACCGATCCGGTATGGAAATCGAATTGATGACTTGCATGTTTGGTTTTGGCTTGTTTTATGCCGCGTCACGATGGCGCAGTGGGTAGCACAGTCGTCTCACAGCAAGAAGGTCGCTGGTTCTAGGCTCGGCTGGGGCAGGTGGCATTTCTGTGTCGAGTTTGCATGTTCTCCCCGTGATCGCGTGGGTTTTCTCCGGGGTCTCCGGTTTCCCCACAAGTCCAAAGACATGCGGTATAAGTGAATTGAGTAAGAACAATTGTCCATAGTGTTAAAGAGTGAATGTGTGTGTGAATGTTTCCCAGCGATGGGTTGCGGCTGGAAGGGCATCCGCCGCGTAAAACATATGCCAGAGAGTTGGCGGTTCATTCTGCTGTGGCGACCCTGAAAGGGAATAAAGCCGACATGAAGATGAATGAATGAATATTTTACGCCGGATGCCCTTCCTGACGCAACCCTCTCTATTTATCCGGGCTTGGGACCGGCACAGAAGTCACTGGCTTGAAACCCCTGTGGCTAGATTAAATGTACTGAAACTGCTATTTTAAATTAAAGGGCAAAAAATGTACTGAAACTGTTATTTTAAAATAAAGGGGGAAAAACTTGGAGAAAAAAACAAGCAATTGTCTGTAAATTCTTTCCCTGCTTTTTTTACATTGTACCATTTAAAGGGTTATGTCTGTGAGGAGTTGATTGATTTATGTTTACTAAAGCTCATTCTTTAATTTACATGTGTAAAAATAACTGTTAAGGTCATTTCTGAGCAATCTTCAGGAATTTATCTTCAAACCCACTAACAATATTCGTTCTTACAGTTTGCCACTCCAACACAGAACAAAATTCACTCACCATTGAAACTCACATTTTACCTTGTGTTTCTTCGAAATCCTTCCACTGACTATATCAGACATTCAAATTTTGCCAAAAGTATTTAACAAGGTTATTCCACCAAACTTGCTTGTTTATACTGCTATTTTTCAACCCTTTATTTGGCACTTTAACTTGTAACAACATTACAGGGAAAGACAGCTGAGTTAAAAATTACAGTTATTGCAGTTAGTATTTCAGGGAGCTTTTTTATTGCCCAGAGCCGTTAAGCCCAAGTTTGTTTTTCATCAAATTAAATGTTTTTGTTAATCACTCTCCCTGTCAATCAAAGCAGCATCAGATCAGTTGAGCTTTGTGTGCTGTGATGAAAATGTGACCTTTCGAGCCATCTGAAGGGTTTTGAAATTGGTTCAGTATCCATCATATTCAGGCGTCAAACGTTTGGCTCTTTAGGGAATATTGTCAGAATGCTCTCGCCACTCGAAGTTTTTCTTTCTGGGAGCGATTTGAAAAGCAGGCTGCCTGTTTTTGGCAATACTGACTGTCAGACAATAGTGTAAGGGCAACAGGGATGGGAAGCTGCTCACAATGGTGCTCTTTCTGTCCCGAGAAAGTGTGGGAAAATCTCCCTTGCCTATTCATCGATTTCTTCTTCTTTTTTCCATATAATGAGGAGACTGATGAACGCTACAACTGAGAAAAAGAACAATTACCATCAATGACAAAGCACAAGTGCTGGGTGCTGAACTCTGTAATGTCTTCGGGAAGGGTTAATCATTTTAGGAAGGGGTCTGGAGAAAACCTTTCAGCTCCAGTCCTTTCTGTGGCGCTCTTTAATTCTAGCAGTGGGAAGAAAACTGTACCACTTGACATCCTCTTAGCCTGTGTGCTGTTCGAGCATATTCCCACGCAGCAGGACACAGTGAGAGAGGTGCACTGGGATAGTAAGGGCACAGATTTAGAATGCTCTGTAACTTATGAATATAGTTTCTATAGAACTTTTTACAAATGTTTGGAATTTGATCTAAGGAGAGAAATTTCAGAATTTTCTAAATTTTGAACTTGGCATTGTGCTAGGAAGGACAATTGCTTTGTATAGACTGAAATGCTATTACAAATGATAATGTTAAAATATACAAATGTATAATTGCAATGTACAAATGAAAAACAGTAAAGCATCCTCATAGTGTTTTTATTAATGTTTAGTGTTCAAATGTATAATCATGCCAATTATTGGAAACTTCTTTTAACCAAACATGACTATTGACTGTAGTGCTAGAGTTCTAGAGTCCAGACTCGAGATGGTTTTCTGTGGACCTGGCCTTGACTCGGATAAATTGCTATTCAGACTGGGAGCTGACTCAGACTTGTTCATTGGTGCTGACCAAGTTCATCAAAACAGGTTTTTCTTTAAACCTGTAGTAAATTAATAGAATTATATATAATTGTTTGAATGTTTATACATATCAGAGGTTTGCTAGGGCTACAACTGTAAACTTGGTCTTAACAATCAGAAAGAACAAAGTTAATAAAAATACATTAAACTTAAAAACTATATTAGCGTAATATGTATCATAAATGATATTTAATGATTAAAGTAAATACTGGTTATTATCATCATCACCACTTTTACCAAAGCAGCTTGTCTAATGCCAATTGGCTAACAGTTAAACACTTGAATGTCTAATTTAGAATTGTCTTGGACATTGGACTCTCTTTTGCTTGTTCTTAGAATGTTGAGCAAATGCCTAGCCAAATATTTCATTTTCATGATTTACTTGGTTTTATACAGATTTTAAACATGCAACGCATTGTGAGATAGCTTGTAGCTTGAAATGTCTCGTCTAGTTCCATTATATCCCAAACACTTCCCGGCTATCATTATCTTGTCTTGTAGATCAGTGAAGAAGGTAAAGCATGTGCTTCTTTACCAAAGTGCATTGCTAAATGACATATTTCTGCCTAAATAATGTTTGTTTTGAGTTTGTAAACTTGTTTGTGAGTCTCACTAATTGTATTCACTTCACGTATTAAAAATAAAACCAAGTGATAACAGCTGTGAGCAGGGCTTGAATGCCCATGTGCTCTTCAGTTCAGAGCTGAAGTCAGATCATGATGCTGTTTCCTTGTATTGCTTTCTCTCTACTAGTTTGACTTTTCCCTACCAACTGGTAAAAAAAGGCACACAAATAGTATAGTATGGATTACCAAAAACTATTTTTATTGTAAAAAGTAAATATAAATGAAAGAAATTACAGTATATAACAGGAAATGTCTTTTATAATAGGGGAAAAAACTGAAAAATCCCCGGCCATTTTCTGCAAATACTTTCTTCCATTTATTTTTTCTACAGATTTCCTTTTTACAGTGAGTACTTTGAGGTAGAATAATGATTTACAGGTATTGTATGTTTTCTTATCTGTAAAGTTTGAAAGAGAATTTGTAAAAACTATGATATTGCATGTTTGGCATCCCAGCAGAACGCATTCCTAATGTTCGCGTTAGCTACTGTATAACAAGGTGGCAAATGGTGGTGTTTGTCCTGTAACCGGAGGGTTAACGGTTCTATCCTTCAAGCAAGTGTGATTGGTGGGGTGTGATTGGTGGTGGTCAGTAAGGCGCAAGCAGAAAATAGACACCATGTCCTGTCACCCAGGGCAGCTGAGTGCTCCCAAAGTAGCTTATCATTCACCAGAGTGGGAATGTGGAATGAATGAATAACATTGTAAAGCGTCTTTTAGCTCTGAAACAGTGGTAATGTTCATAATGATTTTCTGTTGATTACAGTTTGAGACTTGAACACTAGCCAACTTCACAAAAATATCTATCTTCTAAAAACTTCATTCTGATGCTACCATGTTGAACAATTTCCAGACTGCAAACGTTTTGCTTTTTGTTGTGAATGAAATGTGTTTAAATGTTGAATTCCATGTTTGAAATGTTTCATAACACAGAGAAGGCTCTGCTTTGAGTTTATTGACTATTCAATTACTTTATTCACACTGAAAAGCAGAAATAGCAGACATTTTGAAATGTAAAGTCACTGAGAAAATGAGAGTGCATGAAATAAAAGCAGCCTTTATTTCAGTCGTGGGAGAAGCAGAGAATCAGGGTTGTCAGATCTTAGCAACAGTTTTCTGCACAAACTCAACATAAAACCTACCTGTCTGAGTCTGTGAAAAGGAAGAGAACCTGGTTATTTTCACATTTTCTACTTACATTGGGAATGTAATGACTAAGCTAAGCAAGCACCGTAGTGGCTTTATATTTGTTATTGGAGTTTGCTGAAAGAAAAAATACTTCGGGAAACTTATTTGAAGGAGAAAAGAACAGGGATTGAAGCCCCTCCTCCTTGCTCCACCTGTTTTGGGGCACAGTCGGGACAGATCTTTGGTAGCAGACCCTAACCCTAACCCTCTAAACGAGACATAGATTGAAGAAAGCTTTAGATTGAACTGCTGCCTTCTGAACAGTACACAATGATGTTACTGGTTCATAAGTAAGCATGAGAACATCCTCATCTAGCTCTCTGAAATGAAATCCTATTCCATAATGCTACTCCACTAGACGTTGGTGGCTAGTCAGCACTTTTGAAACCCTGGGTCAGAACATTGGCTTAGTGTTTGATGACGTGCTACAAAATAATAACTATAGCGAAAGCATGCTTTTTTTACAAACCTGAACAAGGTTATTCAAGCTTTTGTACTTTCAAGAGGGAGTTCAACTAGACTATTATTATTCTCCTGATTGGTCAATCCTAAATAGGTCACAAAAGCTGAATCACATAACTATACCTATATCTTTACTTGTTATCGCTGGTCTGTATAGCTACAATGGCAAAGCTACATAGCTTTCTGATCTTTTAATATAACGCTGGCTGTTCACAATAACAAGTTCCTCTGACAAACTAGTCATTGTGTGATTAAAATTCAGCTCTTCAGTACATGGTTATGAATTGTTTAATCTAGAAATATGCTACATTATTTTTTTAATAAGATTGTATATATGTAATTTTCATGTATATTTTGTACAACAATTGTCTTTTAAAACAGGTAAAAAAAGAATATGCAAAAACATTCAAAGTCAACCTGGAATAAGAAGAGAAGTGGCCAATTCCATTTAGCAATATCTAAGACAAAGCTAATATGTAATGGTTGCCTCTGGTGCTTTCATCTATTTGTGCTGCACACAGAGAGGTATGATGTTTCAGGAAAAAACAGCCTTGTCTTCCATCTTTTCATTTCTTCAAAGCAACCTTAAGGTATATTACATTCACCAATTGTCTATTTGCTAAATGTGTGTGGCTGTTAGTGAAACATGTTCCTGGCATGGCCTCAATTATTTATTTTTCTAAAACTTTTAACATTTTATTCAAAAGGACAAAACTTTCATCCCTGACGTTTTACCAGCAAACATTATTTTAACAATACCATTTGAACAGGTTGGTTAATGAAATAATTCAGAGTGAATACAGAACTTGCATGTACTTGTAACTGAGTACAAGAATACGTGATGAGAAAAGGTTATGTTTTTACTGAGAGGTATTAACTGAGAGTATTTATTCTGTAAAATGAATGCCAGAAGGGAGTTTGGTTTATGTTTAATTTTCAACTTTTTGTTTCAATGTTTTTGGGAAGATATTAATGAATTGCCATCTTCAAAACTTTTGTCTTAATTTCTCACACAAAATGATTGTAACAAAGTCATTTTAATTGAAAGTTTTTCATTTATTTTTGCTAATTTTGAAGAAGAAAAAACAAGAATAAACCTTCCATTTCTTCTTACATGTTTCTGGCATCAAAGGTGCCTTTTCTTACAAATTTTTGTCATTAATTTAATCTTTTTTAAGACCTAAAATGTTTTTTGTAATGCAGTTATGTTTAGTCTATAGTTATTTATAGTTGACTACAAGTGTTTACATTTAGTAGCCCTAAAAACAAAAGCAAAATGTAAAGATTAAATAAAAGTATATGATATCTTGAATCTGGATTTTCTGTTAATAAAAATTGATGATAGAAATAGTTTATAATTGCTTACAAAAACTGGGTTTGAATATAGTATAATATGAAATAGTTTTAAATAACTGGAATATCAGATTGCATGGAATATATTTTAAATTCATTTTCATTTGAGTTTTTTTTTATGAATACTTTGACTCAATACTCAATACTGGCATGAAAACCCTTTTTACAGAAAACTTCGTGAATTTTTGTGAACGTGAATCATAAAACTAGTAGAAAAAGGAGACGGACCATTTTTTCCTCATCAGATATGAAAGAGAAGCTATTGCTGCCATTTCTGTTTCTACTCTTGTTTGATTGAGTTGATTGTGTAGAAGCATCTTTGCTACATTGTCTTGAAGTCAACAGAGACAATTAGCAAACATTACAATTATTTCTTGACTAATGAAAGTTAACTGCACTTGTGAAGAGTTTAATTGAAAATCCATCTAATAGCGCAGTGTCTTTTATTGCTCCTCAGCCTCGCTTGGTTTCCTCCCTGTATGTCATGTGATGCGCTCTGCCCCTGCTCACAGGAAGCTGCACCTGTCACCTGGGGGCCCCTGCTGCACTCACCATCAATTTACATAACCTCATTTAGCAGTTCACAAATCAGAGCCATTAAGAGCTGCTAACAGGAACCAAGGGTTCTAATTTAGCCTGGCTTTCACAGTGGGAAAATTGGGCAGCTCAGACCTACAAATAAAGACTCAGGTCTTGGCTTTGATTGTTGATTGTGATGGTAAATGTGCAGATGATTAGAGCAGATTTTCCCTTTTATTGATTTTCTGCCAAAACACAGCATGCCACAGCTCTGCACTAGGAAGCTTACTCAGATCTGGAAGGAAAGGGAGTAAAATCTTGAATATTGCATGTGATCATGTGATACAAAGTCTGTTTGTGCTGTGTATGAAGCTGCAAGGTGGTTGAATAAGCAGTTGATAAAAAGCTTAAAACATTAAGTTGATTGCTTCCCAATAAGTGACCATTTGTTCCACTTAAAAAGAGCAACTTTAGTGAATTTGTTGGTGTTTGCCTCTCAGGAGAAACCAAAACAATTCAATAATAAACAAACATTTCTCTGTTTTACTAAAATTGTGTTTTATTTCCTACATCGTGCAACAATAGAACGCTGTTCACACTCTCAAAGCAACAATTTGATTTGTTCACTGTAAATAAATGATTTAATTTAAAATGAGCAAGTTATGTCAATTAAAAAAGATCACAGTTTTTCTGTTTAAAGACTAATTAGTGTTTCAGTTAAGTATGTTTTCTTCAAAAAGACTCCAGACCTTGAAAGTCTCAAAACTCTAAGAGCAACAACCTTTCCTCATATTTTTTTTCTTTGTGGACTGAAGAGAGAAAAAGTGTATAATGGATGACAGAAGATATTCAATCCATTTCACTTTGAGTAAAATTTAATGCTAATTAGAAAGAGAAATATATGAAAAACATCAAAGAGTCATGTCAAACCATGAATGTCTGATACACTCTCTCTGATTCAGACTGATTGAAGTCATTCTAATTCATAAACGTGATTTGTTGCCACCATGAATCCACCCCATGCAGACTTTATTTCTTGAAAGAACAGCCTTGCAATCATGGATGATTTTAGCTTTAACCCCTTTCATTTACCATTCATCAGATAAACTTCAGCGTGCCACTATACATAGCGCATGTCAAGTACATTTAGTCAAAACGACTCTCAATTGGTTGTCGATTTGCCAAAGATCATCTTATAATCTGAAAGAGCTGATTCAAACTTATACGTGTTCCCTGCCAAACTGCTAGATCTGAAGGTGCCTGAAGTATTTGTTGTCTCAAGAGCAGAGGAACTTCATTAACAGAGTCAAAGAGCCTTTCCTTTTCTTGCTTTGGAAAGACTTTAAAATGTGGTTGGGAAGATACGCTGCATGCCAGAAAGGTTGCAAAGCCATCCTTTATCATCCATCTGTTGAAGAGATGGAGCACCAATAGTCTTCTCTAATTTGAGGACATTATTTTAGGTGCTGGAGCCTTGTTAAGTGCGGCTATGCAACGCTATGCTACACTATGCTATGCTATACTATGCTAAGCTATGCTATGCTATACTATGATAAAAAAGGATGTTCAGAGTTTGTGAAAAAAAAACAATATCTTTGTGCTGAAGTACTAAACATACTTTGGAAACAGGTTTAAAATGTTATGTTTTTTATAGTATTGACTTTCATTTGTTTCCTGCAATACAAATATAATTTAGGAATGGCTTGTTTGAAGCTGGATTGTTTTGCTCCGAATGTCATTCAGGAAAAAAATTGATTAAATAAGCCACTTAGTCACACTGTAAACTCAAATGTGGTAACTAATTCATTCATTTTATTTCTATGAACTTTAAATGAATAAAATGAAACTTGAATTGATATTTAATTAATGTATTGTGGGCTGTTTATCGCAAAGTAACAACGTGAATAGTGAAGGCAGTGTTATAAAATGTGTTTCTGATGTTTGATCATTCATTATGTTGCTTTTTACTTTAGATTATGTTGCTCCCCATAAAGTTGAAATGTGCACTGGATTAGATGGGTTGGTAATGGTTTAACATGCGGCGCCAGATCATTTCTGCTTGGCAGCGCCCCACTTGGAGTAGTGGAACTAACTACACAGAAGTTTAGATTATTTCTAATGTATATAGTAATAGTCTATATAATTAACGATGTGTACAATTAAGCTGTTTATGTTAGTTGCTATCAAAATAATCAAGGCAGCCATATAGTTTTTAGTAAGGACAAATCAAATATTTTAATTTCAATAAACGTAACAAACAATATTTCTGAATACTTTTAATAAAAATCCTCATAGCTACTCAAAAATGTTTATATAACTAATTGTCAATTTTTTTGTGTAAGTTTATCCGGGATTACAGCGCAGCTTCTGGCTTCAAGCCATACAATAAAAACGAAAATGTACCCATAAGATAATCTGATCTGGTATCCTGTCTATTATTGTATGCACACGGGACTAACACAGATCAAATCGTTTATATTTCATAAACTTCTTGTTAAATATACTTTTTTTACTTGTTTTCCTGAAATCCCCGTTATTTACCATCAACTTGGGATTTACGCCTAATTTACCTTTACACAGTCTGTATTTAGGGGTTCTTCTCTGAAATTTCCCAAACTTAATAAGACACATAATTAGAAATCCTCCTGTAAACCGTCGCCTTTGAGTTAGAAAGGGTATATGCTGCCATTCTCTTCCCTACAGATGATGGAACAACAAACAACTGTTGTGGTGCCTGCGGCAGCATCCCGGTTAAATTAGCTTTAATGAACATGTGATTACTGGGAATAGACAGAGCGGGCCCGAAGCAAACAAGGTTCCTAATTGATTTGCATTTCTCTTTTCGCTGAGCAGTCGCTCATTGTCCGAGCGCGCTATTGATCGGCTGCTGTGTATCGCCCCGCATGTGTTTCCCTTCATTAACTGATAACGGGTTACTGATGACTCCCATCCCGGCTCTAATGTGGCTTAACGCCTACTTTGTTCCCGTGTCATGTCGGAGGGCAGCCCAGAATAATGAGCGAGTGGGTGGGCTGTGTACCGGGGAGGGCCCGAGTCTGGGCTGGAAGGAGATCACTAGAGGGGTTAAAAAGCAGCACCTTTTAGGTCTGGGTTACTTTTAACTGCTGCACAGCGTGCATGGCTCCGATCTCCGTTTTACCCTGCACCCAGAAGTGATGACGCCGGGTCCCTCTCTGTTACAGTCCAAAATAAAGAGAAATACATCCCGTTTTGGGTAGCGTGTGTGCTGCATCATGCCACGCAGAAGCCCTTTGGTCAGAGACACAAAAGTGGAAACTTTAAATTGAATAAAACTATACAATTTATTAAATGGAGAAAATGTATCCTGCCGTTTACAATTTCAGTTCCCACCAAAGAAGTAACCGTAAATAGACGTTCATATCACGTCTATACGACATCTTTTGGTTCAGAACTAGTAAAATTGGCTTGTTTGTTGTTTGCTGTTTGTTCCTGGGCCTACTTTTCATGTAGCTCCAAGTGACTAACTTAAAAAGAAAACAGGTTACGTGTCTAAAATGGCCGAAAATGACCAAATCTAACCCTGGAATTGTTAGGTTTGTGTATTGCAAAATAAAGCGACACGAATATGATTTGTATTGAGCACAGATTAACCTGGTAACCGAGCGACCAAGAACGGAAATGATTATTCTCAGACATTTCCCGTGATTTTCTTTGCCATAGAATTGTAAATTGAGCATAGAAATGAGAAATGATACACCATATGCGCAATTTTCTGCGCAACACAATGGTCCCAACGGCGAGCCGCTGGCTCACAGGGAGAATTGCATGTTAGCTAATTGTTAATTTGGGCGACTCGCGCTGGCTAATTATGGCGGCACCGTCAAGCCATTTGCATGATGGACTTGCCACCTGCCTCGATGCCTGACAGCCCGCAGCCTGGGCAAACTATATAATTACTGAACAGTAGCGGGGCAATTTTTGACTACCGTCCCATTGTGTGGCATGAATTCTTCCTAATGACATATTTTATAAAAGCCAAATAGCATCCCTCCTTCCGGTTCTGCTGCATAAAAAGCTATAATCTCAACAGGTCTTCATGTTTAATCCACCCGTGTGCGATAGAAGCCTCAACCCCAACTAACCCTCATCGCGTTTAGTTATAACGCAACGAAACTATAATGTGCTCATCAAGCTATGAAGGTTACAGTCAGGACAATGAAGAAAGCTATAGGTTACATTTGTAACATACTGGTGTGAAACCCCAACTATTTTATTTTGTACATTCCCGTAAATGACACTTTTGTTTTATTTTTATTTTTGGACTTTTGGAACTCATATTGGGATCTTGGTATAACCAAAAAACTTGAATTGGTTCTACATAAAACTGTTCTGAATCAAGGTTAAACAAAATGGATATATATTTGAAGAGTGGGAAATAATTTAGGTGGAGAGGCAGTTATTGTGGACATATAAGAAACATAGTTTATGGCTAATGAATGTAAATCAACTCTATGGTTCGGTTTTTTATTGCCACTGAGTTTGGGGGTTTGGAGTGTAGAGTAACAAAATTGCACATTGAAAATCTAAATATTTTTAGAAAGTCTATTACTAAGAAAATGGTATCATGTGTAGAGATCCGCAAAGCTAAAAATCCCGTTTAAAATGTTTTTGTTGCTCCAGGCTTCAGTAATCAGATAGCGTTTAAGTGACAGAAGTTGATGGAGAGCGGGGGATGAGGTGATTACATGTTATTTAGCGGGTGGAAGTGTTAACAGGGTTAGTGCTGCCTCGCTGATCAGCAATGGCCTCCCGCTGGTACAGTACAAGCCTGCGCTGAGCGCCTCTTGTCTGCTCGGAATTTCATTACGACCCGAGAGAGACTCTTTCCGCGACACTGACAGAAAACATCTTCATCAACTTTCACCTGATTTCTATATTTGTGCAATTGTTATAGCTAGCCAATATACCATGCCTAATCATTTCGGATCAATTCAAAGAAGCGTTCCCATTTGATTAAAATAACATGATCTATAGTGTATTTCAACAGCTTTAATTCTCAGTTTAGCAAATAAAAAATTTCAGAGAGCAGATTATTCAAAAGCGAGCATCATATCCCTCAAATCTGAATTTCAGTAACCAGTTTGGACAATTTGCAATTAGTGTGTGTCCTATATGTACAATTGTCCTGAAAGACTTGGCAAGGAAGAGTAATTTTCTTTGAGACGATTCAAACACAGGTAAGAGACTGGAATGGTATGTAAATTCAGTTTTGTTCTATGGATGGGAACGACTCCATTCACATAAAGCTGAATGCGCTGCATTTCCCCGGAGCCACAATTACACTGAAAGGTCAAGTATTAGCGCATCTTGTGTTGCGCCCTGCATGCTAAGTATTTCTGCTTGCAAATGACCCCTCGCCTGTATGCGCTCTACAATGGCTTCAAGAAGCAGATAAATGCTGGATAATTAAATATATTTTTGCTACTAGTTGACAATAAGGTTTACCAAAGGAAGTGATTGCATTAAATGTGTAATTGTACCATTTGTCATACACAGAAAGATGAAGCTGTCTGAGGAGGTGTTTGAGGAAAGCGTTGGAACTCATCTTGATTTATCTGCTATTTCAAGCCCTTTTTAAGGCTTATTTTGAATTAGCAGGCCATTTGGTTAAACTTTTATTATTATTTTTATTCTCCAGTCAGTCAGATATTTTTCTTTTTTTTAAGTAAAGAAGAACATTTTAACTGAAAACAGAGAGACATATAACGTATATAAGTCTTGACAGTGCTCATATGTTTGTAAATATGATCATTATTGTATTGTTAGTGGATTCAAGCTAATGTGCTGAGAACTTGTAATATGAAACTGTACGAAGTTTGCACCGAAAACTGGAAAGAAAAAAACTTCAGCACCTCGGACAGTTCCGCTGCTAATTACTTTATCTACAAATAAAAATGGCGCTACTCTGAGCTCGAGGAAAACTTCTGTATATCTTTGTGTTCAACGTCATGCCAAACGTGACTATCTTCAAGTTAGCTGGATAAGTAAATAACACCGGGGGTGTAAAGTACTTTACTAACATAAACGATCTCCTAAAATGAAACGTTTTATGTTTTGATACACTTTAATTTTGAAACAATACATTGTGAATGCGTTCCAAAACAAACCGTTCTCTACTCGTTACGTCACGGTTTGAGTTCATTTCGTTATTTGTAATGCGTTAGGATATCAAAGGGTTTGTTAATGAATACAGTATATGTATAATGACACTGATGTTGCTTGTTTTTTGTTTTTGTGTGATGAACAAATCGGGAGTTTAAAATGTTTAATCTAGACGGGGAACATTGCTGAATCACGCTCAAGTGAGACAGTTTTGCACGCATACTTTTTAAACTTTTTAAAAATAGCCCATAAATAAGAATTTGCCATTAGGCCAAGCGTGTGCAGTGCGGAGTGAAGCACCTGGGAACAAACCCCGAAAGCAATCTCTCATATGATCGCGCTGGGATTGGGTTCTAAGGCTTGGAGGTCACTTGGACCTCTGCACCCGGAGCCTTAAGGACAGTCCGCGGCTGAGTAACGACTGAGTTGAGAGAGCGAGATGAGAGCACACGCGCTTCCAACAAGTCACTTTCAACAGCTACAAGCTCCTCACAAAGACCACACACCGAGCCACAGAGATGTTAATGTAATCTGGAGTCTTTCAGAGCAACTCGAACAAAACGAGTCTCCAACATAATGAGTCGTTCCATGCGCGGAGGCATAAACGAACACGTACTTTATTACACAAGTGATGTCTCCTTCAATCAATTCTCTTAAATACGTTACATATCCTTGCGAGGAACTATAAGATTCATTTTCTCAAACTCGGGTTTAAACAATGACTGTTATTTTAGCATCGCACTCACAAGAGGCTGAAAATGACGCTTAGATGTCGATTTTAACGACGTTGACATGTTGGGGATATTTTAAACCGGCTGTCCCTAAAATGACTTTTCGATTTCATGTGAAATAAAACAAAAAAAGCATCTGCAAAACAAGTACAAAAACATATTTTAGATTCACTGAAAAGTATAAGTTCAGGTGAATTTTAAACGCAACTTTAGAGATAGCGAAAGATAGGACTCGAAAGTATAATTATTGACAGAATTGACAAAAAAATAGGTGTTGATTTAATGACACTTTTCGCAAAAGAAGAGCGCCATTACAATCAGAGGGCCATTAAAAGGCTCGCAACGGCCGAGGACTACACAAATCCCTTCATCAATTGATGATTCGTGATTAAATGTGCAAGGACTCAAGAGAAACTACTCTGTACATGTACACGTTTTCCTGTGCATCATTAAGAAAACTGTTATAGCAAGCTCCAGCCTCATCTAATGGCCCGATTCAGTATTGGAATAATAATAATAATAATAATAATAATAATAATAATAATAATAATAATAATAATAATAATAATAATAATAATAATAATAATAAAAAATTAAAAATGGCTTCTGAAAAATATTAACAAAAAGTATGGGAGCCTTCTGAATATCTTTCTCGTATACTGGTCGTTTTAGAAATTGCAGGAGTTAACCGATTTAGTTTTTTTTTTTTTGCTATATTCTTCTGGAATAAGTTATACAAATATAGATTAAATCTTTTTAAATATATTGAAATTAGTGAATTGTATAATCAAACAATGTGAAACGTTTGATACATTTAGCCCTTCTGTTAACTAATGAGAAGCACGTGCAACGCAAATGTTTAAATACATAAATACATACCGTTTTAAAAATGCACTAAAACAAAGGGGCAACTCGGTTTTAAATTTTTTTTTTGAAAAAGAAGGAAAATGTTATATACGTTTACAAAAAGGTATACATATATAAACCTGGTTTTTATGCCCTATCTTCTAAACTCGTACGTCAGCACGCTCTTACTAAAGCTTATCCTCTGATCTTCACTAACGCGCGATTGATGGACGGCGCTCCGATAAGTCTGTTTATTTCCTTCTCAAAGTCATTTGAGAGAATAATGTTGTTTGTACTGCGCCATGATTGATAGGTTAGCTTTTAGGAGCGTTTGTTTGATGTTATAGTTTCTCTATATGTGGAGACCTCACCTGCACTGACTCATTTTCTGGCGACAAAGGACAAAAGAGAAAACCTCGCTCCGACAAGCCCAAGACTACTTATTTTATTTGGAACAACACTAAAATGTCCCCCTCTGGAGAGACGAATTTTGATTGGGTAATGAAATACAACGTTACGTCTTTTTTCAGTAAAATGATCAATGTTTTCTCTGTTTAATATGAGTTTGGGGGATGTTACACCACCCTGCGGTTGTTTTAACTCTAATATTTGCAATATTAGTTGCGACACGTGAACACTAGATATTTTCTTCATTAAATTGTTTTATAGCTGCAATTGTCAATAGTATTCTGCGAAAAAGTCAAATCAAGCAAAGTCCCGGCTGCTGAAAACCCGTTTGGATTATTTTACAGTTGGACCAATTTTTTCACCCATCTATGTAATTAAAATAAAAGTAACGTTATCAGTTTCATAATTTATTCATATGATTGTTTAACTGCGTCAGTTAGCTATAAGTTACAAGAAAAAGTGAACGCACAAATAACAATGAAACTGAAAAAACTTGACCCAAAATATCAATAAAAATGTACAATATACATATCGCTAAAAACTATGTCATCAGTCCAAAGCTTATACAGAAATATACAAGCTACATTTTACAATCAAATCTCTAAGAAGTCAGAAAATGGAGTCTGAGTGGAACATCTTCAACGTTGAACTGGAATTTTTTTTTTTTTTTTTACAAAATCCATCAGTGGTTTTAGTGTTTTAGTCAGTCTTCACTTAAAATCTAGTTCATATAAATAATTCCATCTTCTCACTGATGTTAGCCGCTCGTCCCTTCAATAAAAGATCTGATACCTTTGTCATTTAGCAATCCTCGTGACGTTTGAAGCTGGCCACTTCTCCCTCCAAGAAACGAGCGAGCCAAAGGGCTAGAGAGCAACCGCAGTTTGCAGGGTATTTTTTTAACAGAATTCACCAATCATCTGCATCCACCTGTTTCTCGTTATTGTCTTAATGTCTGTCACCACGTCCTGCCATAGAGCAGAGCGGAGCATGGAAGCGCAGCTCCATACTCGGACCCTGAGGAGTTCAGGTGTGACAGGCCGGAGACTTGGGTTTGGAGGGATGGGGGACTGGCGGCATGCTGACCCAAATCTGGGGACTGACCGGCGCTGCCTACCTGCTGGCTGTGATGCTGGTTCATTGAGGAATTGTTGTTGGTCATAATCATGGCGTTTCCACCGTGGTGGTGGTTCTGGACGGAATTTGGGGTATGGCTGCTGCCTTGGCATGGTTTTCCGTCTTTAACGAGCACCGGCACCGCCACCCGCCGGGGGGACTGCTGCTGCTGCTGCTGACACGAGCCATTGTCTTGTTGCATCTGCTGCTGTGACACCTTGTCCTTCGCTTGTCTTTTCATTTTATACCTGTGGTTCTGAAACCAAATTTTAACTTGAGTAGGAGTCAGGTGTATCATGCTGGCTAGATGTTCCCTTTCCGGCGCGGAGAGGTACTTTTGCTGTTTGAAGCGGCGCTCGAGCTCGTACACCTGCGCCTGCGAGAAAAGGACCCGTCTCTTCCGGCGGGGGGTGCTGCTTAGCGGGCCCATGCCCTTCCCGACATCCGCCAGTGAACTCAGAGTGCTCATGCTGCCCATGTTCATCCCCGACGAGGAGCCCATGAAGCGAGAGACTGCAAGAAATCAGAGCGATTGCGTTTATCATTGCGCGAACAATATTAGCAGTCGATATCGTGAATTTTCAGTGTTGAGCGACAACACATTTTTTCTTTATTTGAACACATTTCAAGTTAAAAGATCAGCTCTGATAAAATCGCGGGTCCTTTTCAGCTAGAGGACACTCTACAAATAGCTTAAATTTCCCTTTTATATTTAAATTTTTTTCTAAATATCCGAATGAGGGAAACCTTTTATATTGAGAGAACTAAACTCTGCTACTTTCAAGCAATACCAACATTCAATACTCAAAATGTATAACGTGGCGGAGCATATTTAAGTGCAATCCATGTACAAACGTCAATAAGTAAAATCTGCACAGTACAGTACAGTAAAATGCTGAATTTGGATTTGGGATTTCAACACGAAGAGCTTTCATGCCATTGAATGAACCAACCTCACCGTTTTATATTTTGAAAAACTGGCTTTGAGTTGAAATCTCTGGAGCTAAAAAAAACCTGCTCAAAGGTGACATCCGTTATAACTGAAACCAAAACGATCACTTAGTTTTTGCGGGTTAACAAGGCTCGCCCCAATTTGGATCAACATAAATATTGTTGTTAATATTATTATTGACAATAAACATTCTTTTATTCTAATATCCTAAAAAACGTGCAACAAATGTATCTTTAGGTGAAAAAGACAAGGCGTTTACGTACTTGTGGAGAAGCGCGGGTCCGGGTTAGTTCCGTACCAGCTGGTGGCCGTCGTGGTTCCTCTCATGCCATCCTGATAGGCCGGCAGGTCGCTCATGTTGCCCAGATTCCCGTTACAGTAGCCCCCCATGGCTGTGTGTGACAGCTGGGAGACTCCAGCTGCTGTCATGTGGTAGGCGGTGGGCACTGTTCCGTTGTGGCCCATGTGGTGCTGCTGCATCGCCGCTTGCGTGACTTGGGGCTGTCTGTACGAGGCAAGAGGAGCCCCCAAGTTGTTCCCCTCCATACTCACTTTTTTGTAGCTCTCTTCAAGAGGACTTAAGATATCAGATACTGAAAAAGGAGTCGTATGTTTAGGGCTCATCGACATTGTTCTGTGTTGGAAAGGGAGAAATTAGAAGGGAAGGCAATCTCTCCTCTCCTTTTTTTGGCCAGCTCCTCTGTTCCTGTTGTTTCAGCGTCGCTGCAGTGGATGGAAACGTACGAGTGCGCACTGGAGTCCGCCTTAATTGGTTTGAGTGGGAGCTCGAAGCTGACTTTCGTTTGTTTTAGCTTGGTGCCAGGTTTAAGTCTTCCATCAGAGGCGGGGCATCAGCAGCCAGGGCAACAATACAAAGCTGTGCAATCATATGTGCTCCCACGCGCAATTTCTCCTGCGTGGTCTTCAACTACCCGTGCCATCCTCCAACCCCGAAAAACATTCACGTGCGTAACACCTGTACGTAAATGGAATTCGTCCCCAGTTCCTTTTGAGCACGTGGTTGTTTATTTCGCGCTGGCGAGGCTCACTATACAGAGCAGGAACTCAGAGAGCCGAGGATGAAATATTGATGGTTGGAGTGATGTTTATAAGGGCCCCTTGATGCGAGAGAAAACACGGACTTCAGACTTGGAGAACCACTCAGATTCTGAAAAAAGCACGAGTTGAACTGCTGACTTTTAATGGCCACAAGAGGCTTCTGGTGATTGCAGGCGTGTTTGTATTATGTTCCATCGTACTCAAACATGCAAAGAGCCCTTGCGTCGAGTCAGGAACACCGACTGATAAATAAATAAATACATAAGCGCGTGGTAAGAGGCCAAGCAAATGATGAAACCTTTCATTTGATAATATTGGATCTGAATTAACGCCTCATCCAAGTTTGCATCAAATCGGCTCAGACTTGCTGTCAGTGCTGAGGAAAATAACTCTGGAGGAGGAGAGGCTCTCAGGTAACAGTAACGATGCTCAAATACAAAACAACCTGAGCACGAGCAGATGAATAAACAACCTGAGAATGAGCAGAGGAATAAACAACCTGAGAATGAGCAGAGGAATAAACAACCTGAGCAGAGGAATACTCCGTGTTTTACTCCACAGGGTTTAGTGTTGCTTTGCCGCCATGAGGCCAAACTTAAGAGTAAATTAAAAAGCTCAAAACTGGTCTGGACGCAATATTTTAACTTATTTCTTACATGAATGATTACTGAATTAAATATTAGTATTGTACTTAGTCATGTAACATACAGTTTTAAATAACATTGATTTCTTAAATAGCATTGTATTAATAATAATAATAATAATAATAATAATAATAATAATAATAATAATAATAATAATAATAATAATAATAATAATAATAATTACTAAACTAATAATGTATATTATTGTACAAAACTATTATGGTTGTTGATGTGTTATGCGTTTAACATATCAAGTATGCTCGTTAGTTTGTAGCGGCTATCATGACATTATTCAAGTAAAATAAAAAAAAAACATGTCAGGGTTTTTCTTTTTTGCAGAATTTGTGATTTATTATGTAAATAGGATTTATGATCTAAATCAGCGCGTTTCGCCCAAAACCACCAGGTATGCTTCTCCAATCAAACTAAAGCGTTCCTCACAATCGAAACATATAAATGGACTCATTTTGGTGTCCGATTCGATTTTTTTAATAGTCAAACATGTGTATAAACACAAGGTTTTGTACTGTTGTATTGTCTTCAATCCTCACTTCAATTACCGTTTCGCTGTACAAACGCCGTTAAAGATTAAACAAAGGTTTAAAAGTTAAGAAATTATCTGTTTTTTAATAAAAGAAAAAAATCTAATTCCACACTTGGAGCTAATTTCAGTTGGTGCTGTTTTGATTGATTTGATTTTGGTTTGATTTGAATTTACGCAATTCACCAGGATCAAACGACACTTTAATTTGCATTCTTCTTTTCGTTGTATCGGCGTAGGGAAAAATAAATAACAGTTAAAAAATACTAGACAAATAATCGTTTTAATGCGAAAACCCCCGTGGCGAAAACCACATCTCCTGCGTCTAATGTTGGTTGAGCGAAAACCCTCACCGGGAGGAGAAACAGCGCCTTCTGGTGGCTCAGTCTGAAAGGACGTAACCCAGTGCTGCAATGTCAGTTAACGTTGTTTATTTTTATTTATTTTTTTTACCTTTTATGGAGATATTCATAACACTTATTTTAACCGATCGAATAGTTAAAAAATCATTGTCCACGTCTCCCGGCAGCTGTCGTCATCAATACGCCAGTCTTAATGCAGCCGTGCTTTATCGCTAGGAGTCGATCGAGAATGGTGGAACTCTGCAGTGCGCTGCTGTTAATTGCATGCGCAACCCTTTTAAATCATGGGCTCCTAACGCCGTGTGCTTCGTGGTGTTCTGCCTGCTTGATCCAGATTACAAAAGGCTCTCTTAATTATCTTAATCAGCTTCAATCCTCTCTTCTGGAGAACGGCCATCAAGACCAATTAACGGCAATTAGCAGGACTTTTTGTCGCGTATTAAATATGTATTTTTATTAACAAACAAGCAGCTTAGCCTTGGACGATAAGTAGTTGTTCAGCGCTACAAACGTTCTTTTATTCATAATTGACATGTGTGGGCGTAATTAAACTATGTTCTAATTAATGCATGGTATTACTTTTCAAATAGTTCATGTGTATCATGTTTTATGATTTCATTATATATCCATTTCATTTAGGTGTACATATATCATATATATTCATATAAATATCTCGTCATATCCTATTTCATGAGATAAATCTCATTCTAATATCTTAAGTCATATCATACCGCATGCCACATCATATGTCATTTTTCATGATATTTCCTAATATCTCATCGTATATCCAATATGTATTATACTGTATCTCAAGTATTATCTCTCATGAGTTATGTATAATGCTATATTATCTAAAGTCATACTGCATGCCACATCATGTCAAATTTCAGGACATATATCATATTTCATGACATATCATGTCATGTATCATATCTCACGTATATGATATATCAAAATGTTTTACTTATTCCAGATTTCATGTATGACGTACATATATGGCCTGTATCATCTGATGTATGTCATCGATGGATTTTAAGGTTGTATATTCGTTATGCTGGGGGGTGATTAGCACCTGCCTCAGTCAGCGAGGCTCCCAGGGGCCTCACAGAAGGAACTCCTACTTACCAGATCCTCACGATGACTTTGTGAAGCTGCTTTGAAAGTAACTGCTAAAAAAAGCGCTATATAAAAACATGATTGATATCCTATTTCGTATATCATGTCTCATTTTTTATATATTATTATATATTAATGAATCATATATTACATATTGTATTTGTTTAAGTGTGGCTAATAGCTCACACAGTGGCATGCGTTTTGTCTCTGTATTGTGTTATTGTGACATCTAGTGGAGTGTGCGAGAAATACTCCTTTCTGTTTTCTAAGTCTAACTCACGCAGTTAACCTCAAGATGGCAGAATGGCACCGCATAACAGAAACAATATTTGACAAAACAAGTTTAAGTTTATTAAATCTTTTCTGATGAGTTTAATATAACGTGCACGTCCTCGCACAACTTGTTTGGTTATACACTCAAAAATGGTTAATTACGTTTGAATATTTTTAGAACAACCTTTTTTACTTAATTTCCCCCCAAAATCTACGTTGGACCTCATTAAACGAAACAAGTTTAGTTGAATTATTTCAATTCAAACACACGCATCATCAAGGCATTGCTTACAATACATTCATTTTGGTTGCGGGATCACGCGGGGAAAGAGGATGATTAGTTACACTTTTAAATAAACATAGAAATCCACTTGGTCACTAATTCTTAAACATGATCTCCTCCGCAGCTTGACATATCGTCAGATTAGTATTCTCATGTACGAAATCTTTATTGGTTAAGGTTGCAGAGAACTGCAAATTTAAACTCGGGCCATTTGATGATAGTGTGGGACTGACTTAAATTCCTAAAACTATGAAGAAAAATACATTTCCAAAGTTGTGCTATCCAACTGTCTTTCTTACATAGTTTAATTTAACCAAAATGTGTCAGAACAAAAGACGGGGGGTTGGTAAAACTTTTGGTGGCCTTTTTATTCCCCACAATCTCTTTTTTCAGTTTTGATTTAAAAACAGGAATCAATGAATCCCGAATCACTCACACGACGATTTAACACGTTATTTAGCTTTTGTCGAGTAATAAAACCAATGCTCTGATTCATACAAGTCTCGTACGTCTCTCGGTCCCAAGCTTTTTGAGTGTCGTCGTGAACCCCAGAACTCTGCTCCTATAAAAGCCCGTCTTTATCGCTCTAAACCCCGCGACTTCAACTCGCCATTGTCTTGTTAAAGCCCATAAATTTGTCACCCGGGACTGATTAAACATCGGGAGAATTGAGACGCTGCGGATTTTGTCTAGGTCCCATTGGGAAGCAGACAATAGTCTTTTCAGAGGACGACACAAAAAAGTGTTTGAGGGAAGATGTCTCGAGGAGAGCGCCGCGGCCAGTCCCCTCCATATGTAGCACAAGGTGGCCAAAGGGATGGGACAAAGGGCCAGGTGACAGGGATGAGAATCACTGGCTCGCTGAATTCATGGAACAAGCTCGGGATGGAGATAGCACGCCTCTTCCATTACTGATCACTGTCTTCTAAATATGGGCCATAGATCATGAGTGATCGATTTGGTGGGATTAGTTTGAGGAATAGACAAATGTCCTAGCTCTGAAAATGAAATGGATGCAAGTTGAGGCGTGGTGTCATTTGTATCTTTGAAAGTTTATTATATGAGCAGAATTTCGGGAGGAGTGATCATACACTTAGAACACGTCATCAGGTGATTCCAATCCGCCTCCTAAGATACCGAACAGTAGCAACTCTACTTCCATTTCGACAATTAAATGCAAAATTCCCTCATCTACTCACTTCTTCCTGAAGGGAGTTCCCCAGGTCTGGGGGCTCTCTGGCCCGGGTCACCTCTCGGCCCCGGGTCTCTTCCATGGAGAGCTCACCCTTTATACGCTTATTAATCTTCCCAAAATTGCTTTGCCTTTCTATACTTATATATAACTTTTATACTTTAAATACGGTTACAATTCACTATATATTCATAAATATGCATACTTTAGAGAAACTTGATTAGAATCTGAAGTGTCCAATCAACATTCGGAGCCCTTCTTTCTTTCTCAGTGTTTGCTTATCTTGAGTTTAAAAGAAAGCTCTTTTTGTAAGTTGGTTGTTTGGTCTTCTCTTTTGAGTGAAAGTGGAAGGCTTAACATTACAAAAGGCATTCGTCTCATGCTGCGCGCTAGATTTCATTCTTTTTTCTATCCATTCAAATCTTTTAGGCAAACATTGTCGCGGAATTTGCAAGAAAGAGAAGGAATCGTGTGAAACAAATTATAAAAAAAAAATTCAGCTTGCAAATTAAACATTGCTAAAACCTCAAAATGGCAATCCACAATAAAAACTTGAAGAATTCAACAGCCTAGTTAGAAACAAACAATACAAGAATACATTGCGAAAAATATTTATTATCTTCTTGTTTTAAAAACACAACGTGACGCGTTAAAATACAATGTCACCAAACTAACTTTCACATTGTATAAAACATAAAACATTTTTCAAATAGATATATAAACTTTTGGCTTTAAAAATTCAACAGGTTCAGAAAGAAAAACTAGCTAAGCAATATCATTTATAAAAACGCAATGACCAAACGCGACTGGCTAAATGTGCAAACAGCATTTGTACTTTTATCTCAACACTGATGGCTTCTACTTGAATAGACAGAGCGCTTCTCCTAACGTCTCGGTTCCACGTGGAGTCCATTGCCTGTCCTGGGGTAGACGGTGTCCAAAAATACTTCTTCACCAAACACAGAAGTGGGTCCGGGATGCTGCCGTGTTGCTAAAGTGCTGGTAAGAAGGGAAAAACGCGAAGGGTGTCTGTGCGTGTAAAGGTTGGTAACCTTGAACACTGAACGTTGAGGACTGCACAGCAGGTGGAACGATGCAGCTTCCATTTTCAGCATCGATTGCACAGTTTTGGTAGGGTTTGCCATCTCTCACCAAAATTGGCACCACAACCCTACGCAGCACAGGAGTGTTGATGTCTGGGACGCACTCCATCCGCGTCCTCTTCATTTTGTACCTGTGGTTCTGGAACCAGATCTTGACCTGTGTGGGCGTGAGGCACAGCAGGTGCGCGAGTTGCTCCCGTTCCGGAGCGGACAGGTAACGCTGCTGCCTGAAGCGCCTCTCCAGCTCGTAAGTCTGTGCTTTGGAAAACAACACGCGGCGTTTCTTTCTCTTGTCGTGCTCTGGATCTGTAGAGAGCACCTCTGGCTCGGTGGAGTCCGGAGATGCCTCAAGGTTGCTCTCATCCGACGCTAAAAGATGGAAATTGGCTATATTTAGACTTTTGGGAGGGACAGTGAAATGTATTTTGTCTGTTAAACACACTTCCAGAAGTTATAACATAATATGAATTTATTAAAATGCTTACACGTATGCCCTCGATCGTTTTCAGCCCAGGACGAGTAAGGTGACACGGTTAAAGACTCCACTGGAGAGTGGTGACCGATGCTCTCCGTATCATTTTCGGGCAAATCCAAAATACTTCTCACGGTGAAACGGAACTTGTTAGAAATAGCCATCTGTTCGCGTTGACGCTTTTGCCAGGCCCGGTTGTTGAAGGAAAGAGCTATCCTCAGTCGCGCAGTGCTGAAGTGGTGTGTTTTCCAGACGTGCATCAGAGTGACAATGTGGCCAGCACTGATGCGGAGGTGTTTATATAAACAGCTCTTGCGTTCTGTTTTCAGGCCTCTCCTCCCCATGGGCTCTAAGTACCTCAATGACTCGTGTACTTAAACCCTTGTATTGGTAGGTGTGAACCAGACGAAGAATAGCCCGCTATTTTCACAATGATGGAGGGGAGCACTCTTCATCATTACTGATTCGTCCCAATTCGTGAAAAGTGGCAAACAGATAATGGTAATTGTTGAGGCTGAATCACGTCTTGGGTGGCAAGTGACAACAAGGGCCCTCCCTTTCCCCCGCTCAAATAACATATATCGGATATTTGCATACAAAGTCATGCATTAGGGTGCCAGAGTTGGTTTTCTTAATTCGTTTATTGGGGTATTCTCGTTTACTGCACAAACACGGGTTCATCGAGGACTCGTACTGTACCGTGCTCCAATTTTATGGAACTTCCTGGAATCTTCTCTTATAAAAGTTGCTACTTTTTATAACTTTCTCTTCCTAAAGTTTTAAGTAAAGCGTCTCAATAGAACTAATTTTAAAGGGGTAATAACACGGTTCAAATATGAACACAGTTGGGATAATTACAATCTAAATGTAACAAATCCTTACATTCCATGCTCCAATATCTATTGTCCTTTTCAGACGTTTTGCAATCGGAATAATCGACAGATAAAAGAGCAATAGTTTCACATATCATTTGGGGACTTTCTTCACAATGTTGAAGAGAAATTTCTATTTGTCGAGGGTTATTTTGTTACTCCAATAAATGTACCAGTTCAGCCAATAGTCGTTCTGAATGGACATTTAAAAAGTTTTGTCTTAGAGTTTCGGTAGTAAGACTGGACTCAAGAAAACAAATATATATTTTTTCAAGAGTATTCTTAAACATTGCATTGAAATGTTCCTTTTGGCTATTTATTGTTGCTCACTCCAGTACCTGTAAGATCTGGAGGCCAATTCTGATTTGGGATGAGCCTGCCTGTCCTCAGAGCGCGCTCTGGATGACTGCATGGACCCTCCCTAAAACAGAGCTGGCTATCCGCTCTCGTCTAGTCGTCCTGGGTGGTCGCCCGAAATAGGGAACACAAATACATGCCAACCAGCGACCGGGAACAAAAGAGGGAGATGTAGCCCCGCGTCCGAGACCCGTTGGAAGCATTTGTTCCAGTCAAGATTTTGCATTTGTTCAGTCCTGAAATAATGCTTGATTGACGCCCCCGCACAATGTCCTTTAACTTTCTCAAATAAATCCGTGCTTGTTTCTTGTTGTCATGGTTTTGAATAGGGCCGAATAGGATCTGGGCTACTATCTACTGCTGCACGTCTAGCTGCTTATGTCTACACTGAATTATCATTTTTACGTTTCCTATATGCTTCTTTTTGTTAAAACGTCAATCTATGTCCTAATCAATCTGTTTTTAAAATACAGTTTATTTAGTATGTATTTGAACTGAAATGCTTCACTAATTCGGTTTCTTGGTTAGCTGAAAAAGATGAATGGAGCCAAGATATTTAGCTAATTATTATTGTATTGTTATCGAAATGTAGTTTTAAACGCAGTTAGTGTAAAACGCATTTCAAGGGGCTAAAGTTGACTTGTAGAGGTCTATGCACCAAGCTCTTGGAATGGAAGCGAGGCTCTCAGAATAAATAACGCAGCGTGTAAGCACACAGTTTAGTTTCTAATGACCTCTCGTATCTCCTTAATCTATTAGACACCCACGGATAGAAGTATGCTTCAGGAAAGTGTGCACTCTCAAACACCCAAGAGCTCTCCAGTGTCAAATATTTGCGCTTGTTGTTTAACCTCTCCAAGCCAAGGAGCCAGACAGCAGGAGCTAAAGAGTGAATCTACGCTTTCCTCGTGAAGAGAGCGAGCAAGAAATCAGATTTTTTCACTCTCCCTAAAAAAGTGTAAATAAGAGAGAGGATTACGCTCACATTCGGCGTGTGTAAGAGGTTGATTAAAACGCATTATTCTTAATTTGGTCACAATAAAGTTAAACATAAAGTAAACATAAAAACATAAAGTAAAACATATAGGAACTTTTGAACATTTTGAAAATAATCATTTTGTGATTCTGTTCTGTCCCCCAAAACAACCTTATATGGATTCTATATTACCTTGTTTTCGCAGCAACGGCTAAAAAGTGTAATAATATATGTAAACCTTATACTAATACTACTAAAATGCATGATAAGAAAAAGTGTTTTGATACTTAAGATATCCATCTCAAACGCTCAGGGTTTGATGTCAAGATTCAATGCAGTTAAAAAGTAAAACCACGCATGACAGAAGTTAAAGTGTGTTGTTAAAAAGTAACTTTTGCAGAGCGTTGTTTACAAGAGCAGTTTGAAATATTGGTATTATGAACAGATCAGGAGATCCTTCCGGTCCAGTGCATTTATTTTAGGCGTCATCAGCGTTTCTGCAGGTTTCATAACGTCAATTTGAAGACTTTTAAAGATATTTTAAAGACCTTTAAGAGTACAATTTAAGTCCAATATCATAGCAAAGTTATGATAAAGGTCTTAAATTTGGGCTTCCAAGTTTTGTACACTTTTTTTACGTATCATTATGCTTCAAATATAATGATTAAAACCAAAACTTCACTTTTATGTCGTTGAACATTAATGCACATTTTCTCAATTTCTGGCAACCCTTACAATCACGTTTACATTTCTTATGCCAATTTCAAGTCTTATATACAATATCTGGGACCCCCAACAATCATTTGTAAGATGTTAAGCAATGATGAAATAAACAACAAGTTTATGTTTTTGAGGGTTTAAGTTTTCGCAAACTCTAGCAGTCATTACTTTCATGTTTGTGAGTATTTATAATTCTGGCAACCCTAGCCATCTTCTTATACTTTTTTTCTCATTAAGGAGCATTTGCTCAATTTCACGGCAAGCACAAAAACAAAAAAGGTTTAGGTCAGAAAAATAAGACCTGTGAAAAGGATGTATGACCTACAATGAATCTATGACTTTTTTAGGCCTAAACTTTGGGCTTTTAAATGTTAGACTTTATCAATAATTATTGTTGCTTGTCTGAAAATGTACACTGCGCTTACATTCTCTCTTAAAATCGAAAACAAGAAGCTATTAGGCGCAGGCAGAACTTTTGAAAACGCAAGTAGGAAACGCAGGAAGAAGAAAAGTTCCTTTATGAAGATTGATTTATTTTTATTTACTGTACCAGGTGATGTAAACAGTCTTATAGTATTAATATCTAAATATCGTAACATTCCACATGAAAAAAGTGTAATGTCTAGATATGTTCTAAACTTTAAAACAAGCATAATTTCATAATTGCTATATATATATTTCATAAAAGCATAATTTTAAGCGTGTTGTTAACACGAGTGGAAACAAAGAATATGTCGACATATTCGGACGTATGGCTTATTAAATTACAATTATTGGATCGATTATGTTTTATTCGATAGAACCGATTGAACTGATGCCATTGAAAAAGCTTGTAGGACAAATTATTTCCGATATTTCTGATATTTTCAAGTAAGGTTTAAACTTTTGCTTTCTTTGACGGGTAACAGTTTTCAATGAACACATGTTTCCTATGTCACTGCTCGGGCAGTCTGAGACAGAAAAGATGAACGAGGCGCACAGTATTCACGTCCGTGGGCGTGGCCTGTGGGCGTAGCCTGCGGGCTCAGCCACTCAGACAGAGAATCCGGGAGTCCCAATCCACACCGGTTGTATTTACAGGGCTGGACCGGGGACAAATAAAGGCCCTCTATTTTTGCCTACGTTCGCCCACGATTATTTACTAGATGTGAAATATTTGATCACGAAGGCAAAGTTTTACAGTCATTCATTTCGTCAATTCTCTTTCCTTTTTAGGGTTTGACGCATTAGCAAATCACAGTGTAGCAAAAATGTTTTACATCAGTAATCAGGTGTATAAAATGTATGTTTTAAATGCAATTTTTTAAAACATGTAAATGTTTAATATGCTGTTTATGTATTTCTGATTGAGTTTCATTAGTTGCTATTTAAAACTATAAATTCACGATCTGAAATCAAAATAAAAATAAGGTTGTTAACGGTTTTAATTATATTCACGCCACAAAACAAGGCCAAACAGGTCATTGGTAGTTTTTAAATAGGACATTTACATAAAAATGAATTAAGTGTGACATTATGTTATATTTATTGGGTATTTATTATCCTTATTGTAGGTGCTCTAAATAAGCATGACATTTTAATAGGTTTAACATTGGCATGAGGGATGATGAATATGAGGCTGTATTTACATTTTTTAAACTGTAATGATTTACGTTTTGTCTGGGAAAACCAGACTAAGTAAGTAAAGAAAGCGAGAGAGAGAGAGAGAGAGGGAGGGAGAGGGGGGGAGAGGGAGAGAGAGAGGGAGGGAGAGAGAGAGAGAGAGAGAGAGAGAGAGGGAGGGAGAGGGGGGAGAGGGAGAGAGAGGGAGAGAGGGGGAGAGAGAGAGAGAGGGGGGGGGGGGGGAGGGAGAGAGAGAGAGGGGGGGAGAGAGAGGTTTTTATAACAACGCTTATAATTCTTTGTTATGACAGTTGAACAATTGTACTTGACCAAACAAAACAGGTGTTATAATCATGTAGCATAATATTCTCAAAGGCGAATTGATGACAGTTACCAAGAAATGTAGAGTGTACTGCAATATAAACTATAACCTGCAGAGGGAGCGCCAGGATCAGATTTTGAGTTTGATTCACATTCTTTGCGTGCAGCGCAATTTAATCAGAGGTGGCCTTCTGAATAACTCTGTCACGTGGTTTATTCTTTAGTAAAATATATTATGTGTTAAATCACTTGTTCCCAAATTACGCTTGTCTCAGATCAATTTCATTTCTACATGTAGGCAATTCTTATTTTATGTACGTCTAAAGGTTTAATTTCACAGTACGCAGACTCTGCATGTAATTTGTCTGTTTCATTCAGCAAAATAAAAAAAAAAAACTTTTGCCCATTTTGTTTTTGCCCGCCATTCTTTCAAAGTGAACAGCAGAGGGAGCTGCTCGCACTGTTTTCCTGCTCATCAAGCGCTGAGACTGTCTCTCACGTGAAAACAATGGCTTCTTTATTTTTAAACCATTGCTTTTACGTTCCCTGAATATTCCAAAATAACCAATAGACAATTTAATCTAATACCTTAAAATAAAAATTCCAGAAGCGAAGTAGAAGACACTGGGCGTTTTTGTCTGACCTTAAGTTCGTCAGCGCTGTTTCTGTTGCTGAGCCGCAGCTGTCAGAATTTATGAAAATAACACCTTTCAGCTATTCAATGCAACTGCTGTATAAGTTGCACTTTGAAATCATGCACAGCAGAGGCTAGTTTAAGCTTTTTATAGTCTTAGTAAACTGTTTAGTAGTTTTTTTTTGCCTACAGAGGAAGATTTTTCTTTACTTCTCAAAGGTACAGAATGTGTAAAATAAGCACAACTGGACCTGAGCATTTACATATACTTTCATTCATGTGTTTACAGGGCCACGCCTCTACTGTTTGTTAAATATTGTTATTATGGTCTGTTGTGTCACTCGAAATAAATATATAGAGAGTACTTCATACCCAGAATATTTGCAAATTGAAAAAGACATTTTATTGTTGTACAAAGCTAAAACTACACAAAGAGTTTGATCATTCTCATGAGTCTAACAAGAGTTTGTCTTTTTCCCTTTCATTTTGTGATAAATATTTACACACAGGTAGTAAGAAAATGTTGTCAAAATACTCCCACTATTTTTTCAAATTATAATGAAATTTGTTTCTGAACAATTAATACAATTCACAATTGCTGCTTCAGTCAAATAAAGGAGGATACACAAAAGCAGTGTAATGCTGTTGTTAGTGGAAAAAAAGATCGAGAAAAATGTTATTTTTAATGTAGAATTTGCAATGAATCAGTCTGCATATGTCAAACATGTTAAGTCAAGTTCAAGAAAATAACATTTTTCTATGATTGATCGATTTGTGAACGACTGTTTTACTTTAATTTGATAATCACCTTTTGAATCAATTAATTTGTCAGAAAACCTTTATCTGACGAACAATTTACAATCTCTGTACTTACCATGACCAAAGAGTATCTTTCTTTTGTTTAAACTATTTTCATTGTTTATAAATGTAGCTTGTGTCAGGGAAAAAAAGTAAATCAAACGTGTAATGTTTAATTGTATGTGCTTTTATTTTAGGCAGTTGCTAACGAAAATGTGTATCATAACAATGCAATTTTTGCGGCAAATTTTGTGACCAAAAAACTTTCAGGAAACGCTTGAGCCCTCTGTATCGACTTCCAAAGTCTCTCTGTACGAGGGTCTCGGGTCCCGGGCCCCTCGGCTCAGCGGAGGGACTTTTCAAGTCTAGGGACCGCGTTTTTATAATATCACAAAGATCTAAATAATAAATCGTTTTAAAGAGAGTCTGTCTTCGTGAGCAGTTTAATGTACAGACTAGAGAACATTTAAAAATAAAATAAAACATAAATCAAAATAATAATAATTAACACACGTCTAATTTAATCTATTAAAATGTATAAATAATGAAAATATTACCTATTTTTTCCAAAAAAATATTCTGACGTGTAAAATATCATTTAATCAATACACAATATCAATACAATATCAAATCATAACAATATCAATATCACAATATCAATACACATTTAACGCGTCTGCTCTCTCTGCAGACCGTTTTCCTCTCGAACCCGAAGCAGCGGTGACAGATGTCAGAGTGACGTCAGCCCAACCGACAGCCACGGAAAAAAATGGCGGCTTTTCCGGTCTACTTCCGGAGTACGGAGACGTGAATAAATCTATAGAGTGAGTCTGTACTGAACTGGTAAGTTGTGGAAATGCCAGTTTTGCTCAAAAATGTATTTGAGTAAACTCTCAAAAATGTATGTGCGTATAGGTTTTTATTTTATGTTATTAATAACAATTTACACAATATAATACATGTTATAGAAGACGGATTATATTTATTTAAGTTAAAGAAATACAAGGAGGTCTCTTTCATCATGTGGACCACCAATAGCACATCAGTAAAAGTAGCACAATGGATCTGGAAGATCTATTACAATGCCAAGTTTACTTCACCCACATAAAGAACTCAACGCGCGTAAATTAAAAAAGATTCCAGCTTTCGAATTACAATAACATATTATTGAGTATTATTGAAGTTTATTCGGACATTTTTGTACATTTTTATGCAGGAGTTGAACAAATTGTGAGGCTCAAATCACATAAACTATATATTTTTTATTTATACTTTTTTAGCATCGTCTCAATCAAACAACACAATAATAAACATGCTGCAGAGCTGACACATCTGTAGTAAACACATCAATATGCAAGACGAGTTTTTCTATTTTTGATCTCTCGTTCACCCTTAGGTCTCAATCACCCTGAATTAACCCTAAACTTGCCTCTTCTTACACCCAAAAAATATCCAACTTATTTCTGATTTACTTCATCTACTGATTTATTTAAGCAACCATACAGTTGGTCTGCCCATTTACAAACTCTGGAAAACGACATCGAGTATTTTTCTGACATTTTGATTGGAACTATTCAGGGTACCGTGAATCACGTCATCACCACGTGACCACTTAGCGGCGAGATCAAACGCTTTATAACTAACCAATGCGAATGCTGCACACAAACAAAGAAGTGTCCAGAGCCTCCTCGAATGTTTCTTCTAGAAGGATGAGTCTCTCACATGATTTAGAAGGTGACGCTTGCGGAGTGAGTGTCACGGACTCGAACCAAGGACTTTCCGCCTGCTGTGTCCATCAGTGAGCGGCTACACGGATGCATATCCAGACCCCCGAAAAACAACAAAGAAACCCCCAAACAACGGACCCTTTCTAAATGCGTTCCGAGTATAATTGATCAGCGGACTGTTTTCTTTGCGTTCATCCGTCACCTCTGCGCATGCATGTGCTCGGCCTTGCATTGAGGGTTGGCATCTGCTCATGCATGCAAGGAGAGATGGTTGCAATCGATTCCAAATACAGGGTTTTTTCAATAGATTTTTCTTTAAACAGATATTGCTTCGAATGTTATCAATCAATACTGAGACGCAGATGAGAGGTGAAGGAACGAGTTCAAATAAACTCAGGACTTCCAGACAGGAGTGTGCGTCAGCAGAGAACCAACCAGTGAGAGAAGAGCACATAGAGTCTGCTAAATTGAACAAAATCAGTCTTATGATAATAACAACAACAACAACAACAATAATAATAATAGTAGTAGAAGTAGTAATAAAAATTATAATCAGTGCAAATATTATTTTTATAGAAGAGTGAAACTGGGGATGTGCGTAAAATATATCGTTAACTAAAACTTTCTATTCATTTAATCACAGTCTATTTTTATAAGAACTAGAATTAATGTTTTTGGGTATTGCATAAGTATATATTTTTTCGAGATGAACGAAATGTCAAAGCAAATGAATTGGCCTCAACAACTAGAGGAGTAAAATACTGTGTTAAATTACTCAATCGTTATATTTTTTCAAGTTGAAAAGGTTGAATGTATGTAGACGAGTTTAAAGATAATTTTTGATCAAATAAATCGAATTGTGAGTATAGTGAGTAAAACAAGTCTGGATAACAAGTGACGTTTCACACTGAGAATAGGAAGTAAACATGACTTGTTGTACAATATTATTTAACGTCTTTTTAAGGTCACGTTTCGCTGGAAAATCAGGTTGAGTTCATTGACAGCTTTGAAAGAATTTTCAGCGAAATTAAAAATAAAATTCTAATGTTCATGCACGAGTGTAAGTAAATTTGATGCACTTTCTTGCACCCCAAACTATAAGTAATCCTTCAGTCGAGGGATCCTCGCTGATGTTAAACAATGAACATTTACTGATAAATAAGAAAATATTATTTCATATGAAAAAACAAATGCTACATTAAATCGGTCTGTCTGGGATCCGTTTATTGATTTTTGCCCAAACGGGTGCTGAGATGTGCCCCGTTACACCTCCGTGACCCCGATTCATGCAGGACAATAAAAGTTTAAAAACGGCTGTTTCTGCAACATATTATTATTGATGATCATTTTAATAATTCACACAATTAAGAGCTTTTGGATCCGTCTGTTCAGTCATATCTAGTTATATATATATATATATATATATATATATATATATATATATATATATATATATATATATATATATATACGTTTATATAAAGTTTGTTTTTCTGCTTATTGCATAAACAATTCTATGAACAATTTTAACATGGGAGTAAACATGCTTTTTTCTTAGGTAGAAAATTCAAATCGATGTGTCACTGTGTCAACTCAAGGCTGCAGAAACGCATCTTTCTAACCCCCCCCCCCCAATCCCCCCCCCCCCCCTCCCCAGTCTTTCTCTTCTGAATAAAAATACATTTAAGAGGATAATACAAAGAGGAAAGTGTTCTCGGGTAAAGCAGAAGAGGATTCAAATATGATTATTCTTGAATAGCTGCTGATGTTTCACTGCAGGAAATCCTCAGAAGAAATATCTGTGTGTCTGCTCTTCCTAAAGCTCGGGGACATTTGCTGTGAGTTCACGATGAGTAAATATCATAAAGCAAATGATTGGAGCTCAAAAAGAACGCAGGACAACCACGTTATTTTGTTGTTTTTGGGAATCATTAAATGAACAGTAAAGATTAAGAGATAAAGCCCTAAAAACCTTCCCGGATGAAAACTTCCCGCAACATATAAAGCTTAAAGCAAACGTGTAAAAGAAAAAAAAATAACAGCACAGCACGTGTTCCTGCGCTTCTGAGACAGAGATGTGCGAGAACGATGAAAAATCGTCATCGGCTTCGAGATGTCGTTAGTTTAGCTTTGAGGTTCGATGCAAACAGTATTAACTTTCAGAGATATTCAACTAAAAAGCTGTTGAAAGGTTAAAGACAACCAAACTCCGATAAGAAGACCCTTGAAAGGGTCCAAGGCCCTTGAGCAAACAGGAAACTACAATGATAGAAACTATCTGCGTGGCTCTGAGACTCTGAGACTGCGCAAACAGACCCGAGCGCAGCGGAACTATAGCGACATTCAACATCCAAAACGGCACGCGTATTTTCAAATAAATGATTATAAGTTGAATATGCCTGTCGTAAGATATTAAACGTGTACGCAAGAAAGAATCACTAACAGCATACTAGCTATGCAAACAAATTACAAAAATGGTAATCGAAGCTAAGTTTAACAACTTGCGATAAATAATATTTTACTTTTTTTATTTTTAAATGTGCCTTACACATAATCAACCGCGTTGAAAACTTATAACAAGAGAATACAGGAAATGTATTTCAAACTATTTAGGTATGAATTATCATTATTGAACCAAACAATTACACATATTTTTAATTTTCAATACTTGTCTTATTCATTTTCAGTTTAGATTTAGTCCGTGTTTATTTTTTGTTATATCGAAAAGTTTAAATTAGCTCAGAAAACCGTTGATTATTCAAAAGTAAAAAAATATGTTCAAATAACTGTTTAAACAGTCTTTTTCGCAAACTTTACGAACAGATATATACAAATAATACATTCTAAACCATGTTTTATGTATAATAATCTGAGTGTTAACGTTTAGAACAATACACATTAAAGTTAACGTCATGATGTACAAAAATATGCCTATTTTCAAGATGAAGTCAAATGAATCTTACAAACAAAATGATTAATATGTTTTCACACTTTTAGAATTATTTTCTTTTATCCAAAAAGCAAGGAAATAACTGGAAGAGCGTTCGCAGCTCAAAAGGGAAGCTGACGCCAGCCGAACGTCCGTCATGTCAAACCCGACAGCCAATAGGAAATCAACAGGAGAGAATCTCGCGCTGTGATTGGTCGGCTGCGCCTCGGTTTGGAGTCAAGTATGGAGAGCCAGCCCATCATTTTCAGGGATTGAAATGTAAGCCTGTGCTCTCTGCCATAAGGAAACAGAAGACCAATTTTCCTCCATTGAAAGCAAACGCTGTCGTAACCTCTCTGGCGCTTCTTTTTTCACCTTTTTTGACTGAAAATCAGCTAAACTGGACTCGGAACAGATCAGAGCAGGACGGCAGACTGAAGTTTCATTTTTCTTCGGGAAGCTTAACGCAATGGGTAAGGTCCACAGTTCACGACTTGCCTCGTGGGAAGGAGCATCTGTAAACTTATTTTGGGAAAACGCATCGAGGTTTAAAGATTTGGGCTCAGTCAATTCTGGAAATTGTGTAATTGTCGGATGCTCTGACTATTTCGGGAAATAATTCCTGAGAATGCGCGTGACAGTGCCCACAACTATCCATTTGAATGTAATATTTAGTTGATCTTGGCTTCATTGTTGGATAATGTCGCAATGGTTTGTGTTTTTCAATATTTGCAACAAGACCAGGAGTCTGCGTTAACTAAAAATAACAATATAAGGTGTATTGTCATCAATAAATTCGTTGAGGCACGATTTGAGGTTCTGCCTGTTCAAATCTTATGTTTATTCTTCCTTTTTTCTATTTGTCCTGCATATACCTGCATCAGAGCCAGCCTTTGGGGAGGTGAACCAGCTTGGCGGAGTTTTTGTTAACGGACGACCCCTGCCCAATGCCATCCGGCTGAGGATAGTGGAGTTGGCCCAGCTGGGCATCAGGCCCTGTGACATCAGCCGGCAGCTCCGCGTCTCTCACGGCTGCGTGAGCAAGATTCTGGCTCGGTACAACGAAACCGGCTCAATCCTCCCCGGTGCTATTGGCGGTAGCAAGCCGAGGGTCACGACTCCCAACGTGGTCAAGCACATACGGACTTACAAGCAACGGGACCCGGGTATTTTTGCTTGGGAAATTCGTGACCGACTCCTCGCGGACGGCGTGTGTGACAAGTTCAATCTGCCCTCGGTCAGCTCGATCAGTAGGATTCTCCGCAACAAGATCGGAAACCTGTCCCAGCAGAACCAGTACGAGTCCAGCAAACAGCCCCCCCATCCTCAACCCCAGCCCACCATACCTTACAACCACATTTACTCGTACCCAACGCCGATCGCTGCTACTGGGACTAAAGTACCAACCCCTCCTGGCATGCCCACTCTTCCTGGACACATGGCGATGCATAGGATATGGCCTTCATCTCACTCTGTTACCGATATTCTGGGCATTCGGTCAATAACGGAACAGCAAAGTAAGCATCCTCTCAGTTTTTGGTCATAGAAATGTGGCGTGAATGTGTGTTTTGCAAGCCAAAGACTGTTTGAGGCCTGTCAAAGTGAGTTTGTTTGAGATGTTATGCGTTATGACTGAAATTAAAACGGATATAATTAGGGATTTGAAGAGCTCAAATGTAAATCAATTTAAAATTAAACTTTTCAAAACCCATTTTCTCGGCTCTGTAATTCGATCGGTGCGCTAAAAGTCAGCCAAAGTCGTAAAGCTCGAGATCGTGTGCAGGAATTTGTGCAGCACAAGGACACAGATGGTTTAAAACATTGAGGTTTGATATCGTCCACGATGTGAAATATTCTGGTAAACGAACCATTTTTTTCGGTCATATAATGGGATTGGCGTTGCCTGGTTTTTGCGTCATTATTACTTGCTTTAAAAATAATAATTTCAACCTCCTAAAATGATTAACGTCTCACGAGAAGCTGCAATAGGATTCATATACGGTTTAGTATCATTTGAACTTCCTAAATGATGAAAGATAAAATAGTTATATACTAAATATGGACAGTTATGTTTAAAGGCAGGAGATGAAGGCCGGAACCCGTCTCATTGCACGACATGCTGACGAAAAAGCTTCGAAGGACTAAAAATAATTGATGGACGATTTATGCGTTTCTAAACGATAAGCAGATGATTGAAGCAGCTTTAAAGCCCTAAGTAAAGTAAGCAAAAACACCAATAACATCAAAAAACTTAAAATATGAGGACAGAAAATATGCACGTCGCAAACCTTTTGACATAAAGATGTAAAGATAGTCTCTCACCCCACTTTCTCTCTAAACACAATCCCGACCCAAAGCAACAAATTAAATTACATTTACTATTTGCTTAGACTTGTTTAAATTAACCACTTACTTTTTGAAAACTGAAGAACTCCCACGATCAACGCAGATGCAATGAATTTTCAAAATACATGCGTTTTGCGCTACAATCCTATTCATATTTAGTTACTAAGTAAAACAAGACATGAGTGTAGATCTTCACGTGAAGGCACTGAGGCTTTGTGGTCCTCTCAGGTTACATCACTGGTGGGCTTGATTTTCCAAATCCAAACTTTAGGAACCGTGTATAATATAATATCCATCAGGCAGAAAAGGAAACGGTTGAAGTAAATCTAATTTGTCCTCCCATGCAGGAAGACGCTGGGTAAATGTTCTGCAGGGCTTCCAGACTCTGCGAGCAGCAGATGAAGAATGAACCGTTAAATACACATCCTCTCTGCGACTTCAACTGACTTCTAATGTTATACTTTTGAACTCTGCTCACAACTAGCGACAGAAAACATGTCTGCTCAGACTTTCCAAGCAAATTGACAGTTAGGGTTTGTTTGTAGTCGAACTGGGTTTATGAACGAAGTATATTTGGGATGGGCTAGATATAATGTTTAAATAAACAACCCCAATAATAATAATGCTTTTGCTAGTATTTGTGCATTTCATTCTCGTACGTTTGCTGGCAGAGCAGCAGCCAGTGTCTGAATAGTTCTTTTTGTTGCAGTGCTGTCTCTCCCCATGCACGCTTGTCATGTCTGTCTTACTCCAGTCTTCCATGTCTCTGTTTTGCCCCCAGTTAGTGACAGTCCGAGCTTTCCCATCAGCAAACTAGAAGAATGGAGAGCTATTAAAAGGAGTAATTTTTCGCCAGCGAGTTCTCAACTAGTCAATGGTGTGGATAAGCCTCACTTAGAACCTGAAGCAAAATACTCCCAGGTAAAGAAGCCTCCTCTTAAACGTAACACATTATCTCAAACGAATTTGATTTAACAGCAAATATAACTATTTACCTTGAAATCTGTTAGTTGACAGAAAGTGTAATTGAAGTGGGCGGACAATGAGACCTGGGGCAGATATTTGAAATGTTTATACAGTGTTATAGTAAAACAAAAAAAGCATTTGAAGTTCATAGATTTAATAATTCAGATTTTTGAGTATGAAGGTAAACCTAGTTCAGATCATTTATTTGGAAATATTTTCTTGTTGTTTGGAAGTTAATCAATTTATTGCACAATGAACGTCACGTTTAACGTGTTGTAACAATTTGCGACTGTATAAATCTATGTGGTTTTCTTTATTTTTGTTTTGATTATGTTAATCTGTTAATGCTACGTATTGCATTTAATTATTTAAATAACAGTTTTAATGTCATCTACTTAAGTATATAATAATAAAATATCTTGTTTTCCAAGTCAAATGTCTTCATTGGCTTAAACAATCTAAACTGCAGAAAGGGAAACGTTCTGTTCAATCAGTTTATTCGTTTTTATTAAATTATGTCTATTTAATCAGCCACGTTTGTTGAAAGGAACATCTTTATTGGAGATTTAAACGTAACTTTAAGTTGGCCAAATAACATTTTCCCCTTTTAAACGTATATCAATTAAAATTGGAACAATACTAAAAAATAAGGGATTGTTTGCTTGTGCGAATGAACTTTGCGAGATTTAATTAGCTAATTTAAACGAGGCTCTTAAAAGCATTTTTGTTTTATAAAATGTGTGCAATATTGCTACACCATGTAAAACAATGAAAATTATAGTGTGTTGATTAAAGGTCAGGACGAATTTAATATACGGTTCACTTTTCTGTCCGAAGCAACGTTTTTAGAAACAGATTTTCTTCTTTAACTAACAATCTGCATTTGTTATAAACTAATAATGGAACAAGATGCAGATATTGCAACAGTGCAAGGAGTTTAGTTTTTTAGTACAAATTCACTTAGGAGAAAAAAAACATTAATTTCTAAATGTCTTGCAAAAAAGCGTTGCCATATTATTATGATGTATGATCAGCAGTCGTTAGAGCTTTACAGAACCTTTTCGGTTCGAGCTGCTGTTCTTCACGCAGGGCACAGAGGTGTGAAGCGCTGGAAGAGAACCGCTCGGACAGCGGCGCGCGTCAGTGCCGGCCCCGGAGCAGAGAGCGCTGGGACAGGGCTTTCTCCGCGGCTCTCTCCCCTCCTGCCTCCTCCCTCCTCCCTCCGCCAGTCCTAACTGTTTCTGTCGATGGAAGAGCATAAGCAACGATCATAATATCGACTCGCTCCACTCAAACATTGACGTATGGGTGCAGTTGACGAGCTAAATCCTCGAAATCCCGAGTTGAAGTTTGTTTAAGAAGTAAAGAATGATGATGAATGGCGGTGACTGGCGAATGTTTAGCGTCATTTTAGAGAAATGATCAGATATCACGACTGGATTACGCAACAAGGACATTGCTGCGTCTCGTGTCGGTAGAATGGCTGATAAATTAAACAATAATGAATACATTTCTACCTAAAATTGACAGTAAGGGCCTGAAGTAAATCATATTTTAATGCAAATTTGCGTCCAATCACACGTGAATCCTTTTATGGATCTGTTTTATCTGGTTTTTAAGTATTCAATGAAAAACGTAAATTGCATTGACAGTGGTTCAAAAACAATATACAGTTAAAATATCTAAATACATAACAAGAGCAACAGTTCAACGCTATCGACAAACTTAAACAGTACATAACAACGAATACATCACCGAAAAATCTAGTGTTAAATTGACTCCATTCTGATTCTATTTGGTCCTACTCTGTATAGTTAAATTAACACTGAACTTCTGAACGCAACCCATAAAACATGTTAAGTGAAACATTGTATTTTGCATTGTTTGAGTTGGGCAGGTGTTTTTATATTGAAATACATTTATTTTTAAGGTCAAGTTTTCGGGGAAGAAACGGTTGTTTAGATAAAAACCCTCATATTTTTTTTTTAACTCAGTTTGAGTTTTATTTGTACTCTTCAGAGTGAATACGGTCCTGCGCTGTATAGAGTTAATTTTAAATCTTTAATTATTTAATCTACAGTCTGTGTATTTCAATAAATTAAAAACATCACCCAAACAATAAAACTTTAATTATCATATTGTATTTATTATAAAAAATCTGATTAGATAAAGCATGGTGTAGTAGTTTTACCTCGCTCATGAATAAAGTATCTTAAATCGTAAAAATAATGCTCAAAATTAAACAGATTAATTTATACATGCATTAAATTTAATGAAGCACATCATGATTTAGTTTCATCTAAATAATTTTTAAACCCTTTGAGCTCTTCACTCGAATTTTAAAGCATTTGTTTTTGTGCTCTTTGTCGTTTTCATGTATTTCTGTGGTTTGTGCAAGACTCAAGTTCAACATCATTTGTAAGTTGCATAATGCAAATGTGGATTACTTTCTCTGCAGTGTAATAAATAATACTATACCCAAACATGTGTATATTTAAGTCATGATGCTAAAGGTCAATATAGCGAGTAAATGATGGGTTCACTTTAACTCTGCACCAAAGTAGACCCCATCTGTGGAAAATATTTGCGGTAGTTGTAGACCACCCTGTGTCACAATTCCTTCCCTTTCTGCTGAAAAGCCTTGCTGAACTCCTCTCATCCTGAACTGATACTGAAAATCTGCCAAACGCTTAAACACAGCACAACTCTAGCGGTTCCCTCAACACACACCGCTCTTCCAATTCTCCCCAAAACCCTCTCCTCATATTCTCCACCATTCATAAACCCTCCCAAGTCTCCCTGTCTATTTTAACGTTCACTGTGCAGCATCTAACCCTCGCTAGCGTCTCCTGGCCGTGTGTGGTCTATGGCTGTAACTCACTGCTTGCTACTCTTCTTTTCAGATGCCGAATGGCTTGCCCACAGCGAACAGTTCTGTCACAGCACCCAGCATCCAGCCTTACCCCCATCCCACCCCAGCGTCACCCTACATGGGGTACAGCGGCACCACGTCGGCCTGTGTGAGCGGTCACACATGGCAGCCGCCCAATGGCAGTGCTCTCTCTCACCTCAGCTGTGACATCAGTGGTCCTCTGACATTCAAAAGCACTGTTGGCACAAGAGATGCCTACCACTCGGTGGTGACGTCCGCTCTGTGACTGTATGAGAGGGAAGTCGACAAGGAACACAAGCTCGCGTGGATCAGTCGCTTTGGGATATTTATGATAAACATATCGGACCGGTCATAAAAGACGTTTGGCGATGAGAAGGATTAAAAGCAATTGGTTTATCAGTGGAGTCCACTGCACTTGCTTTGCGCTACCCGGCCGCAGTGGCCTTCCCTCATGAAAGCGCATCACCACTCGGCCTGCGTTAAGTTCGGTGCTTTTCTATCTGAACATATTGTTCTTGTGTTTTTTCCATGACAATGATTGGATATTCAAAGCTCATGTAAAACAAGCTTTGCATTTTAATGTTTTTTTTTTGTCTGGGTTTTGAAATGCTGATGTTTTGGTGATCCCTTTGAACGTTTGGATAATATGTAACGTGTTATTGGTTACTATTCAGTTTGACTTCATGAATATTATGTGTCAGGAATCCTAGACACTCGTTCACATTTATTTATTGATTTGGAAGGTAAGCTGATGAAGTGGATCGATGGAGATGAGCCAACATTTGTGGGGAACATTTGAAAAAGAGGAGTGTTGATTCAAGTAATATTAATGAAAAGTGCAGCTGCACGTCCCCAGACATTGCACAATGAAATTGAATGTATCTTATAAAAAGAAACATCTGTAAACCCTTGTTTTGACTTATGGTTCATTATTTTCCGTCTAAATAGAAAAATATGATTTAACAAATCCTTATTAACAAAACTGGTGTTCTAAAGATATTTGCTACTCTGTGAGATTTGACTACATTCCCTTTAAGTTGAGTACAATAGTACATGTTTAATATAAAAGTCTCATTTAAATTATACATGATTGTATTAACTGTTAAAATAATAAATGTTAAAACAAATTTTGAAAGTGTTTAAAATGCTTATTCTTCTTAAAGTACAGTAAAACGCAAATAATTGTGGTGTGATAAAAACAATAAAAAGGTTAAAATAAAATATTTGTGTCTAGGCATGCGTGGTAGGCAAATCTCACAGGGCAGCAACATCTGATATAAGAACGGCATACCTACATTGCTAAAAAAATAATAACAATAATAATAATAACAAAAATAATAATAAAAAAACATTATATATATATAATGTAAGCTAAGTAATTACCTCATTTGCATAATTGGGTGTTTGTTTATACAGCGTAATCAATAAATATAAGACAATAATAGTTTATGCGAAAGAAGAAAGGGAAAGTAAAAAAAGAGCCAATTAAATATGTCTGGGGTTTAGAAATAACAATTACATATCTAGATTTGCAAAACAAGTTGAGATGAGAGGATTTGATTAAATAGAGTAGATGCAAAATAGATCCTTTTTTAAACTTTTTTTTTTAGAATTTTTAAGAGCAGATTTAAACACGTTTTTTTTTTTACCAACTAAAAAGAGGTTTATTTGGTAGGGAGGGGCCATTTCATTCAGGGCTTTATGCATTTGTGTAAGACACAAGAAAATAATCACAACTGCGTATTTGGAAATATTGTTTTAAAACAACCCCTTAATGACTGCATCTCTGGAATCGTGACACTGCTTTGGCATCCCGGCTGAAAACTAGTTAAGTACCTGCTCTAACACAAGGGCTTTTAATCGATTAACACACATCTAATAGTAACAGCTCAGTTGAAAATGTAGAGGGTAAAATGATCAATGGAGAAGAGTGAAAACTCTACACATCTCAAACTATTGTTGTGTAAAACATACAAACATGACTAAAATTTGTGTATTTGACGTAAATATTTTACTCACTGAAAAATTTTGATTACACTGTACCTTGACTTCACTTCTTCCATTGTGACTTAAGCCATAGTGTCACCAGTAACAGGAACAACTGCTTTGAGCTTATAGGGATTCAGCTGCACACAGGACACAGAGAGGTGAGAGCCACCTCCTGCACACGGCTCCCACTGCAGCCAGGCGCGGGTGTTCGGCCTGTGACTGAGAGCTGTTTTGCAGATAGCATTAAGATCAGCGTTCTTTGTCCTGCTTGCTAGCGGTTAGCAAACAGGACAAGTAAGGTTGCTACACTATCATTCCCCTGGTTCTCATAATGTCCTATATACTATGGCAGAATGCTGAAAAAAAAATTCATAAAAATAGAAGTATTTTTTTTCCACATCACAAAGTCTCCAATAACACCAGGCTAAGAACTGTTCTATTAAAATGATAACTAACTAGATTTGAAGTTGAGCCACTAAGATGGCATTGAAAATGTTGGTGAGTAAAAAATATCAAAGTGATTTTAAAACATGCTCAACATAAAAGAACGTGTCTTACGGTAAACTCAAACCGTACATAAAATCTTACTGAAAAATAATCTACTAAACAAAAATAAACAAGACTTTTATCCATATTATTTGCTTTGTTTTAAAGTTATCATTTTGACTGTGTGTGAATAGCCAATCACTAGTGCCAATTTTTTGCTACATATTTACATCATGTCACATGACCTGACCACATGACATGGAGGTCCTTCGATGCTGGCGTTTTAAACACCTGGAACATTTCAAATAATGGGATGGGTTTCAGATATTGTTCTGAGAACCAAGAAAAAATGAATTCCAACAAAACTTTTTTTGTGATTTGCTGCCTATTTACAGCAGTTTAGTTCCAAACAAACACATTAGATATTATTGTAAAAGCCAGGGTGTCACTATTGAGCCCACCAGGCTTTAGTACGGTAAGTCAAATGAGTCAAAATATATAGACCAAAAACAGACGACTACTGCAGAGGGCATAAATTAATGTGCAAGGTCTCAGTAGGTTGTAACATTAAAAGTATAACGAAATAATTTTTTTAAAGTTCACTTCTAATTCTACTTGTTTTAAATAAGATACATTTGTGCATATAATAAAGTTTGACATTATTTGTTTCGCTTTCTATAGGGCTAATTTTTCAATATGACCAGAATTGTAATTTAAACTCATTAGATTTGCACTAAATTCACATGAATTTAAAGAGAGTAACTCACACATGCCGAAACATGAACACACGCCTCCATTACGAGGCCCTTCACTCAGGTGTTACCTGAATGGGCTCACATTCTTTTGGCCTCTCGCCACTGAAGTGATTTGAAAGTTTACTTTTAGAGAGAATTACATTTTTGAAAAACACCGAGGGGTGCAAGCTAGGCCACAAAGCTTTCCATCTGTTCAAACACCCTCCTTGTACTGCACGGCTCCAGCCGTAAAACTCACAGCTTCATTTATCTTCACAACTCAACACAACAGTCCAACGTTTCAAAAGGCCAATCTACACTTGCCACGTACAAGTCTGAAATGCACAACTCACATGCTCTTTCCCAATTACTGCTATCGATGGTAACGCCCATGTCAGTGCTGCAGTGCAAACAGTGCTTCACGCAGCCATTGCTGCTGATTTGACTTGGAAAGCACTTCCACCCCGATTCCGTGGTCACGGACCGTTGCTTCGGGATCGAGCTGCTGTCTGGAGCAAACATAAACCACCAAAAGAACCAGAGGCAAAACCACCACACATAGAGGCGGTCACATGTCCCGACTCTCCAGAGCAATTCTAGTCAAATCTCAGCTTTGAATGCTATTTTCCTACTCTGACGCCACTGATACGGACGTTGCCTCTGCTGAGAATACAAATGCATCAACTGGACGTGTATATCAGAGGAGTTCAGTGAAAGGGGACAGGTCAAGCAGAAATGTGGTCATTAGCTCCAAACCCTAACCATACACCTGAGCCTTTGTTCCTCCATGAAGCACACCTGAAGATAAGCTTCAGAGAGACGCTACCGTTGAACACACGTGGCTTTAGAGCTTCAGTTATAATTTTTATTAAGAAACTGAATCTTTTCCGTGAGCAAGATAAGAGGGAAGTGTTGCTCTGTTTTGCATCTGACAGTAAACAAAAATAGATAAGGAAGAGGTTTATATATTTTAAGATACATTTTTATTTAAAACAATCCACAAGTTACAATCACCGTAATGGTCCATCACCGTAAACATTGATCTTCAGTACGTGTTTGTCTCGCTTTTGTGAGAATTTTACTTTTAAAATTTTTTGTTAAGTCAATGTAGTTATTGGACAGCGGTTTATCATCGAAAAGACGTTAAGGTTCTGCGCGATCACAAAAAAAAAATCTACTCATCTTGCACAGGCTACTAAGTTTAGAGAAGTTCATGTTCTTCTCTTGTGCATGTGTTATTTTTTAAACTCCAGGTGCTCTGGTTTTTCCGACATGAAAATAAGTGAACTGGTTACTCTATATTGCTGAAAACTAGACTTATATAACAGACTCATATCATAATTATTACAAATCATTCTTCTTGATTTTAGTATGATCCCCGCACCTAGATGCAACCAGAACAGGTATATTTTCAGATCTCCCTGACTGAACTATCTGTAAAAACTGTACTCTTCCCATAAAGCAATTTAACATGATCTTTAATATTGTTCTAGTTACTTCAGCCTGTTCTAGTTCTAGTTACTTCAGTTAGTGAAGCTGCTTTAAAAGAATTACAGCAGAGCACAATATAAACATATTTTGATAGATTTGTTTTAACTCAGAAGAAGTACTTTACTCAAAACAAAAAGAAACATGTTGGCCTTTTTATTTAGTTGCAAGTATTGCATAATTGGAATCTCTTATGCATGTCTTAGAGGAGCCCCTATTTTTTAGCGAGGAAAAAAGTTTAATCTAGGAAGTATCATCCTCCATCTACCCATGGTTAATAATCAGTGTTTTCTATTTCGGAATCTATGAATATGTTACTTATAGCATAGCATAGCTTAACCTAGATGATTCAGTCAAGATAAAGACAGCAGATAACTAAAAATCCTAGCAGGGGCAGAATAAAAAAAGAGTTTTAATATCTTTCCTATTTAAAATCTTGATGAAATCATTTCTTGTTCTTTATAATAAGAGTAGAGGTTCAGCATAGAAAATCCTTCCACTTTCATCTGGTTTTAAGCACACAATTGAACTTGAAAAGACAAGTTTTAAATGATAAAATATTGAAACAGCTACTGTTACTAAAAATGCTGCTGGTCTAAGCTATGTCAAAAGTGCCATCAATCAATCAATCAAAATCAATCAATCAATTCTCTTTCTTTCTCTCTCTCTCTCTCTTATATATCTGTACTCGTGGAACTAACTTCCTGATCGAGTCAGGAAAGCATTTAGAACAAAATATTTACAACTTTTCCCTTCAGCAAACACATACATTAAACAATAAAAAATAAAACAATAATTATTTTCTTTTTCTTCTGTATAATTTCCTTCCTTCTATGATGGATCCGTTAATACTACTTTGATTGTGAGCAACTCAACTTAGAGTTTGTCTATGTAACAAATTGTTTATGGTCTCTCCCTCTTGTGAAAGTCACTTTGGACAAAAGCGTCTGATAATAGTATAAATGTAAATTCATAACAGAATACTTCAAGGGGGAGATTCGAATTTTAGCATTTAAATAATTTAGAACCCAAAGAGTACCTGATGAAATCAGAAGATTATATTTTTCATGGTGTAGTACACTTACGGAGCCATTATAGGATTAAGAAAAATTCTTGTAATAATTAAAGTGTGATATAATTCTAAATTAGCCTTCTAAATGAGTATCCAATTCCTTACCTTAAATTAGGAGCGTTTTAACAATTTTCTGATTATCAGAAATCTATTCGGGTTTAACAGGATTGAAGGTTCAGATGTGTTTTTACAAAAAAAACATTTTGAAAGGTGAATGAAAAAAGTGTAATTCATAAAAAAATATAATCTACTATATATTTTTGCTTTAAAATTAGGCCAAAAGATGTAAAAAAAAAAGAAGCTTAATTGTGAGCAAAAAACATAAGCAAAAATCCCACTGTTGTATAAAGTGTGTCTTTAAAAGGCGTCACAGTCAAGACACGACAAACACCTTGATCTCAAAGAAAGCACAGAAACGCAGGAAAGTGAAAACACACTCGCTCACGCGCACACATCTGTTGAGAATTAATTCCTATGGAAAGTCAAGTCAAATGTCACATGGTTATCTTTAGCAGGCTGTGTGCAATCAGGCTGCGAATAGGAGCGTTGAGTCCAGTAACACTGAGCAGGAACCGGTCCGAGGTTTTCCTCTCAATCAACGTGTTTTAGATGCTCATAGGCTAGTGTTGGTTTAGTCAGTGCTTTATGTCTGCTCGACTCTATCACAGGGAACTTTTCAAGCTCTGTTCGTGCTGAAGTAAAGCAAGAGTGAAAGGCAGAGAAAGGTTAGGGGATTATATCACAAAAGAGTAAATGATGTGATATAATGAGTGAAATGAGTCGGAAAAGGTCTTTGCGGGAAACTATGAATACAGTCTGAAAATGTGTCTGGAGCAGAGAAACTGTAAAGAGCTCTGAAAGGGCTGACAGCAGACAAGAGATGCAGAGATGAAGCAGAACTGATTATAACAAACAGCTTCATTGTCTTTCAGAGATCAAACTTGACCTTCAAAGAAATGGAGGAACACGTGAATGGGACCGGGACATCTTGTTTGCACTCATCCAACAAGTCTGTATGTAAGGAGAGGCATCCGTGGAATACGAAACTGTCTTAGAGAGAGTTGGAGCACAATCTTCTGCTGACAGCCTGGAGAGGCGTTTTGATTGTTTAGCCTTTATTTGCATTTTTCAGTTTTGTTATCTTAAGTTGTGCTGACTCCGGGGAAGCCAGGAGAGGAGCCTCTTGGCTCTGCTTGCTAAGATGACATACTGGATTGTAGAATTAAGCAAGAGATAGTAAAGATGTAAAAACAAAAGTCTAATCTTATGATTTGTCTGTCAGCATGGAGCAACACCACAGAGATTTTCTGTAAAGTATGCTTTAACAGATTATTATATAATTAAATCCAGTAAATTACACCAAATTAACTCCAGCTTTAAGATTCGGATGATTTACACAATAGTGAAGCTTTGACTGTAGGAGGTCAAAGGCTAAGTAAATCTGTAAGCTTTCTAAGAATTTTAACAACTTCGATGCCTTAATTAGCCCAAGAGGAAGATTATTTATAGATGCAGGGTGATAAATGAAGAAGACCACAACTTTGAAAATCGAGAACTCTGCAAAGAACAAAAAGAGACCTAAACTATTTTTGCCATCGATTTAAGAACCTCTGAAGTTTGTAAAATTCTTTTAACATTGATTAAGCATATATATATATATATATATATATATATATATATATATATATATATATATATATATATATAGAATTGCACAAAAGCAGGCAAAAATATACAGCTTACAAATCTATTTTAAAGTCCTGAAAGACCATTAGGTGACATATAGATAAGGTGACCATATAGGGTTGATTCATTGAGATTGATTTAATTGTTGTTGTTGTAATGAATTCCTTAAATGGGTTAATGTCTGTGGCGCCAACAAAAAAATCCAACCCATTATACTTTGGCAGAATTTATTAGCAAAAGTCTCAAAAAAATCCCAAAAATCCAAAATCTACATGCCTTGATTTAAATTGATTTATGTACTCAAAGTATCTTGATCTCTTTACTTGGACAAATCTAACACATTTCAAATGTAATTTCCCAAACGATTTACAGCTATAAATTTTAAAGTGTGCGATAGCACCAAACGTCTCTCTAGCACAGAATTAAGGCACTAGAAACTAGATCCACTTAACATCATTTCCAGGTTTGCTGCTTCACTCCAGCTCATTCAGAATCCTCCTCATTTGAGACACAAAAGAGAAGCAGCTTGTGTTCGGTTAGGGTGTGTGGATCAGTTTTGTGCAGGCATGTGGACAGGCGACTCTGTATTGACGAGAGATGAGATGTCAGGCAGGCTCAGGGAGAGAGTGAGAGGTTTTGGAGGGTTTGTTTGTATCTACTAGACCTGAGGGAGGATGAAGAGCTGATCACCAGTGCTTCTGGAGCCATCCTGATACGTATTCATACACTAGAAGCATCACTGCACCTCCTAAACACTCAGAGCACACTATAGTTACCCTTCCATTTTTAAGTGTTTGTGTGAAGATCCGAGAGAAATTTTGGAAACCTCATCACGATTAACTTCAACTGAGAGAGTTAAAATGTTTCGTATTTACAATTTAAAATATTATAATAAAATATTTCTCTCATTAATGTTCTAATGGTATGCAGGTGAGCACATATATATATATATATATATATATATATATATATATATATATATATATATATATATATATATATATATATATATATATATATAGAGAGAGAGAGAGAGAGAGAGATTAATTTCATGGGTCTTTTGCATGATTAATCATAATTAAAATGTAGATGCACTTGCAAAATTAATTCTTTAGATGTTCAAATGCAAAAAAACCCACATAAAATCAATGTTTATTATTCATAGAAATGTTTTATCTTAAAACTGAGGCACTTCTTTCACAGTATTGTTGTAAAAAACGGTTTCAGAATAAAAACAGAATGAACACTTTTCTGTGAGAATTGTTCCTCTTCAGAACACAGAATCAGAGCTTTTTTTAATTAAACAGTTGCTGAATTCTCAGGAGAGCTTTTGGTCTAATGAAGCATCAGAAAGTTGTGATATAATTACGTTCAACAATTAGCCTGTAGGAGCCATTTCTTTGTGTTATATTATTTATGTGTGTTTGAGTAGTTCTTATTTCTTTCTAATACATGAAATTATATTGGTTTGAAATTGAGCATAATTAGGAAGTGATGTAGTCAAGGGTGTGTCTGAGTGGGACAGCCTTTTGACCTTGAACTTCAGCATGGCTCGGGAGCATGCCAGCGTCCTGTTAATCTCCCAGTCAGTTTCTACTTATCCTTTTGTCTTACAAGTTTGAGTTTAAATAAACAAAAAGCTGAAGAAATTAGCTACTTAACTGATTATATATACAACTTAAAAAATAGGAAAAGCATGTGAAGATGGCTTTGCATCTGTACATTGCTTTTAGCTTTTATTCTTCTTAAAAACATTGCTTTTGTGCAAAACGAAAATAGCAGAGCACTTGTTTGTAATGTGTGAGTCCTGCCAATCATTAAATTCTCCTAAAACAGACACATACAAGAGGGTACTCATCTTTCAGACGCTTCACACTGTGTTTTGGGTACTCACATGGAAGTGCAGGTCTGTATCTCAAACTTTGCTTTAACATTTTTTTGTGAATAAACCAAAACGTAATCCCAAGAGACAAGCTTTTTGCCTCTGAGAGAAAGCTGAGAGTTTCTCCTCCATCCTTCTGTCTCTCTCTCTCGCAAAGCACATCATGACCGGCTCCTTTACTTGTCTACTGTGCACAATGGAGCACATGATCAAGCCCAAACTAAAACTAAAATGATAGAAATGAATCTCAACCCTGATTTGTCATGTCCTGATGGCCTGAGACTATAAACGAATCTTTCATGAATTTTGATAGCAAATAAGTAGATATACAGGGTGATTGAAAAAGAACACCACAAATCTACAAAGAAGAAATGGAGAGCTAAGCTCTCTCTGCTGTCATTACATGCTCATAATATTGTTTAATTACAGATTAATTACAGAAGTCGTGAAATTCTTCTTAAATAACCTTATGTATAGGTAGCTTTACACATTACCTGGTCCCAGCCGCATGATTTTGGGAATCAATCCTTTATATAAAGCAAGATATCTGCGGAGGAATCAGAAACAGAAGAGAGGCCTCTATTACAGTAATCATCAATGAGGGGTGCTTCAAATCAAAAACTAAGTGCAATTATTTTATCGTTCATTTGCAAAGCAAAGAATTTATTACAATTTTACTTAGTAATGTTTGTGTAGCTAATTATACAGACGCTTTGTAGCCATTAATTTTTGCCTCTGCTTTATGATTTGGCCACAGTTTTACATTAGTAAAGCTTTAGACCTGCATCTATGCAGCAGCTCAGGGAAAACTAAAAGCATCCACTCATCACCCAGAGCTGGTGTGAAAGAGAGCAAGACTTCCAAGATTCAATACAACAGTTCAAATGTATACTAAAACACACAGAAATTTGTGTTTTAGCTAAAATAATTAATATATATTAGGGTGTTTCCTTCACATTATTCTAAAACAATACTCAAATAATTTTTTCTCCTCTGGACTGTGTCTGTTATTGAAACCATTTTCACTCTTAAAGCATTTCTTTGGGGATATTAACATGTACACATTGGTCTCTGTCTGCTGAAAACCGAACCATTTCATTTAATTACTACAGACAAACATCTGGTTATATCCTGTGTGAAAAATCCTGGTTTGAAAAGAGAAGTCAGACAAATCTATGTTGCAGTATTTTTTGCAAGGAGAACGATTAATGAAAGCTGGCTGTTTTGATGACCTCATGACAGAAAAGCATGTCGAAGAGCAATGTGATGAAGAGCTGGGGAAGGGATCATAAAAGGGCAGAATATAAACAATCAGAATCTTGTCTTGTTGGTGTCCGGCCATCAAGAGTTCTTCGACAACACCCACAAATATTATAGAAAACCAGCTGCTGTTCCTTGAGTAGTGATAGGAAGTTTAGTTCCCCAAAAATTTGGTAAATAAACTTGCTCACTTGCATCTTCTGATTATTAACAGTTTAATCAGCACGCACCAAAGAAAACGATTCACTCCCTGAAAAAAGATATTACTAACTGTGGTTATTTTGGCAATTGAGTGATTTAAATCAACATTTGTTTAAGTCATAACTTGGTCTTAATTTTTTGAAAATATAAGTCTGTGACCTAAAAACAGTTCTCTATCTAAAGGATTTTGTACCTGGCCTTCAAGAGTGTCAGCATATCACTTGCGTCACTTACTGCGCGAAAATCTTGCAAACATGGTCGGACTCTGCAAGTTATGTCTATCCAACATCATGCACATTGATATCACTCCTGTATAACTGCTCTAGGTTGCCACAAGCTGTACGGTTCTTTTGCTCCAAAAGGTGTTAGATGGTTTGACAATCCAGCCACTTGACCCCTGTCTGCTGCACTGAGCATCTACTCATTGACATCACAGAACATTTTAGATCTGTGTTTACTGAGCTTGAGTACAGAAAACTCATCCAAGGACCAAAGGCCTTCTCCTCAGGTGAACTGCTGAAAAAGAGCAAGGTACTGGAGCCTGTCGGCTAAAATAAAATGTTCCATGTTATTTAGTCATATGATTGAAATTGCTGTTTAGACTTTGGTTAGTGTTCCTAAATAAAACACCAAACTGCACTACAGGCTTCCTGAGCGACTCAATCAAGAACTGATATTAAGAGTTGGCGTAATGTAGCATCGTTGCTCCAAAAAAGAAAGATAAGAAATCACCTTGTACTTTTGTTGGTTACTTTGTAATCAGAAACTATACAGCTTTTCAACTTTATTCCTGTGTGTTCAAGAGAAAAAAAATACCTGTGTTTCTTTTTAAGCCAGGAGTAAAAATCTCTGGCTGAACCCTCGCTTTAAGTTCTCTGTGAACTTCAGCTAGTAGATGGACCGTTTTCTCTCTCACTATCAGTCTTCGATGTGTGTGTGTGTGTGTGTGTGTGCGTCAGCTCAGACTGTCTGCTGCTGGGGCAGGTAAAGGGCACTAACTGTACCTGTCCTAATGTGTTCAAGCTGAGCGTTGGCCGCCTGTGTCCTCTGCTGCTGTTAATAAGGTTTAAGCCACTTCCTCTCTGCCCCGCTGTCTGATTAGCCTGAGCCGCCGAGCGCCGCGCACCTCGTTAGGAGCCGCTTAACGACCGCTCCCATAGGGCCCACTAATTAGCCTGGACTGGGTCGTGTTAGAGAGCTGGACAGGATAGGGCACCCTCTCAGCACCCCTTAAACTAAAACAGCTATAGTGTCTCTCTTTGCATACCCACACACACTTTTCGAGCTTATTCTTCATTTTACGTTGTTCATAAGCAAACAGGTTGCTGATTTTTTTAACATTAGGTGGATCATCATATATGGTGCAAAAACAGCCCCAACCACAAAAAATACAACTAAAGTTAAAAACAAACATCTCGCTATGTGTGCAACATTTTGGCAGTAATTTTAATATGTAACTTGGCACAAATTACAAACAGGAAAATTGTTTTTGTACAACAAAAATGATTGACCTTCATAACTCAATTCAAACACCTCTAATTACACAGTAACAACTTTATAGATGATGAGATAAATAAATGTAATAAAAAACCAAACAAATAAAATGTTTAGCATCTTTACTGATTGAAATGACAAAAAAAGTTTCTACGGATGCATCGCAGAACATTTTTCTCCAACACTAACAACTATAAAAGTATTTATGGACTCCATTTTGAGTTTAGCTCTGCACATTTTCAGATCAAATCTTTATTATAATTTAAGAAAACTTGGATTATGCTTTGTTTTGTGTGAATATGCATAACAGTGTTTATCCATGTGTGCACACCATGCTTAAACTAAGCACACGAAAGGAGCAGTTTTGAACTTCCCAAGTGCTCAAAAAACACATTTTAATTGGAGATTTAAATGCCAATGGTGATTGATAGAACCCTCCGAAAACTGATACAAATACAGTCTTAAAAATTTCACACACAATTTTTAATTTTTTAAATTATTTTTTAGGTTTTTGAGCTTGCCGAACCTGCTCTCACTGTTTCCTACAATGCTCTGAAGAAGTAACAGGCTGGAAAGTGTTGATGTTGAAATGCTGCTGAGAAAATCTAATTCATGTTGGAAAAGTATTGCTTTAAATGGGCTCAATTTCCTCAACAATCTCAGTCTTATTTCCTGAGAGTATTCTTAACATGAGATTTTAGGCAAGGGCTCTGGGAGAAGCTTGGAATGGCATTAAAAATGAAATATAAAGCAATTTTATGAACATAATTTGTATGAATATTTTGATCACAATATGAATCCATATCCAAACAAAGGTGTAAATGAGCTTTACTGTTCCAGAAGTGAGGTTCAAAAATAGGTTCACAACATGGATTAAGATGGTTTCTTACCAAATAACCTGTAGTATGTGGGTGGGTTTAGGAAAAATGGTAAGTATAGAGATGAGTTAAAATCAGTTCGATTTCTTACCCCTCTTCTCTGTACACCAAAGCAATGCTCTGAAAGCAGCTGCGGTACTTGATCTGCCCTGGCACTGGCTGGGGTCCCTGGATTCGGCTCTTGGCCACATCGAAGGGGATGTTCACACAGGATGAAACAGTCCCTGATACTAAACCAATGGCAAACTTCCTCATGAACTCCAATCGAGGATCCTAGCAAACAATCAGATGTATGATAAAAACATGATTTAGAAAACACATTATGGATTGATCTTGAATAATATAATTTATAATTCAATAATTCATTTGCAAATATGCAATCTTATACTGTACATGTACGCTTGTGTCCTTAGTTGGGAAAATGGCCAAAATATTCTGTGCGAATTCATTCTTTCCTAAGCAATACATGCACAATAATTTTCTAGAGGAGCATGATTTGCTAAACAAGTTTTACTTAGCTGACTTACGTTGTTAGTTAGCTGACTTACCATTTGTTAGTTCCTGTTTTGTCTTTGTTTTTTTTCAGGTCCTGTCCGGCGAACTGTTCGTCGATGGATTTTAAATTTGTATATTCTTTATGCTGGGGAGGTGATTAGCGCCTGCCTCAGTCAGCGAGAGTCCCCTCACAGAGGGAACTCCTATCTACTCTACCTGATCCTCACGAGGACTTTGTGAAGCTGCTTTCAAAGCAATTGCTAAAGAAGCGCTATATAAAAACTGATTGATTGATTGTATTATGATATATTGATGGTTTTCTAATCATTAAAATTTATTTTATTAAAATGTTTACATTGTAGTGGAGGCAGAAATGAAACCAAATCAAACTTGACTTCTAGTTACAGGAAACTCTATCATGCAGAAAACTAAATATGATTGAAGAAAATAATATGTGCTGTAAAACATTAAAGACGCTACTATGGGTTTTGAAATATTTGCTCTTATGTGGTGTGAAACATAGCTTTAGGTTTGAGGAAACCCTGCTGGAGCCGTAAAATGTTCACATCATTTATCTGCATCTGATTGTCTTAGAATTAATTTATTCTATGTGGAGTATGGAACAGGAACCATATTTTCACCCAGGACCCTAAATGCTCTTATGACGAGGTTCTCTGGTGAACTCGCCTCAGACTCTTTATTCAATCATGGGAAGTTTAAGGTTGTGTTGACTGTACTTTGTTTATTGGTTGTCATTTCTCGCAATTTCTTTACAAGATTTTCTTTTGAGAGGTGGAATTAACTGTAGCTATCATTTTTAAAAAGAAGAGATGATAAATACACTTCAACAGAGTGATTTATTTTGAATGAAAATAGAGAAGTAACAGCATTGTGAAGCAGACAATTCAGCTCTGCTCACACTTGATAATATATAGGGATTTTAAATAAAAGTTTATTATGAACGAGTAACTAATTGAATCTTTTGGGAATCATAACCAAATCCGGTAAAATTAAAAGCATATTATAAGAAATGGAAAGCTTTTTCGCCAAGGGGCGTTAAGTGGGGTAGTGGTGGAGTTAGTCGTTCTACAACCGGAGGGTTGGCCACTTCACCTGCATTTGCATCGTATAAATGTGCGTGACATTTTCATATCATTCTAACCTTTTAGGATATTTTGTCCCAGTTTCAAAATGTTCATAAAAAAATAATTTCTTGATCCGACATTACATAAAACCTAAATAATAACCCTTAAAATCTGGTCTAGACCAGATTACTTAAGAATAACTCACATCCGTTTATTTTGAGTGAAAAGGTGTGAAAATTGTCTTTAAAAAAGTGCTGTTAAAGTGGACTATAATTTTGTTTAAGTGGACGATTCCATTAATGATCAATTGTATGTCTGGTGACAATTTTAGAAGTCGAGCCATTTATTCAAAACTATGATAACTCTCTCGCAAACACCAAAATGCAAATTAAACACAGAGCCAAGGTGAAGCAAATACAGGAGCTAATAGCAGAGATATGAAAATGGAGACGGGGTAGAACTGTGTAATGCGAGAGCAAAGAATGAGCGGATAGTAAAAGGGTGCAGGGTCATGGATATAAAGGCAAAGCTGGAATTAAAAGGCACAGATTAACGTTTCATGAGAGTAGCAAGACAGCCCAATTGGTTAAAGAGCATCACGTGACTGAGGGAAAACTTTGGAAGAGGATTTATAAACAGAGTTCATGTAGACTGAATGGAAGGCATCTGGGGACAATTTGGTTAATTGGGCTGTGACTCGACTGTGGTGTATTACTGTACCAAAGAAGCCTGAGCCTGAGCAGCCTCGGATCTAATTGGCCAGGAGATCTCTTACAAATGACAGCAACCCAACAGTGCACGCCCGATTGACACGCAACATTGAAAAAGCTCAACTCCAGAGGGGGAGCTGTACTGTGAAACAACAGCGCTCCGCCTTATCTTATGTTTCCTTAAAAGAAGTTCTTGTCCAATGCCACGCAGAGAAAATGACTTTCCTTCCTCCATACACTGCACATCTCTGTAACCAGTGTAGTCTATGAAAGTGGATATGATTCAACCCCTAAATTAATGAAGGGCTCTGTTAAAAAAAGTAGATGAAGCAAACACAAAATTAGATTTCCCCTTACTGAAAAATTGACAGCTGAATCATTGTTGGAGAGTTCTGCATTTTGGAATGATTGAGTGCTGGAGGTTACTGTTTTTAGCACTAAATGAAGAGGAAACAAATTTCTTCATTAGGATTTATTTGGAGCTCCCCCCAAATGCCACGGTCTGCTTCCAATTAGTTCACCTGAGTAAATCTAATGCTGTAGTTTATACTTGCGGAGTGGACGTATGGTAACGTTTCCATTAAACAAAATTAACTTTTGTTTGGGAGTTGAGCTGTGCCGGATATGTAATCTGAACCATCGAGGATGTGATGGAGAACAAATAGTGAAGGTATTAGTGAGATTTATCTTAGCAGCTCCTCTCCTTCTATTTCTCTCTCTCTCTCTCTCTCTCTCTCTCTCTGCAACTATTATGTGCTTGGTAGATTCCTGTTTTTAACTCTTTTATTCTCCCTTTTTACTTAAACATTTAAACCACAAAAAGTAGCAGATATGCACTTCTTTCTTTTACCTGGAATCTGTTCTTTGAAAAGCATAGCCATGAATGGGATGATGAATATTGGTAGGTGAACATCGATTTTAATACAAAAAAGGTAACTACCCAAGAAAAAAGCAAACAAAACTACAATCAAAGACAAAAGACAATAAAAGTTCAACACACATGAATCTGTTAATACGATTGTCCATAGTGTTAAAGTGTGAATGTGTGTGTGAATGTTTCCCAGCGATGGGTTGCTGCTGGAAGGGCATCCGCTGCGTAAAACATATGCCGGAGAGTTGGCGGTTCATTCCGCTGTGGCGACCCCGAAAGGGAAGAAAGCCGACATGAAGTTGAATGAATGAATGAATGAATCTGTTAATATGATATGATCACATTACCATGGCTCTGTGATCTTTTCGTTGGCTGTAAAATATCGCATTGACTATAAAATACTGCTCCTTGCTTTTAAGGTGCTGAATGGCTTGGCTCCGGCCTACCTCAGCAGTCTCTTATCACAATATATCCCTACTCCACTACTGATAGTCCTGAAGATTAGTAAATCCACCAGAGTGGAAAGAGCCTTCTCCAGAGCTCTGGAAAAAAACTCCTGCGCTCAGTTAAGTAAAATGATTCCAGAAGAGTGATAAATTTATATGTAAAGTAAAAAATGAAGATTAGGGCTGAAATTAACGGTTATTCCCATAGTCGACTAGTCAGCGTTTATTATTTTCCCCCCGATTAGTTGACTAGTTGGATAAATAGGTAACATGTTGAATTGAATTATATTGAGGTTTACACAGGTTACAGAGGGACATTTTTGACAAAAATGAGGACACAAATGAGCAGATCTTGCACCGGTAAGAGCAATGTAAATGTAGAGGTGGATCATTTTATAATTTAAGAGTGCCAATTCCTTCTCCAGGTTTCCATTTAGGCGATAGTGAAAGCTTCTGTCATGCACCTGAGAAGTAAATTAACTCAGAGGATATTTATTGATAAGCGACACTCACTTAACTCTGATGAGAAGCTTTTCTTCCAGTTTCTGCAACTTTTCCTGAACCTATAAAATGCATCAGTTTTTTTAACAATTCTGAAATTGAACCCATATAAAGTAGACTGACTGTCATTGTTGACAATCAATAAAGCCGACTAATTGTTGCAGCCATAATAAAGATGTGAAATTGCACTAAGTGGTGAAATAAGGAGCCAGTGTTAAGCTTTTTGGACAAACCTTATTAAAGGGTTCAAATAATCGGATATGTTGGTAAAAATGTGACATTAAATATATCAATAAATATACACCATTTAAGTAAATGAGCAATGGTTATGTGCTGCAAGGTCTCTTTTTATGCAAGTCTTGCGTCCAGGTATCTAATTTCTCTAACCACGCCCATTTTAACTGGGATTTACAACACTCAATCATTAACCCCACCCTACACAATCAATACTCGTTGAGAAATGCTTCAGCAAAGTTCTTTCAGGAAAAAAATATGAAAGTGAAAAGAAAAAAGAAAGAGTAGAAATGAACATTTTGTGACACTGCAAATCTCATGTGACCATTCTTGCTTACCTGGCTGGCAGGTATAGCATCTTTCACATTGAAGTAGAAGCCAAAGTAGATCATATTGAAGACACCATGGCGCCCCAATGTAGAGGTCAGCCCCTTATTCAGCCCTCTAAGACCAAAGCCATCTGCATTTATTATAACCCTGGCCTGATCAAACGAAGACGGCTGCTGCATGGAAGAACAGAGACAGTAACATTGAGTATTTCACAGAGTAGAAAAAATACATTCAATCAGCATGATGAAAATGAATGGCTAAAGTCTCTCACCACTTTGAATGAATCCCTGTTGGCCTGTAGGCTCACTTTCACTACTTCAAATGGATTTACAACCAGCGCCTCAGTTAACCCTGACCCCAGACCAGCCACGGAGAGAGCCTGGCAGAGTATAATTACGAGAGAACAAGACGCCACGAGACAAATTAGAAAGACGCAGAGCCAGTGAAGAGAGTGACATTGTGTTTTATTCAGAGCAGACTATAATTTTAGATGACCGGTTGATGTTTAAGCTTCATGTCATACATGAACACCATCACCTAAAGAAACAGCACTACTGTGGCACGCTACCCTTTAGAAACTTGTTTGTCCAGACATAGATCCTGACTGTAACCCATAGTTGAATGAATGAATGAAACTGTCGTCATCAATCACTCGCTAGGGTTAGAAAAGAACCACACCAGGAATCAAAGATGACTGAAGCAACTCAGACACAATGATAGGGACTAAGATTAACGACTGCATATTTTGCAATAGCAGCTCAACTCGACTGTATGACTAAGTGAAAGGTCTCCAATGAGTAATTGTTCTTGCGTATATTTATTACAAAACACATATCCGCTACAAAAAATTAATAATAACACATTTAGTATAAAAATTAATACATTAATACATTTAGTTTTTTTTTTCCCTACATGTTTTATGTGTTAATCAACCATTTTTTAACAGAATTCATCAACAGCTTTGTCAGTAGTTTCGTTTGATTTTGTTTTATGAATCATGAATGCGAGCACTTGACCTGGATGTCGACTGCCTTTGGGGCAACTTGAAGAGTGACAAAGGATATCTTTGAGTGTGTTTGCATAAGGTGAGCTGTGGATCGGATACACACCCTCACTCTACATCGAATACATCCAAATTGTCTGTGTGATGATTGTCATCGCATGTTTGCTCTTTTTGCATGCATAGGAGAACCTGCATAGCCTTGCATACATGCTTGTGCACACAAAGCAAGACAGTGTGCGTGGTTCATTTATCATGTTCGGGTTGAAATCTTGATATGTGTCTAAGGACTCAAACTTCTTGTATTCTTTATATTACTGAATGTGTCTCTAGCAATCACAAGGAGTTCTGTAAGCTTGGGCTAAGAACTAGTCTATTCCGATAAAACAGTGAGTGGTAGAACAAACCAGAATTTTATTTATTGAATGCTTGGACATAAAGTGCTCTGAAAAAATCCTGCCTGCAACATTCCAGGAACCAAAACGAAATCCTGCTTTTATTCATGTCAAACAACGACTGTAATTTCCAGACGGTAGAGCGCACCATACAAGCCACAACATACCAATTTAGAAAGAGTAGAAGATTTGCTCATGTAGACAGACGGATAGAGGCAGACAGACAGACAGACAGACAGATAAATAAATAGACAGACAGACAGACAGACAGATAAATAAATAGACAGAAAGACAGACAGACAGACAGACAGACAGACGGACAGACAGACAGACAGACAGACGGACAGACAGACGGATAGAGGCAGACAGACAGACAGACAGATAAATAGACAGACAGACAGACAGATAGACGGATAGATAGACATATAGATAGATGGATAGATAGACGGATAGAGGCAGATAGGCAGGCAGAAAGGCAGACAGACAGTTAGACAGAACTCATTCACTCTCTTACTGTCGCTTGATTTCCTTCATCGCCAATAAGACTTTAACTGAAAAACATTTTATTTGATTTTTATCATGATTGTGACTGAATATTGTGGACATTATGTTTTCATCTAAGCATTACTGCTCATCCTCACACTCTTCTTTAGAGAGAGAAACTAGTATAAATTAGCTGCTTCATGTTATAAGCCACAGACTTCAAAGAATGATAAAAAATGAGCAGTTTATAATGCTGAAAATATGATAGTTTTATTGAGTAAATTGTATTCAAAGTTCAACTATTGAAATAACTTTTTTATTCGAAAGTCATTTTCTTTGAAAGATTCATTAAATTACACAATTAGAACTAATCTAGTTTAACACATAAACATACAAACAAAATCATAAAGATTTCAAAAATAAAATTCTGATAGTGTAAGATTGTCAATTATAATTTTAAAAGTTTTAACAACTCAAAGTAAATAAAAAGTTACTGAAACGTCCACCAGTCATGCGAGAAGGTGATTAGGCATATTTTTAATCTATTAAAAAACAGCAGAAAAAAATCATGTAACAAGGCTGATGCCACACCCTTTAATGTATAACTAAAACGATAATTTGTTTTGTTTAATGAGAAACTTAAGGCTATGTAGTACAGCGACAATGTTTCTGAGCTATTAAGAAACAACAGCATTTAGAAATATTGAAATATAGTGACCCAGTTAAAGTAAATGAAGTACTTTTCATGTATTCAAAACGATTATGATATATATCAATAATGACTCTCACACTCTACTGCAAATGTAAACCCAATGATGATTGATAGATTATATTGGAGCCTTCTTGGGATAGAAATGATTGATAAAAAGGTTGAACATGAGTGTTAGCTGCAGGGCTTACTTTGACAGACTGCTGTCAAACTAATGGTTGATAGCTGACAAGCCAGGCTGTGCAGCAACTGTCAGCATTACACCCCAATCCTGCTGCGAGCATCACATGCTCAGTGTGTGTATAGATATGTGTGCTGCATCTCCAGCATCTGGTGACTTACCAAGCCAGGAGAAAGAGGGGTAAAGCCCAACAGCTTCTTGTACTGCTCAAAGGTAAAAAACTGAAAGGAAGAGCAAGAGAAGCTATCAGTGAGTCTGCAGCATTCACATATCTGCATGCAGAAGATGAACGAGCACACCTTAAGCAAACACCGCTCAACTGTAGTGAATGAGCACACTCGAACTGTCACTGTGCATACATGCATAAACATATAGATGATGGAGTAAACTTCTATGAGTAAAACTTCACAGACATTATGGGTTTAACATCATGAGATCTGTAACATCTGGCTGATTCATCATTTAGAGTTGAAGCAATAAAAATGATGTCATCCTTTATTCACTTTCATGCCATTCCAAATCCTTCACTACACAAAAGATGTTTTGAAAAATATCCAGACACTCTTTGCATTGTAGAGTGAATGACAAATGAAGCATCAACATGTTATTGTCTTCTGGAGTTAAGAACGATGCCAGACCAAAAATATTTTAACATGATGCCAAATATGCAAAAAAAATATTTAGCCACCCCCACTTTCCCACATCAACTTCAAATTCAAATATGTCAAAAATGAAGCGACCCACAGTTATGGTAGTTACTTTATCTTAACCCTAGTGGAGAGTGGATTTTAATATGGGGGCAAATTTGCATATTTTAACAATAACCCAGAAACTAAGTGACCAAAACTTGCAGTGGTTACTTGTTTCTTAAACATAACCGGAAGAGATTTTAACATGATATACAATCAAAACTTACCAGCTTTTTCAATATATTTTGCTAAACACCAGGGGCCTGTACCATGAACGTGGCTTAATAAAATCAATATAACCGGATCGGTTTTGACTTGACTAAACCTAACTGTTTCAGTCATGCTTAATTAGTTCCACGAAGCAGCTGATCAACTTTCTTTGTCGAGTCAGGCTCTGATAATGAAGCTAAGATTAGTTCACGGGTGTGTGCACGTAAAAGACTGACGTTGACACTGAATAACCAATCATGATGAACATGATAGAGCCAAATCGTTTTTTTCTTTGTGGAGGAGGTGCAAGAGATTAAAGTTAATAATATGAGTTTTTTTATATTTTACATATATTTTATGGCGTAGTAATACTCTGGCTGCTGCCAAAGCCAGACAAGATTGTTGGCAGAAAATTGCTGATTTCTTGAAAACAATGTCAAAGAAGCACATTCTGTTTAATGTAAAACTGAGTATCATGCGTGATATGTGTTTGATAACGATAGCATATTTTTTGCTGTGTTAATTCAAATACATTTAATTTTTTTATATCATGTTACCTTATTATGCTTGTATTACAATAAAAAATAAATGCTTATTTCTCTACAAATGTATGTTTAAAATGAAAAGGTCTATATAACTGTTTTTATTTTTTTAGAAGATGTAACCTCAATGCAAATCCATCATAGCAGCAGATAAAAATTAAGGTCTGAAGCAGATAATCATCACAACACATCATCTGCGGTACAGTAAGGGCGGGACTTCTACGTGTCACAAGCTTGCAAATGTAAGATATTCTTTCAGCAGATAATCTGTGTCTTTCATGCTTAGGGATTTAGTCCGTAATACTCGTCTTGAATTAAGCGAGTGTTTAACAATTTGCGCATAAATATGTGCAGGATTGGGAAGCAAATGTGGAGTTATTGCAACAGACTCTAGAATTACCTCACTTAAAAGTTCATTTTTTAAACACTGACTGGATAAACGTAAGCTTGCGATCTCTAATCCTGAACATAGCCTGCTCTGGAGCAGGTTAGCCGTGTGGTGTAAGTAACCAGGGTAACAAAGATTGAATAAATCCTGAACTTAGCTGGCTAACCAGCTATTCCGACTTCATGGTACAGGCCCCAGCTTGTGTACCAAACTAACTAGTGTTCTGGAATAATTTTTTAAAATCCTGTGATATTTTATCCCAGGGTTTTAAATGTACGGGAGGTAAATAATTAAATGTCTGTTAGCATAACTGAGAGTGCTAAAGCTCACCAACACTCCACAAATCTTCTGATTTCAGCCACTGAGGAACATTAATCTCTTAAAACATTACTCAGCCCTAGGCACGACCAGGGATGAGATTCCATCTGGGCCTGGGTGTGGGACAGGTCGATTGAGTTAACTAACTGCTCAATTAAACAATATGTTTCACATTATCATAAATCAGTCATAAATTTGGGTCATGTTTTCCTTTTCACCAGATATTCAGTAGTTTTTTTTCATTCCTTTACATTTGATTGTACAAAATAATTATTTTTCGAGTTCAAACAATCTTGCCCCAAGTAAAAATGCAAACAACACAACATTCATGTTTCCTAATGTTAACAACAGTAAATCACATGCGCATAAATATGATCTGTACGGACCGGAGTGTTTTTGAGCCTCAAACCTGGACGAGCTCACTGACTCTGTCTAGACTAAGCACTAAGCAACAGGACTCTGATGTGGACTCTGCACACTTTCAGTCGCTCCACATTCTGTTGTTCTGTTGCTGCACTTTAGTTTTACTTACGCTTTGGTCTGCACATTACCTCCAAAGAACATTTCTTAAGCACCTTGGAGTTTTATAGTTACAGTTCTATTACTTTATATTTTACTACCTCAATTTATAAAATGTTACTTTTACCTTGAGCAATTTAATTATATAACCTATGTTACTGTGCAACTGCATTACTGTGTAAAGGGTGTTATGGTACCTGGGCTACTGTACAGTTTTTTGTATGAATTCAGGAGAGTACCACTTTACCCCAACAAATTCCTTGCTTGTGTGCTGCACACTTGGCAATAAAGATCTTTCTGATTCTGATATTTTTGCGGCAGGATGAGCTTATTATTATTATTTTTTACGTAGCATTAAATGCTTTGACAGAATGTTTCTGTAATTAGGTAATCAGATATATGTGTTAACTTCAAGTGTTTTTACGAAGAATACAGAAAAAGCGCATTATTGCAGCAACCATTTAACTTACTTACCAAAAGTACAACTGATCACATTATCCAACTCACCTGCTCACCTAACCTCCAATCCCCGATTCCAGCTACTCTTCTCTAGTCATCAAGAACTCAAAGCTTGCACTATGCTACCGATACTGCTTTTCCTCCTGTTTTTAATCAAAAGAAGAGACTTTAACCTCTTATTATTCCACGGTCTGTCTGAATACTCGTTTCTGATTGGCTAGCAGAGCCATTTGGACTCACTGTATGTATCCTTGCGTGACTTTAGCAACCATTGTAATAAACTTTAGCCAATCTTTCAATTCAAGCATTAGACCATAGTTTACGTATTTGTTTCAAATTGGACTTTTTAGCAACTGTTTTATTTAAGCTTTAAACTATTTACGCAACTATTTAATTATGTGACCAGTAAAAGGGTCTATTGTTTTTTGTTTATTGATGCGAGTTCTGTTCTGTTCTAGAAAGATTATATTCAACTCCTGAGACATCCTGCATATAAGTAAAGAACAGTTTTTACAGTAAATTTCAATTGTATGTTTACCATTTAATTTAATTTAAAGATGTCTAATAATGAAATTAAAAGCCAAATCTTGAAAGAGATTCGAGAATACTTCTAATCTGCAAGAGTGATTTTATGGTTGTAAATGTAAGACTCTCTCTTCAGACACTCATCTTAATACAGATATAACTCACAGCCTAAAGCCACACACTCCTCCAAACTCAAGAGTGTAAACACAAACTGTTTATACATGATACCAAAATGGGGCCAGTAGCAATCTCTGGCCATGTAGGTCAATATTGGGAGTTCTCAACAGCAAACACATGTGGCATGATGTGAAACACAGAGGGAAGACTGTTCTGATCCCAGTGCAAGACTAGCACGGAGCCATCAGAACATGTGTGTCTGGTCTCGGCATGTTTGCGTGTGTTTACACTCAGAAGGCAAGGTTGCAAAGATCAGAGGGTGCGTGGTTTAGGTGATGGGTTTCAACATTGAGTCGAATGGGTTTCCAGTTACCTTCACTGCTCTCTTTGGGGTCTCAGCTAAAATAGGGGGAAGGATGCCCTTGTAGAAGCCATAGACTCTGCGGGGGAAAGAAGTCACAAGTTTGAGAAAGTTGATAGAAAAATACTGACATCACAACTAACACAGACAATCACTCGCCCATCGTCAGCGTACTGAAACCTCATACTCAAGTAAAAGTAGCATTACTTGCCAAACAAAGGGATGAAAATAGAGTAAAAGTATCCTTTCTAAATAATTCCCCTTTACTCAAGAGCAGTGAGCACTAAACTGTAGAATTATGTCATATCTTACTAATGAAAAATGTAGCTTTCATTATTGCTGTTGGTTTGAAATATAACAATTAATGCAATTTTTCCCCCTCAACGGTGTTTTTTTTCTGATGGCAGGCACTTGAATTTTAGACATGTGTAAAAAAAAATACATAACACACCAGCATTCTTATAAAAAAAAAACCTACGTTCTGCAGGACTTTTCATTCAGGGAAAAAAGAGGTCACGGATAACATTCACATAAAGGTTGAGCCTTTTGCAGAAAAACAGAAAAACCTCACGCCAGACAGGTGTCAACATCAGTCTGTTTTTATGCGCAAATTGATTGGATGTGAATCACGTGACTTTTACCTTTGCCTATGAAAAGTGAGAAAATAAAGTAGTCGACTTCAGGGTGAAGAAAAATAGCGCATTAAAAATACAGATGCAGAAGTAAAAAAGTGTACTCAGTTAAAAGGAAAAGGAGACTTTTTTTTTACTACTCACTAAATTACAATTTCTGGAAAAAAAAATTGTTAAATGCCGTAATTTGACAATTTCTAATTTGTTACTTTGCATTACTGTCCAAACATTGCTCTAGATAGACATTTTTTGTTATTTTATTTGTCTTTAAAATCAAATCCTATATAACAAAACAAAACAGTAATGTATTTTGAATGACTTCAAGTTAATTGAAGTTAAAATTTAATGGTAATCCACAAGTGTCTTCAGAATAAAAATAAAATAAAAAATATTTACCATTACACGTTGCCTTAAATATTATATTAGAAAGGTCAGTATTGCACATTGTACATTATTTTGGTTTAAATAAATTTTCATGTTGTTCACTGTCACAAAAAGTGTTCTCGCCACTTTATAACATTTATGTTTAAAGCTAATTGAGTATTAAGAAGATATTTTGATCACTTGGTACTTTTCTTGAACCTAGAACTTGTGGATACTGTGTCTCTGACAAGTATCTTCTGTTCCAGATTTGATTAAAAATGTCTCAAACTGTAATCTACTCTTAATAAATATGCAATTTAGTTGAATTTTAAGTATTTTGAGCAGATACGCAGACATAAATGTGCTGGATAAACCTGGTTTACTGTCATTATATTAAGCAGGAAACAGATAGTATCATTGGTAAAGTTTACTGAGATATGGTGTTAGTTGGAGTTTATATTGTACTTATTGCATTTAGATTATATTGTGATCTATTATAACAAAACAGGAGAAGTAAATCAAGAATAGTTTTTTCTTGATTGTATTAAATTAGCTATGGCTGGGTTCTTTTTTAATTTAAGGTTTAATAGCGTGAACATTTACTCACAATGAACTCTGTTAAATCTAAATGAATGTGTTTCAGAACTCTTTCAGCTATGCTTTATGCACACCTAAAAGATTCAATATCTGGTATTCAATAATTGGGAAGACTGCTAATTTACCGACAACAGTCATCGCTGCCTTCCACAAGAAGGGTAAACAGACGCAAAGCAGGTAAAAGGAACTTCACAGAGCACTGCATCCTATGATATTCATAGAAAGTTTAATGTTAGGTGTTAGGGGACATTTTTTGGATACTTAGTTTTGTATCTGTGCACACCCCCAAAGATACCAAAATATGGATTGGTGACCATGATGTTGCTGCACTTGGTTGACTGTTTAATTCAACAGGCCTGAACCTCGAGAACCATCTGAGGTGTGCTCTCCAGAGGAATATAAGAAACACCTGATAAACAACATATTTGAACTTATGGTCATATTCAAAGCAACCTGAGCTTCCTTTCACCTCTAAAGTAACAGAGGCTAATTGTCTCTATGCCATGTAGCTTTAAATTTTTTAATTTATTAAGTAATTTATTTTCAGAATCTGCAAAAAAAAATCCTGAAATGTTTAGGAAAAGTCTTTTAAAGAACTGTTGCATCACAGTTCCAAGTATTTCTAAAATAAAAACATTTTGAAAACATTACTCTTATTTGACAGATAAACACGTTTGATAGAAACCCCCCTCCCCCCGGAGTGTAGGTTTAAAGGTTCTTTATCATATATCTTCTGCGCATCAGTTTAATTTTCAACAAATTTAGCACCTCATTCCATTGTTAAGCAGATACTTAACTATACACTCCAAATGCCTGTCAGATTTAAATCCTTGCTTTTCCTCAAACCTCTTCCAGATGAAGAGCAATAAAATACAAGTTTTGCTAATCGGCTCAAAAAACCTCTATCAAAAATTAAACTTCTCTCATCATATCTCCATCCAGTCAGGTAAAGAATCCCAAGGTCATCTTTGATCCACTTTCTCTTTTGAGACTCACATAAATGCCATCACCCACACAGCTTTCTTCCATATTAGAAATATTTATCCAATAAATCTACAGCTGTTTTTGTTCAACTGCTAGTTAAATTCTAGATTTTTGCAGTCCTTTGTTCTCTTGCATCAGCTAGGTTGATCAAAAAACCCTTCCATCGCAGCCATAACTCTCATTTTGCAACACCTCCAATGATTATCCATTACATTTTGGACTCACTTATAGATTGTCTGGTCCCTTAGATCAGCTGTAGACCGATTATAATTTTCTGAAATGCATAACTTTTAACATAAAAAAGGCTCAAGATATTTCACTTTGTGTTAGGAATCTATTGAACACTCACTTTCCACATTCTGAAATAAACGAGAACTTTATGGTCAAATAGCCCACCTACATAACCATTATTATAATTATTATTATGGGATAGTTTCAGGAAGCATGTATGCATATCGTACTAGATTGTGATGAATAAAAACACTTTCACTACAATCAAGTTTTCTGTTTCCATAAACATTCGCTGTACTGTTTCACTTTCTGTCTGTCTTGAAGCTAAGCAGTCGATGCTGATTCAACTGCTGAATAGCATCCGTGCATCACAGTGAACATTCCCATGAAAAAGACATCGAGCGGAACTAAATTCAAACAATAGCAATCACAATTCACCTCAGGTCACTTCATTGGTATTCAGTTGCAGTACACTGGCTTTATTATTTTTAAAACACACAATTACATGCACATCTGAATTAATTATATCACACACGTACAGCAGGACATGAGTGCTATCTCTAGACCCCTTGTATTGGAAGCTGTGTATTATTATATTATGAAAAAGTGTCTGTGCACAAATGTAGATTTGGTACAGGTTTTCCTTTTTTGGGCCTCACAGAGGTTGGGTTCTTGTCTCTTGGTTTTAAATCAAAATACTAAAACTGTTTTTCAAGAAGAAATTACATCTTTACAGTTAGAATGACACAAGGGTAAGTGATTAATGACAAAAAATAATAATTTCGGGTATTCCTGTAAAACACATTTTTACTTTTAATGACAATTTACACTCTGAGCTGATTTGCTAGATCCAGGATCTTGCCCTTAAAAAAAAAGAATAATCATGGTCTTAGGAATGTTGTCCATACAGTCGATAACAACATCCTCTTTGAGTGGTTACAAAACTCAACATGATGCATAGTTAATTGCACTCTAGGTAAATTCAAACTAGGCAAGACATGCCTATGTGCAATACAACATCCCTCCAGGATGATTCCCTCCGAGCGTGGGGAAAGATGGAGGAACAGTTAGGGGTTGAACCACATCCCCAGTTTCTCCATTCCCAGCGTATATCTGTCTCCAACATCAGAATCATGGGCAGGAATATGGAAAGCAATACCATTTAAGGGTTAACTCAATATATATTAAAACAATTGTGCAAAATAAAATTGAAATGCTTTTAATGGTAGCTAATGAGTACAAGGTTAACAAAGCCTCATGTGAACCAATAGAGTCTTAGTGATCTCTTAGAAAGAATCTCTTAGAAAGAATAAAATTTTACTTGAAAAACGAAAAGACTGTTAAAAATAGTAAATAAGACTTTTCTTTCCTCTAGACAAGCCCTTTCCTTTAACGTTAAACCTTTGAATGACATTTTACATAAAATATGATGCTTGAGATTTGTAACGTTACGTTACATGCCCCATGCAGGTCACATCGCAAAATGAAACGTTTTAATGTTTGTGTTTTAAAGCACTAACAAGCACTGTAGAACGCAAATAATTATTTAATCATTATAAAAATTAACATCAAACATGTACATTGTGCAAATGGCATAAAAAAACGCAGTGCATGTCCTCCTTGTGTTTGATCTAATCAGAAAACCTGTTCGCACATATGATAACGTCAAATGTCAAATTATGTAATATTGTACATGTACAACTTAATTACTGGAGGGCCACGGCCCTGTATAGTTTTCTCTCCAACCTTACCTGAACACACCAGAATCCACTGAAGAAGCTCCTTTGAACTTGGTTGAAGCTACTGGTTTATCTTCTGATACAGGGTTGGAAGAAAAACGTGCAGGGTCTGCGGCCCTCCAGGAATTGAGTTTGAGACCCCTGGGTTAAACTAAGCCTACTCAAACCCCACCAACAGTTCTGTTAACAGCTATAAACAACAGAAAACGAGTTAAGGTTAATTAGTCTTATCTGTATGACACTAATGTGCTTAATGTTGCGAGCGGTTGACATAAGCAGCAATGAATGGACAGACATATGGACAGAGTATAGAGTTATTGTTACTTTGCTTAATACTGTACTTACAATAAAACACAAAATAAGTACAATCTTGAACATATGAGGATATTAAAACATGTTATGGCTGTTAGCATCAAAACATGTACTCACAGTCAGCAGAAGACTAAGCGACAGATTCCTTCATTCCCTCCCAGACTTCAAAGATGTCAGTCAAAGAGCCAATCAGAATCGCGTTTGTACGGTGCGTCATTGACATCGTACAAAAACAAGCTTTCTTAAGTGCACTAAATTTATACTTTATAATTTATACTCTAGAATAAAAGCAACCATGCTAATCGTACAACAAACAAAACATTTTGGGTACATGTGCACATTATTTAGATTTTGAGTTTAATGTACATAGTTATTCTAAATTAATATAACTTTAGGTTTACAGTGTATTTATAAATATTATGATAATAACAATGAATAACCTTGCTCTATTATTAGGTATAATCTAAATCTACAGTCAGTTTCATTTGAATCTCTAATTTGAAATACTTTAAACCTCTATCAAAAAATTTATGTTGAAATAATTTCAACATAAATCTGCACAATAAATATCACATCAATGTAAAGTTTTTTAATATGTTTCGAAACAAAAATTAGCTACAATGATTTTGGTGAACATCTCAAGGGTTCTCTGAAAATCGTGAAGAAGAAAGGAAGATATGAATGATGGGGGCCCAGTAGATAGATGTCTAGCAATGGCCCTGATGAGACTTCTATGGAAATCCACCCCCATAATAAAACACAAAGCTCAGCTTAGACTGTGTGTACCACTGTTTCTGTTTCCAGAGTACTGAACAGGTTCAACTGGTCTAAACACACGAACAACCACTTACAAACGAAGAACAAAAGATCCAGACCAAAAGAACAGCATTTTTGGTTCTCAAAGTCTAAAAAGCTTAAGACAAGGGCACTGTCTCTTGACATCGTTTCTAAATGTGATGAGATGCTTCAGAGCACTGATGTATATAATTATAAACGTTTTGCTAAGGAAGCGTATCTGTCACAGTATTTGTTGAAAGTAAATAGCTTAAAGGGATACAAATCAATACAAGTACATGAGATCCATAGTGTTATCTGCACAATAAACAAATGAACACATCAGAATAGCTTTGTCTCCCAGCAGCATTATCTCTAATGTCTTGCCTAGTTTGAATTTACCTAGAGTGCAATTAACTATGCATCATGTTGAGTTTTGTAACCACTCAAAGAGAAGATCTTTAATATTAACCCCAACTATAATTGAGTATTTGCTCATTATTGTTCTATCTAACAACGATTCAGCCAAATCATTTGTTTAGAAAATATACTCACATCGAGTTAAACTTTTTTTGATGCCAGTAATTATGGAGATGATAACAATGACGTTATCACCAAACACAGTTTGATTTTTGGAGCTTTCCTTTGGTGAGAACAATAATGTTATGCTACAGATGTCCATTTGAGTTCAAGAACAAAATTGCCAGCGATGGACTTTCTCAAGCGCTGAAGAAAAAAAAGTGTGGGCAGAGTGAGACTGCAGTCACTCAATGCATGAGCACGCTCCGGAGAGACATGTGCTCTCTGAGAAGCAGACATTGTTTGGAGAGCACAAGCACTTTTCTGAAGCTGAAACCCGACTCTGTTTTGCTTTCTGTCAATCTGAAAGTCAGGACAAGTCTCAGCAAGGGAAACACCTGAGCTTTTCTTTAGCTCATACAAAAACTCAGCAGTATGGTAAAGAGCTAACATTTACCTAGAATTGTTTGGTATTGTAGGTATATGTCAAAAAGAAAAGGTCAGCTATTGGATTTATTGTGTGGTGTGATACGACTGCTTTGATTAACTGATGAGAAATTCTGATTCTTGTAAATAACAGGAAGTTTTCCTTCTTTTTAATGATAGACTAACTTTGGAGACCTCTTAGTTTATTTACATTTTTTAAAAGAGATGTTCCCAATTTAATCAAACACATTTATCAATGAATGAATTTATAAAAATATTTACTATGGTTCCTATTATGCCCATTTTAACATCTTATGGTGTCCTGAACATAGAAAGTTTCTGAAACTTGTCTAATTTAGGGAGCATTTTTTAAAGAATGTGTGAATAACCTTATGTCAGAATACTTGCTTTATTGAATGCAATATTTACACCCTGGCAAAAAGCAAAGTTATAGTTTTAGAACAAATGTTACATAAATGTTATTTAGTACAGGAAATGCTGTTTGCTCAATAACTTCAGCTTGTTTTTTACATACAATTGGCCTTTTTTGCCCATTGTTTGAACAACCCAGACACCTGCCAATCAGTAGTGGTGGGCAGGTCTACTGTAGTAGAGTTTATGGCTTCTCAGAGTGTTAGATGCTATTTTATATTTCCTAAATGTACAGAAATGACTTTATTTATTAAAGCCATTCTAATATGAGTTCATTTATGGCTAAACACATCCCAAAAGGTTGATTTTTTAAGAAGGGGTGCCCATTAAGTTAAGAACTCTAAAATAGTGACAAATGTCAAACAATTCTTTAATTCACAAATTAGTTGTGACCTGAACTTGATCATTTTATATAAAAATTGTTTCGTTTAAATGAAGATATAATTTTGGTTAGTTAGGCTTTCAGTTTGAAACCAACTGGTCTCTTTTTGATATAGCTGATTTTTAGTTTAAGAGGTCATTAACTGACTTTTGCCATAAATGTGTAGATGAAACAAAACGTCATAGTTTTTCATTTCAAACAATTCTTTCAGGACTCCAAATTCTTTTTTTCTAAAACAAAAACAACAACTTCTATTAAAGCCAGGGACAATGTTACCCGAGTTACAAAAAGGGTACAAGAGGACTCTCACAGCAGAGCACTGTTCTCCACTCACTCAGCTCTATCTCCATCCATCAGAAATACTGTACATTTTGTTATTGGGTGAGCAAGACACAGACATAGAGATGCTTTAGTAGACATAACAATGACATGGAATAATGATGAGGCTGTGAATTATGTATGTTGTATAAGAAGCTCCAAGGGTGTTTACAGAAGGGACGAGGTATCAGCATACTGACTGAATATAACATGGACATAGTAGGCATGACGTCACCACAAGTTCAAGTGGTTTGGGTAAATCAGCCACTTCATCCTTGGCAAAGCATCACAGTTGGTGAGTCAAAAGATGCAAAGCAGTTTTTTTTTATGCCAGCTCACTTCTGGAGCCAACCTCAAACACTCAGGAGACGAACTTGTTCTGTAACTTCCTGTTGTTTATTTAGAGGGAAAGCTGTAGGTTGCCCCTTGGTCTGCCAACAAGCGAGGCAAACACTATCAAATCCATTTGTACTGGGATTCTCTTTAAGTGGGATCCAATGCTTCACAGGTTTGGGGTAGCCAGAGCTCTATTGCCATGTCTCTGATGATGCTCATTGCATCCAGAGTGAGCATAACTCCTGGAGCTGTTGAGCGTCTAGGAAAATGAATGAATTTCAGCTGAACTGCCATCAGATGAACTTTTTAACCATGTTAACGGCACAAAGGGTGTTTCCATGGAAAAGCTGATTGTGCTGGTTTGCACAAAATCCACCAAAAATCATTTAGATTACATTTTACGACAAATGAAGAAATGATCATTTAAAGCCACTGGCCAATAGGAAAGCCATGGAAAACGTAATTATTCATATAATTTGAGAAGTCTAATTTCTATCCTATTTAGCAGTTTCTGTCAAATTTTTCAAGGTGTATAAATAGCAGGGAAAAAGAAAAAAATATATCAAGTCCATGGTATGCTTATTAATCAGGGTTAAACTGCTGTCAGTGTCAATATTTTGGCAACACTTAAGCCATAATAGAGTTCTGTTTGTTAACATTAACAACAAGAGATCGCATATCACAGTTCAACTTGCAAACAAATCTTATGGAACTTGTGCTTTAACACTGTTAATATTGGGTTAATATTATTCTTGGATCAAAATGACATTATGGAATATTTTTCGACTATATACATAGACATACAGTAACATGATAAACCTCACAAAAAAACTCTGAAAAAAAAATTGTACAAAAGAAAAAATACTTAATTTTCAAAAACTCAGAAAAATACATTTTCACCTGAAGGGTAAACATGTCTATCATATTTTGTTATTTTAGCAACATTTTGAATTCAATATATATTTTGTGATTTACAAAAAATGTCAGGTCAATTAAAATGAAAATAACTGTAAAATTAATTTTAATGGTTGATTTGACATTTTGGTCAAAATGTAAGTATTCATTAATTCTGATTCTTTGACATCTTATTTACGTTTTGATATGTTTTAAAGTTAAGAGCATTTTTTTTCACTTCTAATTTAAACAACAAAATGGTTCTGTCTCCATTTGCTACATGAAATGCAAAAACATCTCTAACTCAATTGGAACTCAGATAAAAGATTAAAATTCCAAGGAGACAATATATCTAAAACTCAAAGCACCGTTTGAACGAATTATCATTTCAAGGATTAATTGAAAATACATTATATTTTTCCCCCCAATTCGAGCAGCTCTACATCACACATTGATGCAACCCACCTTCACTTCCACATTATTTAAAAAAAAAATTTCGCTTCCTACTGGACCGGAACCCTGTAATGGACAGTTCTCCTAGAATGCTTCTCTACACCTGTCAATCCTTTTGTGCTATCCCAACCATAATTCAAAGCAAGTGTGAGCTCGTGAATGATACATTGAGGCATTGGAAGAGCATGGGGGGGAAAGTGATCCCGGGTTCGCAGCTCAGGCAGGTATTGATATTGAACACAGGTGTTGTTTTGGACAGCCAGGACAGAGTAGCGTGACAACTGCAGGTGAACTTCTCTCCCTCTATTGTGAAAACATGCCCCAGCAGTCAACAGAGATGTCCTCGGCTGATTTAGTTGGGGTGTAAATATTATCGTTTCTGGAAACAAGACTAGGTGATTAGCGTTAGCAAATCTGACCCCCACTCCAAAAACCTTCTGATCCACAGCTAATTAGCTCAGCACGCATCTCACCAAACAATCTGGATTTCACCAGTATCAAATGTCATGAGTCTTATTTGTCAAGTGAAACGACAAGAGAGAGGCATTGTTGTATCGAATGAAAGTCTGCAGAGCTTTTGTTTGGACCCAAACGGAACGGTCAACCCCCTTGAGGCACATGCAAACGTCAGCCGCATGTTTCCCGGGTGTGGTCAGTCGAAGAAACATCAGGTGGTGAGATAAAGCTCCAATTTGCTACACGCGCACTTAAGACCCCATTTGACTAGGCCTGGTTTGACTATGCCTGAATGCTAATTTGACTCTAAATGTAAGCACGCAGTTGGCCTGGGTAAGCAAATGCTCACACATTTAGGGGCCTGCGGCTCCAGCTGCTGGGCTTTGTATAGGTGTGATTTGTCTTTGATTTGCATCTGAGCCCATTTCTCCATTCATTCAGCCCATAGCCACATCCTTCGACACAACAAAAGCAGAGGAAGGAAATGATACATTAACCAAATTGGATATTGAGGCAGAATGTTTGATCATTTGTTGATGATCAAGTGCCATTTAATTACAGAGCGGATTGGGAACGAAGTACGGAATCTGGACTTGAAGGAACTGCTTATTTAGTTGAAAATGATTTAGTCATATGTTACCAGATCGAGTGTCATTTAATAACAGGGCTTTAAAAAAACATGCTGAGTTGTAGTAGTGGTTTCTAAAGAGACATTCTGAATTATTTTGTTGAAAATGCCTAAGAATTTACTTAAATCCCAAAGCTGCTACATTTAATTTGTTTTTAAATCTCTAGAAAGGCAGAAAAATTTTGTGGATCATGTTTTATATGACAGATATGTGTTAAAAAGTTAAAATGTTGAGAAGATGTCCATTTATTTCAAGAAATTTATTTGAAATTGAAACTTGAAAATTCAGATGGAGAGAATTTCAAGGATGAGAATTTTTTTTTACAACTAGCTGACTAAATTGTGATAATGTTGAACTTTTTTGTTCCACTTTGTTGTTACACAAATGTTTCAATGCTGGACTTTAAGTAGCTTTGAAATTATTGATGTCTTTAAACCTTCCTCCATTTTACAAAAGACCTTTGCATTTATAGTAATTTAATGTTAAAATGCTTGTATTTCAATTTAGAGTGGCCTGGTTGACTGAATTCTATCAGTCTCAACCCTTGTCAACAACTTGAATGCTTTACCTGCAAATATTGCCACTAACCTGACGAGAGTTTACCCTTGACAATGATTTGGGAGGTATAATGACTTAAGGCAAAAAAATGTGTTAAAGCCAACCTATTATGAAAACTTAGTAAGATGTTTAACTGCTTGAGTCAATAACATTTTGTGAACTTTTAAATGAGGCTTCAGATGCCAATTTAACACAAGCTAATTTGTTCTTAAAGCATGATTAATGGTTGCGCGTCAAGCCTAAGAATTGCCCTTTGCGGAAGCTTGTGCGCACCCATTTGTCAACAAAGCATTTATAATCTGTGCACTGGTCAATATTGGCTTGATAAAAAGGCAAACAGCTAGCGAACCCAAACACAGCACAACACAGAAGATAATGAACGCCAGGTTTCATTTACCTCATCATAAATCGCATAAATATATCTCCTTACATACATCCACTGCTGCTGGTGACACATTGTCTCTAAACTGATCAACATCAGAACATGGCGTGATGACAATATTAACTTCCAGCTAGCTAAAAGTAAGCACAGATAACAAAGGAAGGTCATTTACCCCAAAGTTTAACTTTATTATCCAGTGTTTAACACGAAGCGCAACCCAAGAAAGAGAGAGGACCAATCATATAGCTTGTGAGGTTAGAACATTTCAGAGGTGCACATTGAGCTTCGCAAGAGGGAAATTTGTCAAGATTGTCAAGTATAAATTAGGCTTTAGTGTATGTTTGTGTGTGCGTGTGCGTGCGTGTGTTAGGGGTTCTTAGGGTTAGTCATTTCTGGAGATTCACACTGGCTTGTTCTGAGAGGCTGTAACGCATTTGTTGTGATTAAAATAAACCCCCTGGAAATTACATCAATGAGGAACATATCAGTCCAAACTGCAGGAAGGTTATAATTTTCATCGATGGTCTTCTGGTAAAAATACTAGTAAAATAATAACTTGTTGGTTACAAACACCAAACTACAAAGACTGGGCAACAGAAAAGTCCCAAATTTGTTGCTCCACTCAGCGCTAAAAATTCAACACTCTCCTCCATTTTGCATGTTCACAATTTTCTTTTAAACAAATTATTGAGTCGCGGTAGACACTGAATACATTCATCACATCAACGAGTGTAGGATGCGAAAAGAGATTAATACATTAACATATTTTTTTGTGTTTTTGAAAACCCCAATTTAGGTTTCATCTATCATGTTCACCCACATATATGCTAATCGTCTGCATTTTCAACACTTCAGAACCCTGATTGATTTGTAGATATTTGAGGCCTTTATATCCTAAAAAACAGAAGTGTTATCCATTGAAACATGGGAACAAAAGTATAATGCAAACCCAAAAACCAGGTTCATTTTCAGTAATGATTCCAAAACAATAACTCCCACATCCATTTCTGTTTATAATAACTAAGCTTCTTTATCGCCACCAGCAACATCATTCCTCTGCACCATTGATTTTTGACTTTCTTGTTGTTTTTCAATAGCGTTTGTAGAGTTTTGATTGTGTTTATAGAAATATTTTCAGCTTCAAATGTACTTATTTATATTTTATAATAATTAAAATTAGCGTTCAGATTGTCATTTTATAATTTCTGTTAATAAAAATTATTCTTACAAGCTAAACGATCCATAACTGCAGCTTTCATACCAACTCATGAAGGATAATTTCAAATATGTAAATTTTTGTCCATTTTTGGCATAATTTGAACTAAACCTAAGTCATCTCTCTAAAATGACAGCGAATAGTGTTATGTGTCTGTAAGTTGCAAAGTGTCCCAAAATTTGTGAATGGTTTGGTTTAACTTAGGTTGGATATCCTGGCCACTAACTGGTGATTCCAGCCACAGAACAAGCAGATGGAGGGTGATAATGGCTTAAAAGGGAAGAAAAGCTATAATCTGCAGGCCGATGACAGCTAGCAAGCACTCTCTCTCTTTCCTTCTGTCTCTGTCTCGCTCTCTCTTTCTCTCTCCCCCACTCTTCATGTCACCATCACCTGGGGCCACTCTGGCATAAATTCACACCTTACCAAGGATTATCTTTAGATCCAGGGTAAACGGGAGATTAAAAACATCTTTATTTTAACTCTGTAGCCTGTCCAGGACCTGACAACTTTGTTGTGTCCTGCGCCAAAGAGAAAAGGCTTACTGAAAAGAATGTAAAGAAATCAGTAAAATATTGAAAGGAACAAGTCGTTCTAAAAGATCTAAAAGTAAAAACATCTGCCACGGCAGCAGAAAACAAGAAATCATTATGTAATTCATTGCAAATACAAAATACACTCTTGATCTATCACTTTATTTGGTCTTTTCCAGATTGAGAAACTGCTAATTTGGGTGAAATGAGTTTACACCTTTTTTGAACACACAAGGTTTACTCTTTGCAAAAGTCAAAACATAATCCATCATCAGCTGTGTTGTTACCATGCACCTTGCATATTGTGTTTATACAATACATGGTTAAAATAGAAGGTGAGATGTATTGAGAGAAAACAAAACCATCCGGTAGTGTCATTTACACCTGTGAAAAATAATTTTACCTTTTCTAGCTTCACCATTAATACTAAAGGAGTCAAGAACTTTGTTCTGGGCAATAATGTCCACATATAGTAAAAAAATTAATTAAACTATTAAAAATAAATAACAAGTAAGAAATAATAAGATCAACTTTAAACCATTTATAAAATGTCTGTCACAGTAGGATGTGCTGCAGAAATCTTCTGAAATAATAATTTATTGTTCTGACTGGTCGAGAATTTAGAATATTTAATTAACAGCTCAACTGAATAATAATAATAAATAAATAAAATAGACAAGCAACAGCATAATCTCTCACCAAATCTGAAAATGTCCTTGAGATGTAAACATACTGGAGCCTTATCAATCATGAAGTAATCAACAGAGGCAATTGCAGACACAGACGTTGTTTAAGCATTTGTTCTTCCTTTGTTCCCTCTCAGTTCAGTCAACAACCATGACTCTTTCATGGAGCGTTACTGTTGTTTCACTAGCCTGCTTCTCTGAGCATTTCTTGATTATCCTTGAGTTGTATTTAGAAGATGATTTCTTAACTGAATTTATGTTGTTTGTGTCTACAATAGTGGTCCCCAAACTTTTTTGTGCCATGGACAGGTTTAATATCTGACAATGTTATCAGGGACCGGTCTTTGAGGTGTGGCTCGATGCATGGGAATCTCCTGTCGAGATAAATCCGTACTTTAAGCAGAACTCTTGGTATTACCGGTTAAATGCAGCTTTCTTCTTCTTGGAAGTTGTAGGCTCTTCCTCTGTCTTCTCGCTGAGCCTTTTCACTTTCACAAAGAAACTTTCTAAAGACTTTTTTTATTACTGATTTTGCTAGCTCCTGGGCTTCATTTCAGCAGCAACCTATCACGTTACCTAGAAAAGCGCCTTGACCTGCTTTAAGAGTGACAGAAAGATGTAACTAAGAGAATCGGGTAATTTTTCAAAATAAAAGATCATTCAGATTCCAAAATTAATAAAACGTAAGTAATGTAAGTACAAAATCAGCAACTATATGTTGGGGACTGCTGGTCTACACCACATACTACTTTTATTTTAAAATAAAAGCAATAAAAGAAATATAAATTACAACATTTTTAGATTTTTTATAATATGTATATAGAAAAGTTTAAATAGATCCTATTTAAATAATAGAAAGCTTAACAGTGTTAAATGCACTAAGCATCAATGGCATCTAAAACTTTAACCCTAGTGTTGTTTTAGGATTTGTATTCTCTATGTTCCCTCTCAATGAGCATTGATGAGCTCATTGAGCTCTTGATTATCCTTAAGCTATGTTTAGAAGCTGATTTCTTAATTGAGTTTGTGTCCCCTACCTAACACTTTATTTCAATTAACATCTTGCGTGTATAAAACAAGTGTATAAAGGAACATAAAATAAAACAATTTGAGATTTTATGTTTGGATATAGAAAGATCAGAAAAGTTTTAAATTGTTTAAAATCCAAATTAGACTCCAAGGTTATAGAAAATTATACACATAATTTGTACGCCCACACAGCTAAAAAGTGTTAAATCAACACAGCTAAATGCAAAAATGTACCAATCGTCAATGATGTTGACCTTTTTAATACGGCTGAGTTACATACAACACTATTAGCAGCCCACTAACTGAAGTGATAATTCAATATCATAGTGTTACATTTAACACTTGAACAGTATCTTTGTAGGTTCACAGATTCGATGATGTGTAATTTGCAGACAAAAATAAACATAAGCATCCATCTTACCCTTCAGTGCGAAATATTGTGCGGAAACAGTCTCCAAGCCCTTTATAGCTGTTTGGGTCCCCCTTTCCTCGTTGTATTTGAAACCTGAAAGACAAATTACATCAACAGGTCATCACATGATTTGATCTACGCGTTTAAACAAAGAAACCAAAAATATTTAATAAGTGTGTACTTTGTGTGAAATACAGTAAAACGAACTTAAACAAGAAGTATGTGAAACAGGCATTCACAGAAAAACATGTTTTTAGTGTTTAACACTGGATGTTAGCAGCTAAATACAAACATGCCTTCGTGAAGTATATCAATAATTATGTGTTTTACTAAAGTGATTACAGGCAATAATAACAAACAGTAATTCATTCATTCATCTTCATGTCGGCTTACAAACAGTAATATATCACTATAATCATATTTCATTGTCCTTCTACAATGTCTTCATTAGGCTTATGGTGTGACGCAAACCATTTCACATATGTAAAATATTTAACATGCTTTAAAGGTGCAAAATGTAATTTGTAGCCAAAATTCTTATTGGTAAGGAAAAAACCCTTTCGTAGTGTGCATTCACTCCAATACCTTCCGAGCTAAAATTTTCCTTCTAAAAGCATTCTAAACTAAAAAAAAACTAAAGAGGACTAACTGAAAGCAAGGACTAGGACAGTAAATCAAAATACAAAACCTAAACATTGTAGCTGAGCAATTTAAATATGAATATTCTGACTGGGTACTTCTGATAGTGTGATACAAAGCTTTTTCTCAATGTCTTTTAATAATTTTATTAGGAATTTATTTTATTTTTATTAGGAAAACGTATCTATTTGCACAATGTTTTTGAAGTGTGAGTGCACATTTATGCCATTCAACATTTATAAGCTGAATAACTGAGAAATCTTAGAGCATGACCACCATATGCAACCAATTACAAGTGAGCAAGTGGGACAATAGTTATTTGTTGAATCAACTCCCAAACTTGAGTCCATGAGTCAGTTTTTACCTCCTGTTAAATCCCAGCTGAACTGCTTTTAACACCGTGGAGAAGTCAAACATTTACTTAACCCATCTCTACCAATTAGCTTTGCTTCTCCATTAGCTGCAGACTTTGCAGCTGCTAACTTTGTCGCTTACATGCTAATAATTCCTGGTAACTGTTCTAGAATTCTGTTTAAATGTTTAATATGATTTAAACGGCCAAGAGATGTTTGTGGAGCAACAATCAAGCTAGTAACTCCCTAGTAAAGGGCATCCTGAACCATGTAAACGTTTAATGTGGTGCCAGCATAGAGTGCAAGCATGGGAAAAAAACTATTTACTGCTTTACACCCCTTAATGGTTCAAGCAGTAGACACTTTATCACAAAGAAATGGACAGAAAGGCACTTTTGGACCATTGGTATTTTGACACCACACTGTGTGATCAGATTACAGGTTGACATGCCATGACAATTTACAGAGGCTGAAAGAGGGTATCTTTTGGGCAAACAGGGACAATAAATAAATCAACCTTTGCCCTCAAAGTGTAAAAAGATGAACTCAGGCCAAACCTTGGGTAGAAGAGACAGAATGAGAAAGATTCTCCTCATATGGCTTTGACTGCCAGGTCAAGAGGTCAGCAGTAAGTCATCCAGGCGGGTGCCTGATGGGGCCATAAAAGTACCCTGCTTCCAAAGGATGAGGGGTTTACCGAGGTGAGCAGCCTTTCATATCGGCAACAGATTAACATCTTAGAGGGGTGTCCCCAGCATCCAATTTTGTAGATTCCCAAATAGCTTGTAACTCATGCCAAAGAACCAGTTAAAAAAGCATCATAAACGAACGTCCAACACCATATTAAAGACAAAGAAGAAAGGAGGGACTCTGAAACAGCAGGCAGCCAAGTGAGGGTTGGGGGCATGCCAAAGGATGGGGCACCAAACCAAAAGATTTAAGAGCAGTAAAGCTTGTAAACAAATTTAAATAAGTCTTAATTAAAGGCACATGAGAGGAAGGTCAAGCCATGAAGATGCCCCTGTCCAACAGATGCCCAAATTTCCACATCATGCAGCACTCGAGGACAGTGCAGGAGACGCTAAACCAGAGGTGGCAAGGCCATGATCTGCTTTCAGCTGCCTGTCTCCGCTTTTGACCTAGGGGTCACCTCATTTCCTCATGTCCCTTACCTACCCTGCAATAAAAGCCCCAGACCAAATGTCAAAGCCCGGGGAATAGAAGATAATAAGGAAGATAGAATACACTCCAGGATGCTTTAAAAGTGTCATCAGATTTGACCACTAGCTGGAAGCGGTTCAGAAAAGCAAAAAGGATAGTACAAAAGCAGTACAGTAGTTCTCGACACAAGTAAAAGAGTGTTCCTCAAGTTCACCGACTCAGAATACATTCAGCAAGCATTGCAACCAAGCTCCTGGCTGTAAAGTCAACACACAGAGGGCCTGTGAAAATCCCAAGGGCTTTGTTAAAACATCCAGCACTCTGAATCTCTCGCAGAGCAAATCCAGACAGAAAAGATAGACTTACAGGTGACGATATCTGTGAGTTAATCAGAAAGCTCCTGTAACCTTCTCTACTGTGGTTTTATGGGACTGGAGCACCATCAAGAATAGCCAGGTGAAGGTCAAGGTAAGGGCAATACAGAGCTTCTACAGTTGAAATGATCCATAGGGGTAAATAACCCTAGCATCTCTACCTGACCCCAAACTCCTAGTAAAATGTGAACTTTGAAAACTATGACAGGAAGGAAAATGAGAATAAAGAGCAGGAGAACACCTCCTTTTTGTATTTTAATTGACAGGAGTTAAATCTTTCAGGTGCAGGCCGAACTACAGTGCCTTGTCCCTTTTTAGACCCTGTTTGTATAGCGGAGCTGGAGGCCTGCTGGAAGACAAAACTGATGGGTTGAGGCCTAATAATGATGGTGTTAAAAAAGCCCTGTGGAAAGGGTGCGAGTTATTAGGTTGATCAAAAGGTTTGCGTTTGACTGGTTTGCATTTACAGGGGCCAACTAAACGTTTTAAAAAGATGTGTTCTCTTTTCCTTGTTAATAAACGGGAATTTTCTCAAAGAACGGAGCCAGCAATTAGAGTTTTTAAGAGTACAATAAGAGTTGAATAATGAAAATACACAATATTAACAATGTCTATGCATGTTATGAAGAACATGCATATCTTGTCGTTTTACGTCATATGTTTTACACACATTTCTCTTTTCCATTTGCTGCCTCTGAACCAACAAGACTTTCATCAAGAGCCGAAATGAAAGTAAAACCCCAAAAAGTGAAACATGCAAGTGAGAAAGGGTTCTTTTACACACAATCAGCGGTACATAAGAGAATCCAGAAGGCAGCATTAAAAGGAAATCTATTTTTTACAACCAGACAGTTAATTTTAATGAGCAGGATCATAAAGATGGCAGACGTCCATTGCAATGGTACATGAGGTTAAACCTCTCGAACCTAAACACTCCAATATGGTAGATGCTGACATCGAATCAAACTCAGGCCTGCGACGACCAATCCACCATCTTTGAACCAGATACTTATTAACATCAAATTTACCTGTGTGCCTACATTAATCAGATAGTGTAGAAGAAAACCAAACAGTACCAATCTAAATCTAATGCAAAGTTTTGAGAAGCCTTTTGAAAAGATCAATCGCTCTTGACTCTCAGCAAATCTTTAAACACGCTTTTCTCAATTCTTTATGCTTTTTGCTTTTCTAGCAAATACCTTGCTTGAGGTGGCCTATAAATTTGGAGCTTTTGCAAGGAAGAAGATAAAGCAGAAGAAAAGATGGAAGATGGGGGAAAGGGAAGTGATAAAGTCATGGCGCTTGTGACACCACATGCTCCCAGATCATGGTCTGGGTTAGAACAGCTAAAGTTTCAGTGGCACCACAGGCCAACTGGACCCACTGAGACTGGGGTAATGAAGCAGTTCAAGAGCGGGGTGGACATGGGATGACGTCTTTAAAATGACCCAAAAGACATCCCTCATAGCATTGGCCATTCACAGTAACTCTAATTTGTGCCTCAGGTTACCAAACTCTGACTGACCTCTTGTGAAAACTTTGTGGTGGACTTCTAAACACAAGAAAGAGTTGATTACGTATAGGCAAAGCAGCAAAAACAACTAATAAATGGATTAAAGAACCAGAAAATGGGTGATTAGTCCAAAAGGGGTTCTGTTGAAATGCCCAGGTGTTCGATTCAATTTACTTGACTCATAATAAAGTTTACTATTGGTATTTCTGACAGCATCTTTTCAAAATACTCATGAAGATACTATTTAGTATTTTATTTAAGTAAATGCATTCTGCAAATTATGGTTTCTTTTTTTTTCTCATGTTGTTTACTGCTGTTGTAGTCAACTTATCCAGCTGTAGTTAAATTCTGCCAAATCAAAATGGAGGTAAATGGTTAACACATTTGTTACATATCAGCATTTTTCTGCAAGTTAGCTATATTGTTTTTATTACCTCTTGCCAAACTAAATAAACAGGGATAAATTGCTTCAGTTTACCAGTTATTCCTCTTGGTTCGGATCAAATGAGCTGAGCCATTGGTGTGAACGCATAAAGAGATGGACATCAAGAGCAGTAACAGCACAATGAGTCTGAAAAATACAGCGACTCTTTAAGTGACCTGTTTGATGAGTTTTCTAATTATAAATAAGTTGACTTTTAAATTATAAAAATGATAAAAATAAAAAATAGTTATGTTGTCTGGCGGATAAGGAGATTGACATGTGATTGGAAGGTCACAGGTTCAAACCCCAGATTCACCAAGGCACCAGTTTCTTGACTGCTCTCTGGGCGCCGCATCCATAGCTGCCACTGCTCCGGGTGTGTGTTCACGGTGTGTTTGTTCACTGGGATGGGTTAAATGCAGAGCGGTATGGGTCACTCCATAGCTGGCCAACTGGTCACTTTCACTTCACTTTAAAACAAGATTTCGGTACGCTCATGCTCTCACCTCTCCTATTCATAGATCCAGCTCCCACTGTCGTATGCAATCCTATTCAAGTCAATGGATTTTTTTTCCATTATGTGACCACAGAATTACTTGTGCACTGAGACAAATTTTTGCTGTGCCAAAAATTCAGAATTTTTTTTATCAGTGTTATGTGTCAGAATTGGCAGGTGGAGCTTAAGGCCATAGAGATCAATGAATAAAAAAAATAGTGGCACCTTTTGAACCTCAATCACTTCTGTTCCAGATCATATTATGTGTTTGGTGCCAAATAGGTTCTATGTTTGTAAAAGCTAAATGTGTGATTGATTTAAAATTGGACCTTTAAATCTATAAAAAATGCAAGATTTTCAACTTAGATTCCACATTCTTAACATTTTGCAGAGAACTCGTACGATCATTTCCTCTGTTTAATGATCAACTGGAAAGATCAGATTAGTAAACTCTGAATAAACTCTTGGGCCAGCTTAGTTCTCCCTACTTTGAAGTAAGGAAATGGCTGATGGAGACTTCTCAGACAGCAGGGGGCTGGCAGCTATTACACAGACGGTCAGGACAGTGCAAAGGCCACTCATCAATGGTGCTCTCGTTGCTTCTTCAGCCACAGAAACCTGAGATTCTAAGTTACAACTCTCCATTTACACCTCTCACCCCCCGCCTAGAAGCAACATGACTGCTGCCGGACAGTTCTCTGAAGCAAAGAGTTTCAGATGCTGCAAGTCATTGGACACACACCAAAGACAAATGAGTTTACATCAGGCACTTTACAGCTTCTCTAAAACGGCTCATTTCCACACACTGGGACATTTTGTTTCATTCAATAAGTTGGCATCATAACATTTTTGGGTGTTTGTGAAAACTACTTTGAGCAGACTCATTTAATTCCAGGTCATAATACGCAATGGCAGTCACATTAGTGGGAGGTCACACCTCTGGTACCCAATCTAAGCATGGGAAAAAAATCTGGGCTGTTCAAAGAGAATCTGATATCTTCATCTCTATGTTCCGGGTTTAAAACAGTTGAATAATCAGAGAAAATAATGACCCGTTAACACACTTGGTTGAAACACAGTTAAACGGTATACCTACATTTTAAGGCTGCAAGAGAGAATCTATCTTAATTGTAAGAGATATAGTGTTGAGAATTCATCATCTGAATTATTGTAATGAAAGGTAGGGCTACAAATTTTGATTTTGAAATTGCACAAACTGCAATTACGGTCACATGATTCTACAACATGGAAACGTTTAGCAAGTTTCAGAAAAAATTTGTTTCATGATACACTTAACATGTTTAATGATGGCTTCAGCATTAACAAAACCTTGCGAAAATTAAGGGAAAAATGTGGTAGTGGTACATTTGTTGGAACACATAAAAAAATATTTTTAACTAATTTTGATTCTGATTATATTCATTGCTGATGATAAAAAAGTTCAATCAATCATGTGGTCGGAGTGTGGCCGGGGGGTGGTCCTGCCGTGTCCCTACCCGCCCCCTTCTGGTCTCTTGGCCATCCTCCCTTTTTCCCGGCGGGTCCACGGTGGTGCCTACCGCGGGGGGCCTACCGCGGGGGGATGTGGGCATGGCAGTGCTTGTTGGTGGGGTCTCCCTGTCTCTGCCCGCACTGTCGGGGGCTGCATGCCTGCCTAGCTTTGGGCTGGTCGTCCTCCTGCTGTGACGGGCCCACTGGGGCCCCGGGCTTTGCTCTCTGAGGTTGCCGACTTTCCCAGGGGAGGTGGGGCGGGTGCGGCTCCGGGTCCAAGGCCCCAAAACTTGTTGCTCTGAGGGGGTAGGCTGGATATCTGGGTAGCTCCTGACCATATATGGGGTCTGGCCTGAGGCAGATCCCACATTTCACTCGGGACATAGAAGGTAAGACACGACACCTGGGATGTTTGGTCGCTGCTAGATGTATGTATGTGTGTATGTGTATGTATGTATATATATATATATATATATATATATATATATATATATATATATATATATATATATATATATATATATATATATATATATATATATATATATATATATATATATATATATATATATATATATATATATAACGTATATGTATATAGTTATACATTTTATGTATTATTATCATTATTATTTTTCTGTCTGGTGCATAGATCATTAACTGCGTGTATGTATGTATGTATATTTATATTTGTATGCATATGTGTATAAAGATGTGAACTGCTTGGATGCGCTAAGGTAGGCATCTATCTTATTTATTTTTTTATTTTTCAACTTAATCCTGACTCTTTTCCCCATAATTACCGCTCACCTTCTCTTTCCCCCTCAATTGCTTCTCTCCTCTTTCCCCTTTTTTTTAACACCATCCTGTCCTGATGTATGTTTATATGATTGATTAATGTAATTATTGTGATGAATGCGAAACAAATATATAATCAATAAAATAAATTAAGAGCTTCTATCCAGAGAATAATCAATATATAATGTCTTTAATTCCCTGGAAAGAGCAAAACTGACCAACTCATACGAAGCACCTCCCTTCTCATGGGGTTGCTTTGAAGTAGGACAGGACAGGTAAAAAAAAAAAAAAAAAAAAAAAAAAAAAAAAAATATTGCCTTTAAAATGAAAGAGTTGGCTCAGAGTTGCTGAAACGAGTCCTTCTTTAAGTAATAACTCAATAACTCAGAGTATAAGCACTAACTAAAAATAAACATATGAGACCTCTGTGTAATCTGTGCATCATAGACAACTAACTGCAAAGCTGTGTGAGCCACAATTTTCCTTCATTGGCAGTTGTGCAAATGTACAAGCAGCTGGGTGGAGACGGCCAAAGGAGTGTCTGCAAATAGCAAACCCCAAAACACAGCTGCAACAAACAGCCAAAAACAACCAAAAACACTCTACCTACACCAAAACCAGCACATCCTTCCATATTCTGCCCCTAGCTCTGCTAAAAATAATATTTTGGAGCTGAATTCAAAAAGTAATTGTTTTACATATTAATAACATATATTTTAAAAATGGTCAATAGCTTCTGTCCAAAACTCTGTAATCACCAAATTTGGGTCAAAAACCACTGTTCACTAGCTAGTTTTCTTAAACTGAGTTTTGTAGCACAACCAGCAGCTGAACAGTGATTTTGGTTGGGAGATTGTTGAGCGTTTCTGGGAGAAGCTATTCATCATTTAATCTTTATTATAGACTTAATTTATTTGTAAACCATTATTTTCAGAATTATATCAAAATGAGTTTTGTAGGAAAACCAGCAGTCGAAAATGGAAAGCTTTTGGAGGATTTTGGGGTCGGTAGAGTGTTTTAGAGTGAAGCTTTTAGTAGTTTTAGTCAATTGTTTTTGGGATGGAGCTTTGCAGACATTCCCTTGGCTGTCTCCTCTCTGTTGCTTGTGCATTGATGCCAATATATTTCTATGATTGCTGAATAAGGAATATGACAGCTTTGTAGCTTGTTGCCTACGCAACATAGATTCATATGTTTATTATTAGTGCCTATACCTCAAGTTATTGAGTAGGGAAAAGACATTTTTTTAACCTGCAGCTAACGTTACTGAAGTTGACATAAGCTCCAAAAGCTGCTCTGATTGCATTACGTAGGAGGAGGGGTTTATTACGAAACACTCACTAAACAAATCATTTGGAAACCGCGACCAAATCTGGTCAAATGAAATACCTATTATAAGAAAACCTTTTTCGTCCTTGCATGACCTCCAAAATCAAATAAGGAACCTTTCATAATCACAATAGGGGCACTATAATTCGTTAATAATTTATTGTGTGTCATCTTCGAAGAAGCGAAAAAGACTCTCCTCATAAAAAAAAATAACTATTGTAAATACTAATTCCCAAAATCATAAAAATTACTATCCTATGTTCATATTTGAATCTTTGCTTGTGAGCTGTATGTCTTGAATGAAAGGATAATATCTCAGACAAAAGCAGCCAAAATTGAATTCCCCTTCATTGTGGCAGAGGGCTTTTTTAAAAACAAGATGAGGAGCTCCATGACCTCAGGAGGAGATCTGAGAAGAAAGTTTCTCTGCCCTTTTATGCTGAGAGGTGCTTACAGAGATGGCTCCGCATGTGGTTCCATGCTTCCTGGATTCCTTTGTCAGGAGTTTTTCCAGACATTTTCAGGTGAAGGGAAATCCTGGTTAACAGCCACGCTAGCACGACTCTTTATTTATTACTCAAGTTAAAACCATCAGGGTTCAGGAATGAATGGATCATAGAAGAAACGCTAAGACGGAGCATGTTTACAGATCATGATGTGACTATTTTGAACAAAATAGGAAGATAAGCCCGACGTTTGTTAGCTTAATCTCCATTTCCACTGCATCTCTGCAGCAGACCAAAAGGATCTCTTTCTAGTCAATTAAGTGATATAACGTTAGCCAACTCTGACACTACACATGAATCAAGCCCTGGGCCATCGATCCAATGTCTGGGCTTTTCTAACTGGCAACACAATAAGCTGCAGTCAGACATATACTCTAAAACCCAGTGCACATGATTTATAGTTCCTTTTTTTATGCGTGTATGATCGTGACAAGAAATTAGTGAGCAAAGACATTAATGAAGGTTTTTAAAGTAATGTACTACTCACATACCAGAAATCTACTATAAATAAATAGTTTTTCAAATAAAGTTGCAGGTTGTTTATGTAAAATTATTTAACATCCACATACAAAAAAAAAACATTAGCTAACCATTATCTACAACATGTATATACATATACAGGATAAAAAAACGTATACTATTTAATTATATTTTACATAATTATCTGGTGTTATATTGTAGATTCTTTGTAACGGTTTGACTTTTTTGGCAGACATTTTCTTTTTTTTATTATTTTTTACAGTGTGGGTCAAAATAAAGCTGCTTGTCAGTCACAGTATAGTGTATAGTTTACTATGTTGTTATGATTTCAAACTGTTGATTTCAGAATAGTTTACTCTAACAATAGACATTTATACCTACGCTTTAAAATGGCTTCTTATCAAAAATGTAGCTTTGAGGTTTTTCTAGACTGGCATAGGGATTCCTTCTTTATAATTAAACCCATTTGAAGCAGTGTTGCTGTCACAGCATCAATGTCTGCTCTATCTTCCTATTTAAAAAAAAAAAAGCTCTATCCTCCTATGTAAGCTCGGTCATATATCTTTGCGTATTTACCGCAGTCAAAGTCGTGAGCTGGGCCAGGCCTGGATTAAGAGATCACTGGAGAACAAACTGTGCCACGTGCTGCTTTACTGCGCCCCATCGCCTCACAGTCCTCTGAGCTTTGAGGCCTGCTGTTTAAGCACTGGTGGAGGGATTCCATCATGAGTTCAGTCACCAGTCGGGGGTGGAAGAGGACATCATTTATTCCTTCGAACGGGACGTCACCTGTCAAACACGCCTCATCCACTACCGGGTAAATACAAACACACGTAATATACTTTGAACAAACTTGTTTCTACACTAAGGTAAATAAGCCACATTATTAAACCTAGTGGCTTCAAGTTTAATGTTAATGAGCTCAGTGGTGAAGCAGGGTGTACCCCTGTCTTTCGACCTATAAGTGGTCTTGGAAATCTAGGGTGGACTGAAAAAAATCTGTACATGACAGTTTAATAAGTCAAAAATGCAATACATTTGTAAAAAAAAAAATATATATATATTTTTTTAAATGTCCAAAATATCCTCCTTTTAGATAAAGGTGGAGGGTGTGAGGGAGTCTTGAAGATAGGGAAAGGCAACGTAACCGGAGCCCTTCACCAAGAGCAATGCAGACTCTTTTTTGCTCTCTAATGAGAGCACAAGCCAGCCGTCATGATGATCAGAGTCAGATGGGCAGCCCCAAGCAGCCGCCCTCCCGCCGAAAGTGCCGCCTGACACCCTTTGTTACCTCCAAGTGAGCTGAGACCAGCCCATGAACCATGTAACTAGGTGGTTTCCAGGTTAATGAAAAGCTGTAACTCCAGTCTCACCGTCTCCTTAGAAGTCTAACTAACCCCCCAAAACCCCTACTCTCACCCTCACAAGCCCCCTTTTAAAAAACTTCAACATTCCAAACAAGAAATGAGCACTTTTGAATAGATGGATATAAGTGGTCCATAGAACCTTCCTTTTCTAAGTGACATTTATTTGTGAAGGATTCCTGTTAGTCTGTGTCATTGAATTCAGATGGCAGGATGTTCATGGAAAGGGGAAATTACATTTCATTTAGAACTCAATAAGAATGAAAAATGATAGCACTAAGATGAATATAAACATTGATTTAACCTTGTAATCACATGCACAAAATACATCCACCTAATGTCCTTCTAATTTGCTTCCACATGCCTCTTCATGAGCTTGAATGATGGACGACCTCCCTCAGTCGTTTTCTTCCAGACTCCACCTCTACAAGGCTCCGGCAGCCTCATTTACACAAGGCAAATATATGTATTCAAGAGAACATTTTTTTGTCAGGTTTTCCTCAGAAAAAGCCTTTGATACCTTTTAGGGGAAAAACGGTCATTGTGCTTGGCATCTAATTTGGAGCAGTGGACATTAAAGCTGCAGCCAGCCACTAATAGGAGCCATTCCTGCAGCCAGCATCAGAGAGAAGGTGTGCTGTGCTTTAGCGGCTCTCTCGGACCTATGCTAATAGATTTCAGCTTCACTAACCTTTCATTGCCCCAATTAACCTGCTTTAGTGTGCATGAAAACCCAGGAGAGAAAGAACGAGGGATCATGAAAAGAGTACTGTGAATGGTGCAGCATACACAGTTTTTATAGGAACCTGACCTAGGGCCTATTCGATTGGTTGCTTTTTACAGGAATGCAAATCTGCTTTTCTGATTGGCTATCATGTAGCCATGTGCACAAAGACAAATATCTCCTCTTGTTTTTAACACTGTGTGGATCGAAAGATTTACAACAGTTCTTTAAAAACTAGGTTGTGCCTTGAGTGAGGAAGGATTCTAGGCACTCTATGACAGACCCATCCATCCATTTTCTTTTCGGTTTAATCCCTTTATCTGGGATCGCCCCAGCGGAATGATCCACCAATTTATCCAACATATGTTTTATCCAGCATATGTTCTATACAGCGGATGCTTTTTTTGCATACCCAATTTTAGTCCTAAACATCATCATTTTGCTCTCTAATGAGAGCACAAGGGTAACCAGAGCACCCAGGGGAAACCCACACGGACACAGGGAGAACACCCAAACTCCATACAGAAATGCCTACAGACCTCTTACTGTGACCTTCTTGCTGTGAGTTAACCCTGCTACCCACTATGGAGGTTATACTAAAATCTGGCTCTGTGTTTCTGGCTTTAGTCATCATCATCGCCACCATCTTAATCCTTACTCTGCATTTTCTATCTTCCATAAATATCATACATTACTGGTGTGTACCTGTATAAGTATAATATTTTACAGAAGTGTTTTTAACATGTTTAACAAGCTCTTGTTGCGATTTTGAAAAGGTCTTATTTGATTTTGGAGGTCTCAAACAACAGGTTGACAAGCATGCAAGATTGAAAAAAAGCTTGGTTTTCTTTTTGCATTTTTTTTATCGGATTTGGTCATGATTCCCGAATGATTTGTTTAGTGACTCATTCGTAATAAACCCTCCTGTATGTGATGCAATAGAAGCAGTTTATGGAGCTGCTAAATAAATCATTTAGGGAAATTGCTTTGACAGAAATGACAACCAATAAACAAAGTACAATCTTCACATCAAACAGCTAATGATTTAATAAAGAGTCAAGGTTTGAGTCAAGCTCAGTTGTGAGTGTGTTCAAAATTCAGTGCACCGGGTGAAAATTTGGTTCCAGATCCTTATTGCACTCACAAAAATGTCATAAAAAGGGGAGTTCAATGGAAATCTCCCCTATTCTTTTTCAGGATTTGCAAGTGTTCTGGGAGTGTAACTGCCCCCAAATACCCCCAGATAGTTGGGTCAGTTGCAAATAAGGATTGCTATGAATTTAAAAAAGTAAAAAAAAGTATTAAATAAAAATAAAAAGCTACAATCTTTTTAAAACAACAGTATTAGATGCTCGTTTAAATGGAAAGTTTACAGTTCTGTTTTATTCAAAGTATTGCAATAAAATATAAAATATTACATATTATAAACTAGTAAGTATAAACATAGCTTTAACTAATTAATCCCAGTCCAGTTAAAATGTCAAATAGAGTAATCACAAAAGCATGACAAATAATAAATAATCACTCCCTCTAGAATCTATGCAACATTGCTAATAAAAATCCCAATCATCAGAAATGAGCAATCACTCATCTCTTTGGGGCTTTTCCAGCCAGCAGAAGTACAGTTTCTCCAGCTTGTGCTGAGTATTATCTGGTATCTCTAGATATGCCTAGGGCAGCTTTTGCAGAACAATCAACAGGTTACTTATCATTTTGCAACATTCTCGACGTGTGCTACCCTCTATACCAGGGGTTCTTCACCTGTTTTTCATAAGCCCTATTTCTTTCCACATGAAAGCAGCTTATAGCACATAAAAAATCAAACAATAACAACATTAAAATAACAAACGATGACTACTGTAGTAAAAATAAACATTATTGTCAACAAAACATCAAGGAAAAAAAAGTAGTGTTGGTTTCTGGGCTTTTGTCTGCTTTTTTGGTCACGAACCGCACATGAGGTTATCTAATTGACATTGCAAACAATTAATCCCATGTTGGTTCACATAGTGGCATGTTTCGAAGCATGAAAATGTCACCACAATAACTGACAGAGATTTAACAAGTTAGCCATTGAAGACGAGAGATAACGCAAAGTTACAAAAACAGTCAACAGTCTTTTATAATCTAATCAAGGGGGCACACAGCTAATAAAATCATATATTATTTGAAGATACATTAAATTATAATGGGATAATGAATACACTGCAAGAATTGATAAGGATCAAAAGGATGAATTGATAAAGTCACTCTCACTAATGGTGAAAGCCACTGAAAGTAAATCAAATAAATCTGCCACTCTTCAGACAGGGCTTTTATCACTTTCAGAGGAAGAGCATTACAAAGAAAATAGAGCATGCACTTTTAACCCTGACCCTGACTGAGAAGAGACTGGCCTAACGGTGGCCTTACCTGTCATATACCCTCTAAAGCTCAACTCGACTCTAAATCACTCTCCAGGACTCGGAGGTATCGGATGTCATCCCATACATGAGTCCACAAAGACACCCAGCCCTGAACAAACAAACACATGCAAATAGACACAGCCAAACACAAACAAGACACCTTGACATCTACACTTCCTCTTCAAAGTAAAGATATCCAATTCTCAGCTTTAAAACTGTGCAGCTTCATCATTTATGAGGGAAGAATCACAGGTCTTAGCAGGGCACCGCAAAGCTGTAAAGATTTAGCGCAGAGTCACGACCTGTTTACATCAGATCGTGAGGTGCTCCAGTGTGAGGGTCATGATTCATTAGCTTTCTCCCTCTTTACATTCATGAAGTCTCCAGAAAACATGTAAAATACCTAGCTTTAAAAACCTTTATTAGCCACATAAACCACTTTTATTTTTTCGCATTTTAGTTCACGAAAGTTCAAGATTAGAGTAAAATAAGACATTTATTCATTCATTTAAATAATAAACATTAAGCCTTGCTATTATTTGTCTATTCCAGCGGATTAACCAGAGAAATTGTCTGCATGTTGACACTGTATTCTGATTGGGCGGAATCACCTGTGATGGCTCCTACTGATTGGTTCAGACAAGTAGCAGCCTGATCAGCCTTTTTGGAAAAAATCGCTTACCTCCATATGTCTAAGCGAGCAGACTAGGTTATTTTTTTTCTTTATTTCTCTAAAACCTCCTTTTAAAATATCCTTTTAAATTAGGGGTTGGTCTTAAATAATATCACAAAATAATAGGGAAATATAAGATAAGATTAAAGATTAAAGATATTTCTTTATTAATCCCGAAGGAAATAATTTTTCCAGTGACTGCTTATTTAAAAAAATATAAATATACAAATACAAAGAAGAAATTTAGAAAAATTAAATAAATGTACTATAAAACAAAAAAAAAATATGGTGATAACGACGTTAAATGATATGAAGTGAAGTGAAACTGAAGTAAAAGTAATCAATTGGCCAAATATGGAGTGACCCATATCCAGAGTTTTCACTCTGCATGTAACTCATCCCAGTGTAAACACACACACAGCAGTGAACAAACACACCGTGAACACACACCCGGAGCAGTGGGCAGCCATGGCTGCGGGGCCCAGAGAGCAGTCAGGAAACTGGTACTTGCTCGAGGGCACCACAGCTGTGGATGTTGAAGATGGAGAGCAAGTGTTTCATCACTCTCACCATCTTCCGTTTAACCATTGATCCAGTCAATTTCCTTATCCACCAACTGCAAAATTTTCTATTAAAATATTTAATCTATTTCAAGAATGAACGATCTTACACAATAAGTGTCATAAGTTTGCTTAAAATTCGCACAATTTTACTTCGATATATTTAAACTAGTGGTGGGCTGTTAATGGCGTTAACATGTGTTAAAGCGCAAAATTCTTTTTGTGCGATGAAACAATATCCCCATGAATCTATTTTTAAACTTGGGCAATGGGTTTTAGTGATTTGTCGGTTTTGAGTTTGCTCTTTGTTCTGAACGAAGAGAACCAGCTCACTAATCTGCAAAAATATCCAGTTTCTTGATTCTCCAATGTATGTAAACCCAATTTGATTTCACATTATTTGCAAACCATTAAATACAAATTAATAAAACTAAACAATCTACCTCAATCTTTATTGTTATTTCATGTTGTTGTGAAGATGGTTTTTCAAGCTACAATGTATTGCTTGCATTTAATGCAACACATACCAGTGTCTGAAAGTGTCATTTTGGGGGTTCTTCTTGTATAATTGAGGTTGAAAATTTAGTTCAAATGTTTCAAGCAACCAATAATGTTAAAGAAGCAGTAACTCTGAAGCACCAGAAGACTCAGAATGTGTGCATCCCCAAACACAAGAGAGCAAGTTTAGATTAAGGAATCTTTAGTAAGTAAATTAAATCCATAAAACCAAAATAACTATAATGGGGAAAGGGAAACGTCTAAGCTGAACATAAAAATTTTACAGAGAACTATCAAAATCAGATAAACGATCAAACAGACACAGCAAGTGAGTCTTGTGTACTGATGAGCTGGTCACTTTACGAATGGGATCACATGCGGAGATGTGAAACTGGCCTCCAGAATCCCTTCAGATAAAAAGTTGAACAGGAAAACATTGACCTGTGACCTTACAACATGTGATGTGACAACCTAGTGTGGTAGATTTGTAAAAAATTTTAAACTTGGGAAATGTTTAATATACCAACTTGCTCTGTCATTTGCAAAGGGAATGACTAGGCAACAAGATAGCAATGCTAAGACAATAGTTGTGGTTGTTTCTTTTTGCCTTGCGAACGTCACATCAAGACATCTGGTAGTGATAAACTACCTTGGTCGCCCTCAGCTGCCCTGGGTCAGTCTGACAGAACGTGGCTGCCATTCAAACACACCTCTCTCTCACTCTCGCTCTCACTCTCACTCTCACTCTCACTCTCTCTCTCTCGTAGGCAAAATTAAAACGAGGCATTTCAATCTAGATTAATCTAAAATTACAGTGAGATTAATATAGATTTTAAAAATGATCTTCGCCCACCTCTATTTTAAATACATGAAAACATGTTTATTACTCATTTATTTCAATCTATGTGTCTTTCTTACACTTCATATTTTAAATAAAACATTAAAATACTTTCAACATTTTATAGACAAACGCAAATTTTTCAAGCCCAACTTAACCAAAAGTAGCCCAATTTGCCAACATTGCAGAGTATGAAAAATCTGCAGACATCTGCTGGTCTGCTTTTAACCAATCAGCATTAGGACTGTAATGTTGTACTTGTAGTGGAAGTGCGCTGAACAAAGTGGAAAATACTGAGGGAGACTTATTTTAAGGACAGAAGAACAGAGATGAAGCCCCTCCTCCATGCACTGCCTGTTTTGGTATGTTTGGTAGCAGAAAGTTTTGTGGTCACTTCAGAGCGGGATTAGCAATATTTCTGCTTTTCCTGTTTTTCAGTGTGAACAAAGAATAACAAATGAGCAGAAGCTGATCAGAATGAGATGTTATTGGTCTAGCGGCGTTCTAGTTTTAGGAGATTTGGAAGAAAACACATACTGCACCTTTGAGTTGAGAATATAAAAGAGAAAACTCAAACATTTTACCTGGTCTTCACAACATCCAGTGGGTGCATCAAGCAAATTTCCACAAGACCTACAAAGAACAAAAAGAAAGTATAACGTATCTGGAATACAGCTTCGCAAAGTTAAAAGAGACGTAAATCAGTCACTAAAATAGAACACGAGCACAACTGAGTATGTTATTATTCGTTCACAGACCATTAAGCTGTCGTTAAAAAAAATGCCAAACTTTATTTCCTTCTCTCTCACTTTCTGCTGGCATATTTCAGTCAACTAAAAAAAAAATGGTGGAAAAAGATTGCAATACAATCTCAAGACACTTCATTGCATATACAGTGAATTTTTAAAACCTGAATAATCACATCGTGAAAACATAAATTCACACTTCAGTTCATACAAACTCTTTGAGATCCTGCCAAAGAGAAACTCTCCAAAGACTCAACGTTCTGACTTAATACAAGACAACTTACAACAGGTTAAAGATTAAAGAAGTTTTGTAATAGAGGAAAACACACACTCAAGAGTGATCTGATACCTGAATCGAAATACAATAATTTTGCGTAGCTGGGAGTTTTTCCTTTCAAACCCCTGTGTACGAGACTCATTAACTAACGCCCAAAAGGAGCAGCTTGGCCTACCGCCAGCTTTGTCACGCCGATCTTGTTTTTGCCTCCTTGCTACTTCAATGCATCTGACAAGAGTGGGTAAAGGATCGGGAAACAAAATGGCTTCCAAGCAGAGACGCTGAGCTTGCCTAGCCTGCAAGTCATTAGCATCATCCGTTTTATTTGCTTCCAGTGTGCTGATGGACATAAAATTCCCAAGCCGTTTTTGAATCCCATTTTATCTGGACGTGCTGTAATGGGCTTTCTAATTCTAGGATTTCTGTTCATGAGACATAGGAGGTGTTTAGCATGCAGAAAAAGGATAATTTCACCTCGAATACATGTCATTGTTAAGGCACAGATACTGTGAACAACAACAACTGAAACTATATCTGTGTTAGAAAGAGTTATGTAAATAGTTAACAGTCTGTGGCACCAAACAGTTTGTGGAAAATGTGTGTGTTTTTTTTAAACAGTGTGTCGGACGAATCATTCTCTTTAGATTTTCAAAGTGCTTTTACACAATTCCATTATGCGTCTGTGTTCCTATTCAGGAATGTACTCTAATGGCTTTCCTCACAGATTCATTGGTGTGTACACAGCTGCTTGGAGATATGCTCCTATTGTAATTTCCTTCTTTAAATGTGCTGTCCAGAATCGAGATATTATTCCTTATGGATGTTCTACAAAAATCTGAATGACAAGAAATTGCCTGAAAAGAACAACTTAATATTTTAACTCTGACACAAACTATTTAGAATTACAGTTTCACAACAGAAGTGAGCACAGTTCATCTGATGAGGGAAATGGGAATGTGTATTTATGAATTAAAGGCTAACAGACTAGATGCAAGGCCATTATGTAATATTATGTTATAGGTAGTAATAATAATAATAACCTATCAAAAAGGTATGTGTATAAATTTTTTTTAGAGAGCATCCCCAGACTACTGGGGATCACTAAAATACATTTGTAGCTAATCAGCAATAAGTCAATGGTTCGCTTTGGTTTTGTATTCACAGATGTGTGTGGGCGAGCTAAGGCTATAAAAATTGCTCTTCAAAACTCTTTGTGATGCAGTACTTCTAAATGCGCACTAAAGCTTGGCTAAGTCCCATTAAGAAATATTGTCTCCCTCACTTGATTAATCATGATGGTAGGTGAACCACTTTCACCTTTGGACTGGAGTTTCAATAGTATATCCTTTAAATGTTGTTTAGAGTGTTTGAGTTGAGTATTTGGGGTAGATATAGATTCATAGCTTGCTATAAATTTTAAGTGCTGAAAAAAACGGAGTCTGAATCTGTACTTTAGGTGAAAAAATGAAAAAGAGTCAGTTTAACAATGCATTTGTTTCAATACAGATAATGCATACTATAAATTAAACACTTTTAACTGAAAACAACACATCTCTTATATTTTGGTAAAGGAATTGTATTAGCAAAAATATTGAAATTATTACATCATTTAATTGAAAAAATACATTGTCAACAGATGTCACATGTTTCTATCAAACCCACCATACAGAGAATTTTAGATAGGAAAACGTGTTTCTCATGCTTCACTTCACATTGACTCTAATAGAAAGCCATATATTCAACTTTTAGAGTAGGTGTTTTTTTTTTACAAATCAAAGTTTTACACAGAAAATAAAAAAAATCTCAGTCTTTATTACAATCAACATATAATCAACATCAAGATATGAATTTCATTTTTAGTCTTCATTTTAGAGGAGAATAATAAGTATAATAAGAAAGTTCACTCTTCAAAATGAAGCTAAAATTATTATTAAGTCTTGACAACAATGATAAAATAAAAAACATTTACATTGCTGTATGTCTACATTGCATCATTTTAACATGATCTTATCAGTTAAAGCACCTGTTTTAAATGTTACAGGTATTAGTTATAACTGTAATATCAATTCCTCTATGTTTGTACAGCACTTTAAAAAAGATGCACACTAAAAAGTTGTTGTAGAATATTTAATCATTGTAATTAATTATCCAATAAGATTGAGTTTGTAAGTGCCTATGTTTACCTGGGGTGGAACAGGAAGTGATGTATAGGGGCGGGATTTATACTGAAAGGAATCTCAAGGGGTTACCCGTTTTGGGGCTCTCTCTCTCTCCGGGCGAATGTCTGCTGCTTGCCTCCTCTCCCTTTCCCCCTCTCCCTCTCTTCTCTCTCTTCTTTCCCTCTCCTCTTCTCTCTCCCTTTCTCCCTCCATAGTGCTTGCAATGTGATCACATGCTTCATTGATATCAAGGTATGATCTTAATTCATGTTTGCAATAAGTAATAAATTGCTGTATGCGGCTGTGTTCATAAATAATCTCTCTTGAGTACTAATCTAAATCACAATTTGATGAAGATATATTTCAATTAAATGAACATTGGATGTAGTTCATACATATTATTATACTTTGGTTGCATAAGCAGAATTGGTGTGTTTATGGTGAGCTGTCCGAAATAGCGTGGCGAAGGCGTGGTGAAGGAGAGTATTTTTTTAGGTTGATCATCAGGGGAACTGAGTGGTCTGACGGTTTTTAAATGAAGTCATAAGCCACCGCCCATAGGAAGGCTCATTAAACTTTAGTAAAATCGAGGGTCAGTTTGTTGAGGAGCCACATAACACACGGACACATTTGACATGGTTGGTTAACAGAGGTGTCCGCGATTAAGTTTAGATGCATAAAAATGTTAGAGATTGATTTGCATTATAGTAGATTTCAGACATTTGAAACGTATTTGAAACATCTTTAAGTCAGTAGATGTTTAAAACTGCTTTAATCTAAAAATAAAACACTTTTCATTTAACTAAAAATGCAAGATATTTTAGATCTTGTGTAAAAAAAGTTGCTTGTACATTTGGATATGGGTTTTTAAATTTCACCTGTCAGATAACACAAGGGAAAAATGTAAGGGAAATCCTACAGATTCAGAGGTCACAAATTTGTTGGATTTGTTTATAATTATGCTACATTTGGAATAAGGAATAAGGTGGAATAAGGATTAATTAGGACTAACCAGGGGAAATGAGACGCCGCTCTGTCCCCACTGTGGTATAAAACAGCAGAGTATTTCATGAATTAATCATTGGTGGCAGAGCATCACAGGGGAAAATAATGCTGTGCACTCTAGAGACACATGTTTCACATTTCAGCACTCAACTCATCCTGAGGAAATAAAATAGGCCTGTGAGAGTCATCTCTGCAGCTAAACACATCTATAATCTGTTGAGAGGAACACAGATTGTAAATGATAAGCGATGTCCACCAACGTACAGTATAATAACTCTTTTATTACAGACGATAAATTATGTTTTTGTTGTTGTTGTTGCGAAGCCGAATATGGTACTAGAGGCACACCAAATTTCACTTCTTGGTTTTATGGCTCAAAATTAAATTATGCAAACCATAATTGGTTCAGTTTAAATTTATAATTAAATAATTGTAGTAAAACTCATAATCCTCTATTGTTTTATGTCCCTAATTGATCAACTTCTACTATGCGCAATCCAAATTAGACTTTGACTTTATAACAAATTGAATATACTCTCCCCTCTACTGTGAGTCGCTTTGGACAAAAGTGTTAGCTAAATGCTCGGATGTAAATGAAACATACACATATATATTCTTCAACAAATATATAAATCAAATATTATATAACTGGTTTATTTGTTGATTTTCGTATCTGATTTCCTTATTTATTTTCTATTTTAAATAAGAAAGAGAGAACAGGTCACACTTTGCTAAAGCTATGGGTGCAGCATGAACAGGCTGCCAGAGCCACACACAGCTACTGGGAGTTTAAACTCCCCAATCAATCTGACACATGTTTTCAGACTGCTGAAACCATGATGCTTGGTAGAATTCCATGCAAATTCAGGAAGACACAGAACATTTTGTCTCAGACAGACTGCTCGAGAAAGCATCTTTCTGAGCGACAACATGGCTAAACATTACAAACCGAGCCAAAAATTTGAGCCAACTGAATTTGAAATGTTACCTAGGAAAATCCTCTATCATCTACACCTACATCTGCATGTTTGGTATGGAGAAAAGTGGACAGATAACACATTTTCTGGTTCTTTTTATTATTTATTCTGGGTTTTATTCATTCCTAAATATCACACACCTATCGGATACAGATTCATTTCTTCCACCTCTAGAGTAAAAGATAAGCAGCTGCAAAAATATATAAAGGACAAAATGTATTTTTAACAAACACACAATGCCCATGGGGTAACCCTCCCCATTTAATTAATTGTTAAAATATATTTATGTAAGAAACTATGTTATGTATATTTATGTAAGAATTTTTTATGACAATTTTGTTAAATTTGTGTTTCCTAGAGTGGGGACACTTGACATAGTTAAATATTTTCAATGCTTTGTATCTTTTGAAAATGTGGCTAAATTATTACAACTTTTTTTACTTGACGGGAACGAGAAAAAAAAACTGGCTACTATAAGAAATATGATAATTTCAAAAATTGAATACTATTCTCTAATTTTGATGGATGGCAACCAGAGGTAGGGTCCCTAAAAAGTTAGGTGGCCAAGACAGCCGCCCACCTTTGCCTAAAGGTAAATCCACCCCTGAGAACACCTGGACTATCCAATTTTTCCACATGACTATACATAGAAAGCTTAGATAAAAAATATTCAAAGCATCTTTAACTTAATATTAATCCAAGTTACAGCATCTTTCTCAGTGCATTTCAATGGTGGAGATGAGCTCTAAGCCCTGGAAGTGCATGCAATGTTCAAGATTTCTGCAGGTTTCATAAGGTCAAGTTTTAGACTTTGAGACCATTAAGAATCAAACGTAAGAATTAAATACGACACAGCTGTTGAATGGTTGTCACTTGCTAGAGACGCTTCAAAGTAGTCTGAGGTTAGTCACTTCACGAATGAGACATCAATGCTCATACACCTACCGTTTCCAGTTTTTGCATAATAAACAGTAAGCTTCAAATACATTGCTAGGGACCGGCATCAACCAAGTCATATATTTGTTTTTTTTAGAGCCAAGTGTCACTAACCCTGCACTTCTCCATGGCTAACACACATCTATGATGGCTTTATAATCATACAAAGACACCGATAATAGAAAGCTGAACAGTTCTTGCATGCTGGTCTAAAAAAAACCCACAAAATCAACAAAACAACAACAAACACATCTAAAACGTTTTATATGGATCAGTGAAAAATGATGCAAGACCTAGACTAGCTAACATAAGTCATTTCAAAACTTAAACGTTAACCGACAACACTGTGGAAACCCTGAATGTTTGATGAAACATCTTCATAATTTACACATGCTACAAGAATTCTGACATAACATTTTATTATTTAGAGCCACTAACTATTAAGGCAGATTTTATAAGATTTATCAGATTCCAGAAAGTCTTCTGAGGGCATGCAATGATTTATTATAGTTCATATGAGATGCTAAATTCAATGAAGAAAGAATTAAAACCACCCTTAAAATGTTTAATTAAACGGAGGAATTTACTAAAGAAGTAGAAGAATCAACTAAATACATTACTTGATCCAAACACACAAAATAAATCACAGTAAACCACAGCCAAAGCTGAAATAAATGTGCAGGAAGCTTGAATCTGTGCGAACCCTGCACTGTACATGCGGGCCTCATTGAGGATCAAAGCTAGGAAGCGGTGACTAGCTGAGAACGCCTGTCACTCATTTGAGTCTAATGAACTCCATGTTTGACGGAAAACAAGAAAAGAACACCCTAAGTAACAACCCTCAAAAGTTATCGCCATCTAAAGGGAGGAAAACATACAAACAAGGTGAGAGGGCCAAAGAAGAAACCACAGCCATCGTTGGCATGTTCCATATGGATGGATTTAAGTGAGCAGGAAAAAGACGAAGGGGAGAGGGGGCTTTTAAGAGAAGAAGAGGCTTAAATCGAAAGCAATACTTTCTCTACAACACAAGCACATAATTAAAAGTGATTAAGTGGAAGCAACATGTTCTCTTGTAAAAATAAAGCTTTAGCCACATGAACAGGAAGAATCGGAGACTCTTTAACTGATAAAAAGGATTGAATTGGGGCTCTTCACTCAGGTCCAGTGAAAAATCGTTTTTAGTGGACATGGGGAGAATTTTCCAATTTGTCCATTTTTTGTTTTCACAATGTGAGAGAAGAGATCAGGAAGTGTCTGTCCTGAAATTTCACCATACATTCTGTTCCTAGCATTAGACTCTAAAGCTGATACACTGAGGGTGGAGTTTGAAGCTCTGAGATGCACTGGTGTGTTTGCATTAGTTCTAGGCAGGATTCCAAAAGGTGGAACATACAGTTTCTGAGAATCAGTGCAGAATAATAGCCCCAGAACAAATACTGCAAAAGACCAAACATAGAATCTGTGTGTTCTGATAACTACTGCTGATTGGTTAATTTTGGTTAAATTGCATTCTACACCTTTAAAGATGTTATATCATGTAAACTTAACATTGTAGACTTTTGTTTTAGCATTGCTCCCTCAGCAAAGATATGCCTCAGGTTATTTTCAGATTGGTTCATGCATGTTTGTGTAAACATTATTTATTTTTTGGGAGCTTGATGACCTCAGTCTTGTTTGTTTGGGCCATATAACCCCTCTGTAACCAATCAGACGAATCACTAATGTAAATGCTGATTGACCTGGAAGTATAACCACAGCAGAACCATGTCAAATAAACCACGAGAAAGAAAGAAAGAGTGCTATTGGCTTACAAAAATATGAAAATATTGTTGGAAATGGGTGACTTTTATGTGTGCCAATAAGCAAAAAGAAGTAGGAGGCGTGGCCCCTCAATCAGCCTTAAACTGAACTCATCGTTTCTGCTGATCGTAAGACTTTTTGAAAAAAAAATTTGTGAAAAGTTTTTAAAATAAATATGTTCACAACTGTTGTTTTTTTAGGATATCCTTCACAAAGAAAGTTTAAATAAAAAAGTAAACCTTAAAGTAAAAATAAAAATAACAGAATCCAAAATGTATAAATTATGGACACAAATGTTTAATGATTACTGACTATTAATAAATAATACAATACTGTATGAATAATGCTGAAGAACTAAAGTTGTTTCAGTCAAAATGATCTGAACTACAAGGTTGATCTTTCATTTCTTCCTGTCCTTGTCTCTGAGCAAACCTCAGAGATTTTGTTTATAGTCAGTTGACTATTTCGCAATTGGGTTAAAAAAAAAGAATTCAAGCAGGGCATGAGCTCTACCACCGTTTCCTTTGACCAATGCAAACTCTTGAGCATGCTGAGGTCAAAATGTTCAAATAGATTTAAAGAATGTAACACATAATAAGTTACATCATATGCATCATGTTGATCTCGATAGGCTGAAAAAAAGAGGCGTGATTTTTGACAGCACTTCCTTGTTAATGGCAGAACACTCCTGAAATAGCACACGCATACATCAGCCTTTACATACAACCACAGATCGAATGCCAGCTGATGAAACAGATGTATAATCCATCTACTCGTTTAAGACACAATTTAAAATACATTTTCCCATTAAAACATAGATATTCTTTACAGTATAATGCAGTAAATCTGGTCAGATTTAAAAAAAAATTTTAACCTTCTTTTTAAAAATAAAAAAATATAACAGTTGTTTTTGTTTGTATTGCTCAGGGAAATCGTATTATAAAGACAGCACTATAGTTACATAAAAATATTTTTTTTGTTTTAGAAAAGCACCTTTTAGTGGCAGTTGATCATTAGCTCTCTTGGGTGACAAAGCTGCTGTGTGTATTCATAATTCTTGAATATCCTAAACTCTGCTTAAATCACTCTTATCATTTTATTCTGCTATGTACATTTGCATACAGCTACCCAGCATTGATGAACGTGTTTAGAAAAGGTTCCTGATTGAAGTGAACATTTAATTCAAGTTCAAGTATAGTTCAAGTTAATTATAGCTATTCAGAAAAGTAGAGCTGGACGATTTTGGAAAATAATTTAATTTAAATTATTTTGAAACAATACTATGATTTAATAAAGATTAATAAAGAAATGATTTTATTTAAAGTTTTTTTCTATTCTTTTTTTTTCCCCAAAAACAACATTAATTAAAAGTCAGTAACAAATCAAACTGAGGTGTACGTTAAAACATCCTTGTTTGCCTTTTTAGTTAAAGGTAGTCATAATAAACAAGTTTACATCAACAACTGACTATTAATGTTGTCAAAAAAAATGTAGCTTAATAAAAAGTGGAACTTTCCTGCATGTTATACACACACATACAAGTGTTTCACGAGTTCGCTCTGCTCATAATTGTCTAGTATCGCAAACAAGGTTGGTGAGAAATGGAGAAGCGTACTAGGCAAATTGTTCGAGAGATAGTCCGGGACAGAGAACCCCCAACTATTTCCAACTATTACCACAGTTTAAACGAGGAGTCTTACGCAAAGTGAGAAGAGAAACGTGCATGGTGAGTGGTGAAGGGGTGGAAGGAGTGATAGCTTGCATGATGTAGATGTAGCTCTTTGGTCATGTCTTATATACTGGAGATAATATAGGTAGTTAAGACCATTTGATTCATCAATTATCAGCTAAGCTCCTCCCGAACTTATGTTAATTGGATGATTAATGTAATTTAATCAAATGACTAATTGCAGTTTTCTGCATTGGAAAATTGTGTTCATTCATACTGCGATATAATTGCAGATTTGATAAATTTTTCAGCGCTACAGTTAAGACTCTGTATCTCTCATCTCCGGAGAGTTTTTCACTCAGTCCACACAGACTCACTTTTTTAGCTTTAAAGCCTGTTGTCTCGCTTGTGCATGTGCTCACAATCTTTGAAGAGAAAAAAGTCTAGTCATGCAATTCCACATACACGCTTTTTAATAAACTGATTACAATGAAAAAAAAAAACTTTAAACCGGTAGAGTTCTTCATTTAAGACACTTCTTTAAGAGATTATTGCATTTGTGTTGAACGTTGCTTTAAAGTGGACATGAGAACTCCTAAAATATCTTCCCTCGGTGTGTGTGCATGGAGAAACTGAGCTGCCATCTGGTTGCTCTTTAAGCTTAGTTCCGCCTCAGTGAGTGACATATCATTGACTTCCATTATTTGCTTTGTCTTTTGTCTCTAAATCACAATAGCACTGACAGTTTCTGTCAGCTACAGCGTCTACACCCGCAGTAACATGCGAGAGAATACGCTGCAGAACATGAACTGCCTCCAGAAAACCGTCACACACGCTGCCATTACTGACATGACCAGTTTTAACAATAATACGAAGCATAGTTAATCACATAAATGTTTTTAAAAGGGAACAATTGCATAAAACTGCAAAAAACTCTGGATATACTAAACTGGAAGGGCATTTATGTGACTTTCAAATTTAAGAAAAGCACATCTGAAAGTCTTCGTTGTCATCATAATGAGATATGTGTGTACAGACTTGCAATGCTTTATAATTGATGTATTGAAATTTGTTCTTCTGAAATGAGAACAATTACAAAATCTTTTGCCAGATTGTGATCATCTACATCTACAGAACTTTAGAGAAAGGAGAGTACATAGGTGAGACTTGTAGGAAACAGGATAAGTTAGAAAGCATGCAAATTTAAGAGATATACAGTATGGGAGAAAATAACCTTCAACTCAAATCAATCAATCAATAAATTGATTGTAAAAGTTTGTAAAAGCGCGCACATCAATTGCCTGCTCATGGTGCTAAACATGCAAAGCACTTATAAAATGCACACACGGCACTAAAAACAAATTTAAACAAAAAGGGCACCTTACGAAGCACAAAAAGCCAACACCACATGAGGCATCACCTTCATATTCAAAAGCTGATTTAAAAAGATTATTTTTTTTATTTTAATAAACACCCTTCATTTGGTGTCTGCTCTGAGGTCTAGTGGCAGTGAATTCCAGAGCAGGGGTCTACAAGAAGTAAAGATACGATCAAATGTCTGGATCCATGTTCTCAGCTTAGTCATTTTCATTTAATCTCAAAATCATTTAGCTCTCAACGTTCAGCAACCTGCCGTTTGTCTTGTTATCTTATGCATTAGCCAAATAAACCTGACTGGTAGGCCTTCCCACCATGTCCTTGTTGAGCTTAGCATAGGAACTATCTTTAGTAACAAGTGATCCAAATGTCTATTTTGTGAACTCAAATTTAAAAAAACCCAAGTCTCTTAAAGACATTCTGGCAATTACCAAAGGATTGTTTGCTCATCAAAAACAAGCCTCAATACATACTCAGATTGGTTGGTACATGCTTGTATAACCCTATTTTCTTTTTCTGAGAGCTCAAAATTGTTCAATGACTGTGGCCACACCAATTGGTCATAGCCCCACCAACTCACCAATCAGATGCATCTCATTGCATTGATAAACAATGAATAGAAAGTGTGTTTTTGAATGTCCCAGGCCAAAAGCATTTTGTAGCCAACACAAAGATCCACGTATTCCTCAAAAATGGATGAATTTCATGTGTGCCAACAACCCAGTATGGCAAGAGCATGGCAGAGGAAAAGGGAGTACACAACTAGTTTTGCAGAGCACAACCATTTGAGGCAATTTAAAGACATCGTTTAAGATAGAAACACTTTTAAAGGTTATTAAGGGTAGAGATAAATTCAATGAGGTATATAAAGAGTAGCTCTTCCTTAAATGCTTGATTAACAAGTCTGATTAGTTGTGTAACATGACTATAGCCCGTTGAGTCTAATACATCACTGTTATAAAATTGCCTCCAGCGTTGATTTTTCGTCAATTTACATTCCCAAAGTCTTCAAGAGCAGTCCCCAGAGCCAGAGCCACATGGACTCTAGGAGACAGTTCTCCAGCATGCATTCATGAACGCCTGATATCTTCTCTGATAGAAGGCCATTCATCAGCACTGTTAAGATCGCTATCTTCCAGTTGGTCTTGGCTCAGGCGAGCAGTCGAGGCTTGCTCCCACGCAAAAGTACGAAAGGAAAACAGCGCATTGACAGTAACTGATTGCTCAATGTGCACAGGTGCCATCAATCATCTTGGGACAGTGAATGAGGAGTGGATTTGTCTTAAAAGCCACTGATCTGCTAGAAAATGTGAACGTGGAGCTTTTGTGTGAAGTACACAAAATTATGATAAGACATTAGTGTTTGTAACAGGAACTAATTAACAGCGCTATAATTCTTAGCCTGGTTACCTGACTAACACTGGCATCAGCTCCTCAGCTTCATGGGTCGGTCATGCTGGAGTGACTTTAAATCATGCAGAAAATATCCTGGCTCACACTACAAAGACTCCATTTAAAACACCTCACTGTTATTTGTTATTGCCAGTTTAAAAATGCATTCATATATTTGTACAACGTAAATAAGTACTTATTTTAGTTGTTCACTTTAGTTTAGTTTTTACTTCAGTTTTTAGTTTGTTTAGTTGGTTCAAATGAAAACCAATATCAGTTAATTCAAATAATCTAAGCAAACAATGGTGCTGCATTATAAACTACATATCAGACAGCAAGCACATAGATACACCTATTTTGTCTTTATTTACTTCATGTAGTTTTGAGAGCTGAGGTGCTTAATTTGTTTAAACAAAGACATGTCAAGATAAGTACACAAAGGTAGATGGTGCCAATTGATGACCAACAGAAAACATTTGTTGATGGGTACACTTAAACTCCCACAAATGTTAAATTGTTTATTATTAGAACACATACACACACACACACACACGTACGCACACACACACGCACACACACACTGACTGGTCTTAGATATATAAAATCCCCAATCACTACTATGAAACTGGTAATGTGAGGATCACCTCAGGAAAGAAAGAACATGCATCACATCTGCTGCTGAGGAGATGTTCATCTGAGTCTGAGATTTCAGAGAATGAAATATAGATGCACAATGCTAGAGTAGTATGTATAAAAGAGTGGGATTGCAACTAAATTTGCTCCATTGTTCCAGGCCTGAATTTGGGGAACCCTAGTTTATGAAAAGATGGACACAGGCAACAGAGCTAACAAGTGGTCAGTATCTCTGGTCCCTCTGTCAAAGAGTTCTGGTAAACTCCTAGGTCACTACCTCATGAAGTACCAATCCAAGCAAAGGGTGGCTTCATTGAGAAACACGTTTATTTATTTATTTTATTATGTATGTACTCATAAAAACAAGAAAAAAGTGTCATCTATGATGTTTTAAACAGATTTAGAACTGAATTAAAACTGTAAATACTTCAAATAAAATACTACAAGGTAGTGGCGAATAATTTAAAAGCTAAACTCAGTTTTTCAATAAATTTAGAATAGACTTAGAGCTATGACAAAAATGCACAACCCTGATGTAATACTGCCTTCTACTGCCTTCTATTCTTTCATGTTTAAAGCACACACGCTAAGATTCAAACAACTTACTAAAATAGCATGCTAATTGGTTGTATTGTGTTGATGCAATCAATCATTGAGTGGACTAAAATGACATGTTGGAACAGTCACATTGTGTAACCAAGCATGAGATATTAGTGATGTTTGACAGACTTATGTTCTTGACACTCCTAAAAAATGCCTGCAGCAGATAATTCACCAAATGTTCTTTTGCTGAGCATAAATCTTGTCAACAGCAATATCAGAACACCTCTAATCTCTCGACAGATAGTTTTCTAGCCGGGAAATGTGGGATTTGCATGTCCGGCATTCTAATCGATAGAAAAAAAGTTGATGGGGAGCTTTGGCGGTATTATCGCTTCCACCGGTAGCTAATGCAGCTAGCCCTCATCAGCACTGACACCTCACACTAAAGCCAATGTGTACAGCTTCTCAAAACAGACAGACACAGGAATGCCAAACATAGAGGCGGTGTGACCGCATTGCACCATTTATCATCCTGACTAACAATGAAGATCTGATTAGCCATCAGAGTTTGGAAAGCTCACAGCGGCATCAGATTGCACCACTGGCTCAGCTCAGGGAAAGTACAAGAACAACTGGAGGTGAAGAGTGAGAGATGCTGATAAGAAGTTCACAAGAGGCTCTGTGCTCAGAAGACAGCACTGCTCATACTTAGGAAACCAGACCAGGTGTACGCTGGAGACTTTTTTGAATGTTTGTGTTTGTGAATGTGTGTCATGTAATCTTCAAATTCTGTATTTAGCACACTTGTAAAATGTTTTAAAGAGCTATTTTTATGTTTTAAAAAGCTGTTTTACTTCTTAAATAGATGTATGATGTACTAGTTCTTAAACATATTTATAATAGAATATTTGTGAGAAAAATACAGATATACAATTTCATTTTAAATACATACATCATGGAACCGAAAAATCTACTCGACGCGAACAGAAGTGTGAGGTCTTAATGTTTGATGTGGATTATGCTGTTTATGCTATTATCATTGGTCAACAGAAATATATTAAAGATTTTATTGAATGTTCTGCAGTGCATAACCAAAATGAAACAGGTGGTAGTTAATTGTTTTCGTTTCACTGCTTATCGCTCTAACTAAAAATATAATCATGTTTTCTAGATTGTGCTCTACTCGTAAACAGAATATTTCAAATAAATCTGGGACAATTATTAGGCAATAACTGAACCATGTTCTGATTGTTTCATTTGCTTTATATCAAAGAGACACTTTAATTCTGGATGTTAGTGCTTACTGGAATTACCAAAAGAACATCAGGCTGGAATGTTACATTTTTTTTAGTGAAATGGGAAACTTTCAGAGAAGCTTTAATTTTTTTTTTTACAGAAATGTCCATTTACTTTGATCTGGCCATTCATAGTAGGCTCTGCATATACCTGCTGTCACAAAATATTCCTCCATTTCAGCCCCATGTGAACGAACATCTATCTAATTTTCTTTCTTTAAATTGGTCACTAGAAGCAATTGTTTTCTATGAAAATATACTAGAAAAGCGGACTGTAGTATCAGTTCCATGCTCTCCATTCCTCAAGGATGCAGCTAAATAATAATCACGGTGTTTCAGACACTCAACCTTTAATGCCATTTCTAGAAATAAATGCGTACAGGTCAAAGCCTTTTGTAGAATTTAGTAGTTTTCCTTCATTCCTTCATCTTTCATTCACAACCATCAGAGAGACGTGTCATTCTGCCATTCGTGAGATATCAGAGTAAGTGTAAGCGGGGGCCCGCTTCAAGGTGGCTTCTGGAGTGGGGAGGAACTGTGACAGAAGGGTCAGGGATGGGGAAGACAAGAGTGTGCAAAATGCTGATTTAAATAATTATTTCAGAAAAGATTACTTTTGTCAAACAGAAAAGTAACACATTTTTAGTTAAAGATTATTTATTGACTTTTCACATATAGTTTTATTAAACAAGAGAAAGCACAATTTCGTACAGAATGCAGCAAGTTGAAATTTCCACATGTTTGGAGAACCTTAAGCACTCAGTAATCCGGACACTGTGTGTTGGTGTTTTTTTCTTCTTTTCTTCCAAATGATTGGTCCAAATCACATCAATCAGCGATCTGAAGCACAATCATGCTTGTTTTTACACCCCAGAGGGCTATGTATTGAAACAACTTGAAAAAACTCCAGAACACCGCAAGTCTACATTATCTTGTTCATACGCGCAGACAGCTTTTTCAATCAAATGTGAACTATTCTAGCGCTCATAGTGAACGATGTATTACAGGATAACACATGTCGTGCCAGGATACATAGCCAACAAACCAACCTGGACTACCTGTGCGGTAATTGGGGTAGAAAGATGGCGCAGTGGTGGAGTTGATCTTTCTGTAACCGGAAGGTTTGCGGTTCGATCCCCTCTAGGCCCATTCTGCCGTTGTGGCCCTGGGCGAGGCACATTGCCTTGTATGGATGTGTGTGTTTGGTGGTGGTCAGGAGGCCGTTGGCACAGAATGGCAGCCATGTTCTGTCAGACTGCCCCAGGGGAGCTGAGGGCTACCATGATAGTTTATCACCACCAGAATGTGAATGTGGTGTGAATGAATAATTCTCGGATAACTGTAAGGCGTATTTGAGTGTCTTGATAAGTGCTATTTATAATAGACATTATTATTATTATTAATTCAGAATTAATCAAGCCCTACCATGCAATCCGAATCCAGAATTCAAACAGACCATTGCATAAATATATAAAACATATTACAATACTATGTATGTATTTACATAGTATTATAAAAAATATATTTTTTTTAAATAATGCAGCATTATGTTTTAATGTATATTGTCTCCCGTACTTCCTTGTTCTCGTATATTTTAGTTTAATGAAGCAATACAAAATCGATGATTGTGTGTGCTTAGCTCCAGGGCACAAAAAAATGTCCTCTTTGCTCTCTGGAAAAGCATCCTTCAAAACACTGAAAACCAGCTTTCAATGCAGCAGGAGCTTGTGTTTTTAATTTACTGTTTTCATGATTTCATTTAGTACCATCATCTTTAATTTTGTGTTATGCCTGTTTTATCCAAAGATCATTTTATAGGTTTTTCACATTTGCTATTAGTTGATTCTGGTTTTGATTGGTACTTTTGAAATGTTAATTTGCATCCATGTTACTAGGAGAAGGGCACACTCCTAAGGGAAGAGTGACAGGAGGGAACAGAGGGGGGGAGCGAAACAGGAAGGAGGAGAGGAGAGGGAGAGAGATAGAGAGACGGAGAGAGAGACGAGAGAGGACGGAGAGAGAGAGAGAGAGAGAGAGAGAGAGAGAAGAAAGAGGGACAGAGAGAGAGAGGAGAGAGAGAAGAGAAAGAGAGACAGAGAGAGAGAGAGAGAGGAGAGAGAGATACAGAGAGAGGGAGGAGAGATATTATTCTATTCTCTCATAAATATATATCTACTCTATTATCTTAATATTATCGATCTTCTTATCCTTCTCTACTCTCTTCTCTCTAGTATCTCTCTCTCTCTCTTTCTATGTGTCTACTTATTCTTAGGTTATCTCTTCTATCTATCTCTTTCTAATCTCTACTATCATCTCTTACTATATTCTTATCTCTTCTATATATCTATCTCTGGGTGTCGGGTTAGGGTTAGGGTTTATATCTCTTTCATCTAATCTTGTCTAATTTATTTATCTATATGGCGTGGACATTGTAATTCTGAATTGATAATATGATTATCGATATGTCACTCTGTGCAAGATGTGCCACAGAAAAATACTATTTAGAGGAAACACAACATCAAAGAACCCCACTGAAACAAATATGCATTTTTTTATTAAAACAAATAAGCAGAGTCTATATTTGTAATTTTTGTAGATGAGACACATTTTAGTGCTTTTAATTATAGCCTTACAACAAGAGTTATTTCAATATTTTGTACGTCCACAGTACACCTTATTGCAAAATATTCATAAACCTTTTGCTGTATTGTGATTCATTTCCCATAACCGGATTCTTGCTGATAGCCAATAACCATTTACTGTAAATGTAAGCCGTATATATAGCTCTCTCACCTGCTCCTGCAATTCCAGAGATCAGATGTCACTAAACATATCATGATATTAGTAACACACAATGCAAATATATTGAGAACTAGAGAGATCCAGCAGAGAGAAACTAAATGCAAATTCAAACTGATGCTTAGTACACTAGTGAGATTACTGGAGATGTATAAACATACTCTAGGCTCTAGTAAAGTTAACTAAAGTTGAAGTAATCCTTACATTTTATTGTTGCATTCTCACAAAATTATTACGAGTAATTGAAAAGTGAAAAAAAACATTCAGGTTTCGGGTTTTTAGTAGGGTATAAAGATATATCATGTTTTTAAAAAGAGCAGTATTAGGCTCCTCCCAAAAGCCCTGATTGCAAATCTTTCGGTCATGACATAGCAAGCAGTAACATGAAAATAGACAGTCGGTGATAACTCAAAGTAAAGCATCCTGGAAATACTCTCTCTGAACCTTCAGCCACCCACTTATGAGCTCACGCCCATTCACACCTAAGAATTTCACCATCAAACTGACTCATTACGATTGCTGTCGATTTGCACTTTACTGAAGGAAACATACAGATTCTGAGAAAACTATAAAACTTTAAAGCTGGAACTGTGCTGTTTGGCAAAACTTTGCTGCTACCAACTTTGCTGCCACAACCAAAAGAAGCCAAATAATTACCATCTCCAAAAACAGCAAGCTCATCTAAACAAGTTCAAGCACTAGACTTAGAGCACTCCAGGAGCTGAGCAAGATAACAAAGCTAAAACCAACATATGCAAAAACGCTGCCCACATTTACATTCACATTTCCCCCGAAAACACAGAAACGGAGCTGTTGAACTTAATGCACCGTTTCCTCCGGCTAGCCAAGCCATGCCCATCTTCATGCTATCTGATGAACTCGTCGCCGTCAGATAGGGGCGGCTGGGGAGTCTGCGCGAGAGAGCCTTGTGTCTTGCCTCTTTCATGCCTCTTCCATGTAGTCTGTCTGTCTATGTTTTTTTTATGTTTTGTTTTATGTTAGTTGATCATGGAGCCACCTAACAACAACTACAGTATTCACTTATTGGAGAAATTAACAGTAAACACAATAGTTATTTTGTAGTATTTATTTTTGACAATGCTGAGGAATTAAAATACTTTTTTCCTCACTCACTGATTCAGTGACACCAGCACTAAAACATATAAAACATAAATACATGTTGTAACAAAACAATTTTTAACGTTTTTTAGATGTACAATAAATTATTCTTAAAGGTGATTAAAAACAGCCTAACGATGTAAAAAACAAATATATTTAAATAGAAAAATACATATTATCTGTAATTGTATTTTTAATCGTATACTCTTAGTTGTATATATTTTAATGTTAATTTATGGCAAACAATAACACTATAAACATATAAGATTATCAGCATATATCAATACATTTGCTTTGTATATAAGTATGACATACTATTTATTTATCTGTATAATCATGATGAGACCTGTTCTCTTCAATGTGACCCGGCCAACATACAAGACGATAAAATTAGATTTATTTTATATAAAAAAATGTTAAATTATGTTAAACACCACGTTTTTTTTTGTTTGTTGTTAGGTGACACCTTGTATAACATTGTAAACCACTCCTCATTTAGTTTTTACAATCATTTTAAATAATTGAAAACACATTGGATAATTGGAATGTTAAATGGCATCACACATTCAAGGATGTTGATGCATTTTAATTTACAACTATTATTTGTTTTTAATAAACACAGACACACACACACACACACACACACACACACACACGCACACCCACACACCCACACACGCACACACACACACACACACACACACACTACATGTGGATGTGTATTAAAGCTGCTTTTCTCACGTCAATCACCCCAGAGGATGAACTGTGCCATTACTGTCACCTAGTGGACAGTCAAGAGAGATTTAGAGGAAGAGAAGACCTACTGGAGGTGTCAAGGTACAAATTAACACCTACAGCTGCATGTGAACCCTTTTTCATTTTCAGAGATGAGCGAAGGAAAGTGTTTTGGGAAGTAACATGATCGGAGGATTTCCAAAAGAGAGACAGGAAAGATTAGTTCTGCTCTACTTACGGGCGTAAACAGAGTTGGCTTAAAAAACCTAGTGAACTCTGTGGCCATCTTGATGACTTCCCTGCATTAGGTTCAATGTGGGGCATCAAAGCAGAGAAGCTGAAGAGTGGGATGGAAGAGCAAAAACTGGTTGCTTAGATAATGATGACAAATATCCCAACTACCATTGCCTGTCCCAAATATGAGAAATATCCCACACTACTCAAACCATGCCTGCCTGGTTTATACGCTTTAAATCAATTGTTCTTTTAGCAAGAACGTACTTAATGTGTGTCATTGTCACGTACATTAAAGTTGAACAATTCTATACAGGGTCTATTATGTATGGATATTTATAAAATATTTTCTCTATTTTCATATAATTTATTTATTGTGCCTTTAAGAATCATAAAGCGTTCTAAAACAATAACTAATCTGCTATTATAAAATAATTTTTCTACATTAATTTCTTTAGTTTCAGAAAACAATAATTATTTTGTTTCGCTAAAAGAATCGAATCATAAGTCTTACAAGTGCAGTAAGAATTCCAACTATTTGATCATTTCCTCAAAATAATTACAAAATTCATAAAAAATTATTAAACACATGAATGTGTTTGTTAAAAAAGAACAAACTCAGAACTAAGCACTGCTTGACATCCTAAACAGAATATTAAATGTATTCATGTGCACTCTAAATATTCTGTTTGTAATGTTCTTTAAAATCATTTTCAAAACCACTTTATTTCGGATCTGAAAAAATGAATAAATTGAGAGACAAACTATAGAACAGTCTAAAATAATCATCTTTAGTTTAATATACTAAGTAATACACAAATCAATTTGACAACATTTAAAACTATTGGACAAATATAAACATCAATAATTTCAAACGGACATTTGAGAGGTAATTTAAATAATGACTGTACATACATTTTGTGTAAAATAAATGAAAGTGAGTAGTGTAAATGTTTTTTGTTTCATTTAGATTAGTATTCTTCTGCGCTAGACTGTCTGTAAATGGGACCGCTCCTTCAATCAAGATGCTAAGGATCAAGACGATCACAGGAGGTGTGTTTTATGATGATTTTTTTTACATTTTAATTACAGCTACTCAAATCATATTCATTATTAATACAAATAATCACTCAATTTACCTTCCTAAAAATGGTCAGTTTCCCCTCAATAGACAGAAGATATTCTTAGCTGTTCAGCTGAAGAAACAACTCAAACCGCCTTGGAAGAATTAAAGGATAAAACAATAACTAGAAGCCTGGTTTCAAAGCTTTGCGATGCCCTTATTTAAACAGCAGCTCCTAATCTATGTACCATCCATTTAAACCAAATGCATCAAATGACAAGATGAACAGTTTTTCTCATCAGTTGATTTGCTAGACAGCGGCTGTGGAAAGCTTTGTCCATGGCTTCACTAACGCTCACCTATAGTCCATAAAAGCTGATAATGAACCCAATTATGAGCCGGGAACAGCAATAATAGAGCTTTAGTGGGGCAGTAAATTCTTTAATTACCTGTTAACACCCTGTGTCTCTTTGGACAAGAGTATGAACGGGGCCCCTGGTACAGAGAGAGCAAAAGAGAGAGTGAGTGAGAGAGTGAGAGAGTGAGAGAGAGAGAGAGAGAGAGAGAGAGAGAGAAAGGGAGAGAGAGAGAGAGAGACAGAGAGATAGAAAGGAAGAAGTTGGTTTGAGTACAGACTCATCCTCGCGTCCAAACCCTTAAATAAAGAAAGAACCGTGTGTGTTATGAAATTATTTGTATCTTACACTTACACATTACTTCAGGTAATTTTTAGTGAAATAGCCTAGATATTATTATCTACACTGTACCATAAACAAAATACAGGACAAATGCTATGTTCATTTCAATGATTAGTCCGTTTTAATTATTGCTAGGGTTTTAATCTTAATAAATTCTAGGATAGCCTGCTCACTAAACAGGTAGCATTTACTCCCGAATACCTGCCGGCTATCGTTAACTTTATTCAGGTAGTCAGTAGAGAAGATAAAACTTGCACTTCTTTACTAAAAAACATGGTTAAAACATTTTTTTATTTGACGCGGTCTGACAATATCTCGTGGTATAGTCAGTAGTGAGCACAGGTGCTCTTCGTTTCAGAGTTTGAGGCATGAGCCAGTGTATGTTCTTTATTTCTCCTTCTACAAATTTGCTTTCTCTCTACAAACAGGCAAAGGCAAGTCAAAATGATATTGATATTTTAAAAATCTAAGAAAAGTTTAACATTATTCAAAACAGAAATATCTGTTCATTAGTAAGCATGTAACATATTTTAAAAAATTTTTAAATACAGAAAAAAGTTAAAACTGTTCATAGCAAAAATATACACACGATTCTGTGCAGTAGTTTTCAGCTGACCAAATCCATTGTGATTCTAAAACCTATTCATGGCAAGGTTAAATTCATTAACCTGAACATTATTAACATATTTTATAATAAAATAATGATTCTAAAATGTGAATAATGAATGAATTATTCATCAATTAATTACTTAACTAGCAAAACATTACAGTCTAAACATCATGCCTTGTTAATGTATTCTTGTTTTATTTACTAGGGAATATGTTACATAAAAATAATCAGATCTGTTTGAGTTTTCCGACACCAACATACTCATTTTGAACGATTACTTCCTTTTTAATCCAAATTACGCTTAGTTAATTGTCTGCTTGTGTAAAGAGAGGTGGAGCAAAGGTGTTTTATTATCACATTAAAAGTGAAAACTAGATATATTGATACACACACAAACAATTGAAGAAATAAATAAATAAAATAACTAAATACATAAACAAATAGATATAATCTATTAAAAATAAACTAATATTTTTATAATTAAAAGAAATAAACTAATAGTACATTTCATAGGTGTGACATTTATTAAGTTCATAATTACTGCCAACACTTCAACATTAAGACAAATATTTTTTATTAAAAAACTGCATGCATGAAATTCATGAATCAAAATTCACAAATAATTTCATTAGACAGTTCTTCAAACATATAGCAATATGGATAGCAGTAATTAATTTGTATATTGATTTTACACAATGCTTTTTCCAGTTGAACATAATCACTGTAGCGCAAATGAAAAAATGAAATCATATTTAACTACATTTCTTTGTTTAAAGGGCCTTTCTGATCATGTTCAGTGAATCTGCCTTATTGTTTGCGATGGCTGCTGCAAGTTTAGCATGAGCGAGTGAAACAGGAAGCCATTATAGAAGAGAAAATACTCTCAGCCACCGCTGACCAAACTCTAGAGATACTCGTTTCATCACCTCAGAGACACACACACACAGCAAACACATTAGGCTTCCCTAACTCTCGGGGTCAATGCAAGACTTGATTTTAAATAAAGTTCTACAGAACACAAACAGACTTTGTTTCTCCTCTGGTCTTACATAAGCGGAGCTGGCCGGTCACGGTGTGCTTCTGATGAGACTGCATGATTGTGTTGCATACGGCTGCAGTGGTTTGATGTGGTAATTATGAACTCAGCCATACGATACAGCCTTTTCACTACGTTTGATCATCACTACTGGAAGATGTGACAGGAATTATTCAGATTTGCTAAGATAGAGATGTTGGATATGAAGAATTATGAACCCTGACAACAACTGGTGACAGGTAAACCAACATGAGCAAAGGAACGGAGTGGAAAAAATGAACAGCTCACAATCAACCCATGTTTGGCAACTAAAAGCAAAGAACCACAAATTTTCACAGTATTTCACAGTTCTATACAGAAAAGAACAGTGAAGTACTGAACATTGAAGTGATCGTGACTCAAAAAGAGGGGAGGACATTTTTTTTAAACGCATGGGCCAGGTTGTTAATAAAGGAGTTCTTGATCAAGCCTTCTAAAACATGCCAAAATGTAAAAATGTCAGATGTATTTTAGAAATGTATTTCTAAAAGAAATCTAAATGACATGAGTATTATCACAGTATTTTAAAGTGCGGATGTACCTCATTTCCTAAAATGTTTTTGTCAAGGAATTAAAAAAATATTTTATAGTTAGAATGAATAAAAACTAAACATGATTAAGAATAAAAGCTAAAATGTTCAGTACAATATGCATAATTTTATCAGAATAATTGTAATTTATGTTTGGCTTACCTTTGAAAATTGTGTTGTAACAATTGTGAATAATGAGGCAGACCACAAATCAGTTCAACAAACCAAGAAAAAAGTTCTGCTAACATTGTAATAATTTACTAACATTAAAAACTACACACGCTCTCTTTCTCTCTTTTGATTTCCCTCGCTCTATCACGCACTACACACAGCTCACCATAACAGAATTCAAGCAACCACAAAGTATATAAACCCCTGACAAACTTCTGGACCACAAATGAAAATAAGCTGCATAACTCCATAATTGAGGGGTCAGGCTCCCAATACTGGACACTTTCCAGCCAGTGGATTACGCTTTAATCTTTTTCTTACTGTAATTTGTCATAGAACCCATAGAATTCCAAAAAGTTCAAAAATTGTTTAGGAGCATGGGCAGAACTCTAAAACAAGCAGACGCAAGAAGCGCTGAGCACAAAAAGCTAAACCAGTACCTTCAAATAGTGAAACGTAAAACTTGGCTCGTTTGCCAGGATTATTTGATTCTTTGGATGGCACTTTTAACATAGTTTAGCAAAGATCATGAAAACAATTTCATTCCAGTAGCTGACAGCACATTTTTTCTACTTTCTGACAACGTAAGATATTCCCCTGTTTGCTGCAGCCGTGTTAGAGCAACAAAACCTTCTAGAATATTACCTTGCAATGAGAGAATAGTCCCTAATAATACTGGCTCAGAAAAAAATCATAAATTTTCTATTGGTCATAATACACAATGCAATTCTTTACTGCATCTAAAACTAAAAAAATGGGAAATGGTTTAACTCCCAAAAGTCTGTTTCAGAATGAAAAGTGAGTCTCAGAAATCTGAAAGGGAGATATTCTAGTAATTTTTTTTTTCAGTAAAATCCAGACAACTTATTTTTATACAATTTGTCATTAAGCAAAAATGACCATTGTTCCCTCTAGTCTAAATTTTCATGTGTCTGAGCAATCTTTAAAATAAAATCAATCCTGTTATTGGGCTGTATGAGGGTTAATGTGAAGTATATTTTCTTAAACTTATAAATGTGAAATCTGTTGGTGAGGACCTCTCACTCGAACATGAAAAAAAATTTCACAGGCTTTCTTCCATCGACTCTCCTTACTTTGGTTTGGTAATTTAGTGTGACAACCTCTTGTTAATCAAATAAATGATGTAACAGCTCTTAATGAAGCTGTTCATGACACAAACAATATCATTCTGATGTTTTGGAAGTGTAATTAGAGCTGTTTAGTTTGTATTTTTAAACAAAAGACCTCTGTCATATTTTTTAAAAGACCTGTTAAACAATCAAGAAAATATATATAATTAAACTACAGCAATGATGAATGCACAGATAAACACTTTGATTTACACATTTGGCTCCATAATCAGACAGAAGACTCAAATGTCAGAACAAATACTTGTAGAAAAGTTCAAACTTTCCCTGATCGCTTTGGAATGAAAGATCTTTGATCTGGAGGAACTCAAAACAACTGTTAAATGGCGAATGTCCTGAACACAGGAATAACAACGTTCCTACACCATAAGGCAACCCATGAGATGATGAGAGAAGACACTGGTTACGTGAACTTGCTTTTCTTTGTGGTGACTGTAGTCTCACAAATATTAACATAGGATTAATTCCACAAGGTACAAAAAAACACTTTAAACACTTTTTTGTTTTGCCACTCGTGCAGCATTCTGCAGCAATTGGGAGTTGGGCTGAAGTCTGCTGTTATTGGATAAAATGTCTAGTGCTTCAGAAACTGTTAGCATCGCTCTTACCAGTTTTGACTAGGAGGAAGACGCTGGCCAAAATGAAGTGAAAACTGATCCCTTCTTTATCAAAAGCGTTTTTTTGCTAAATCTAAGTTGGCCAAATCTGTGTGTGGTGAGAGTGTTTCAAGAAGATGAGCATGGCAGCAAAAGCAGCAGCAGGATGTGGTTCCTAAACAAACACGCTCATCAATAAAGTGTGAGTGCATAAAAAAAGTTGAGGTATCTAATCTTATTTTTATTTTTTTACTCAATCCTGACTCTTTCCCCCAAAATGACCTCTCACCTTCTCGTTCCCCCTCAAAAACTTCTCTCCTTCTCGTTCCCCCTCAATTACTTCTCTCCTTTTTCCCCTTTTCTATTAACACCATCCTGTCCTGATGTATGTTTATATGACTGATTGATGTAATTATTGTGATGAATGTGAAATAAATAAATAAATAAAATAAATCAATAGCTTCTACCCAGAGGAATAGTCACTATATCAAATCTTCATTTCCCTGGAAAGAGCAAAACTGACCAACTCGTACGAAGCACCTCCCTTCTCATGGGGCTGCTTTGAAGTAGGACAGGACAGGTATAAACAAAAAAAATCTTGAGTCCAGACTTCGAAGAACCATGTGCACACTCATGATTTTCTCTGTGAGCATTTCATGGGACTGGTGTGTGATTTTACATGCGCGCATCTTAGAGCAAACATTCCAAATTCCCCTTAATTGATATTGTAAATAAAACTCATGTTATCTTAAAGCCACTTACTATTTTGTATGATACATTACAATTAAATTATACTTCACATCTATAGTAATAAATTACCCATCTACTGTGTTCCATCTACAACCAAAGCATCAAATGGTTACACATTACACTCTTCCATTCAAATCAGAAAAAAAACAGAAATTGCAAAAATAATGAACGCTCTTATTTGGATCAATTTAACAAACCACAAATTATATTTGGCAAGAATAACTGAACTGATCTCTGTCATTTTTTGTGTATATAGGTCACCTGGTGTTGTGAATTACTCAGTCTCGTCACTTTTTCAGAATTGACTGCTCGAGATTTACATCTATTTACATTGCATATACAATGCCTATAGGAGTCCTAGCACTAAAACAAGCAGGGTGTGAGTGGTGGGATCTGTCTGATGGAAAGTATCCAGCTGGAACATTCGAACGGCAACTTTTCCTAAACCAAATATCTGGAAACAGAACAGAATGCACAAAATGCAACCACTTGGCATTTTACTACAGAAATATTTTGGTCTCAATGTGTCTATTGAAATAAATATCAGTTTTTTTCTGCATCATTCCTAACAGCATAGAGACTGTAACATGCACATAGGCCTTGTGTGTTCATTCTGCCATCAAGAACGAGGGTTTCTAAGCAAATCAGCAATGGTGACAGAACTATGCCTGATTCTAAAATCATGTTTTTAATAGATTGCAAATGCAGTATGCAAAATGCAGAATGATGATACAGAAACGTGGCTCACCCAGTCCGATCACATTTCACTACCTGTTAGGGCAAATTAAAGTACTTTCATTTCCTAATGTACTAAACCAGCAAGTACACTTCCATCTACATCGGGCATTTACACCCCATGAGTAAGGTGGGGTATAGACCAATAAGTGAAACTCATGCTTTCATTGACCCTTTAAAGATAGTTTGAGTGTGATTAGTCCTTTCTAAGTTCACTCCCCTAGATCACATGACAAAGTCCAGATACGGACTTTATAATAAATAAATATATTTAAATATTGAATATATTTCATTTTTAATTTTAATATTTAATTTGAAACTGACCCCCAATCTCAAATTTCAGTTATGCATTTATCTCAATAGTTAAGAGCCAGTATTATGACTCCTTGAAAATAATCTTTCATGCCATGGGTAACAAGGCTGTAAGATTAAGAAACATCCAGATTGAGCTTCATTTGTGAAAAGTATTTGTGTGTCAAGTTGTCATCTATAAACAGAAACTCTCTATTCAGATTAGCTGAAACGAGTCTTTTTGTAAAGTGACGTGGAATTGCACAAACCGTACTCAGCTCCTCCCACTACTTACGCCTTCCCCAAACATAAACTATTGTAAAATAACAATAGTTCAGCTTCATCTTTTCACCTTTACCTCAAGAGAACAACGCCAACCTGTTGTGTTCTTGCCATTTTCACGAGGACCGCTTCACAATTCTATCTGCATTTAACTTAGCTTTCAAACAAAAAGCTTTTTTGTCTTCCTCTCATCTTCCTCCCTCACCTATGGTCACCTTTACAGATCTATTAAGACATTACGTATTAAGTTGGTCATTGATATGCAAAACACATTTTTGTTAAACCAAATGACCAAACCCCTCTTTGTATGCCTATATTTCAAAGTCAAACTATCATCTAAAACTGGAGCTAAAATGAGCACAGCGCAAGTAAAAAAAAAAGAATCGATGATGATCTTAAACAATAAATTTGGGAAAGCATGTTTGAGATCTGGATCGAACCAGAGGGAGAGAGAGCAAAAGAAAGACAGAGTGACTATCTGTTTGAGCTCTTTCTCTCTCTCAGCAGATGTGGACAATGAACTCTTGACACAGCCAAAGCCACTTTATGTTCAACATGTGCGTTTGTTACCGTCTCTGGCAAGTTGGCCAAATCTGTGTGAGGTGAGTGTGTGTCCAGAAGATGAGTGCAGCAGCAAAAGCAGCAGCAGGATGTGTGGCAATCTGGGAGGTTGGCCGTAATGACACACGAGGGACAGATTAGCTTCCTGTCTGTCAGAATTCCTTCAGAGAGCAGCTGATTTACAGCCTGCACTGACCAGGCCTTTCTACCCCGGACCCAAAGCAAACACACACAGACACACACACTGCTATTATTTCAAGTTATAGCTCTCAATATAGCTCACTCCAACATCAATCTTTATTTATATTTCAGAGACTTCTTGAGAAGTAGTTTCACCGATTTCACTTCATTACATTTGCGTTGTAATTATAGGTATTCAATGTCTGTTTTACATGTAAATACACAATTTATTTGCTTGAATGTCAGGTTTTGAATCTTGAGACTTTATTTGAATTAAGACAAGATAAGCGCATACATCGCGCTAACTCTACAAATAGCACAGAACTAGAGGTATGTGTCTTGAATTTTTAAAAGTGTTAAACCGTGCATGTGTGAAGTAACCCGTCAGTGACACCCAGCATGTTGTGACCGGCTGGCCTTGGGACGGAGGGAGGAAGACAGACAGATGCATTAAACACAGCGTCACCCCCAAACACAACAAAGATTAATCACGGCAAATTATAAGCACCTGTACGACAGGCTCCAGATCACTTTCCACCAAACTCACTCGCCCCAACACACACTTAGCTGTGACTCTACTTCTCCTGAACAAAGTGGATTTAAAAGCATACATATTGGCATTTAAATGTGTCAAGCAAGTTTCGCAGACTTTTGCTTCCAGTTGTTGAAATGTCACTGATCTGTAAAAGGTGAACATGGTTTAGGGTGGGGTCAATAACTAACCCTTGTCTAATACATAGCCAGTAGTGTGAGAAACATTGGAAGCTCTTTTTTCAGTATATCATACTACTATGTGGCGATTTCACTAGACTAGCGGGGCATTCCACTCCTGAAGACTCGCATTGAAACTCCCAGACCAGAACACAAATGGATTTTGCATCCTGCTCCTATTGAAAGTTCATCTGGAGTGAACTTTGTTCTGAATCTGTCTCACATGACTCAACAACTGAATCGGGACATCGAATCAGGAACTGATTCCTGTGACGCAGAAAACAAAAAGAACTGTGACGCATCCCTTTATAAATTGCATAAGAACTAAATAGGGTTTACTGACCCCCAAAAATGAATGTGTTTATATTATACAGAATAAGATTTCCATACTGCAAAAAACAACAACTACAACTTATATAGCATCAAATTCAAACGTTTCCAGAAATTTACTGATTTTAAAATGAACTATGTTCTTTATGGTTTTTTAGAGTGCAACTGCACACACAAAATCTTTACTTGAAGATTATATTACTAAATAAAATAAATGAATGAATGAGGGTATTAGATTCCTGAAACAAATCTAACTGAAATATGAGTTTTATTGTTAATGTGCTTTAAATCATTTGAACTTAGAGATAATCTTTCTGACTGTTTAGTATGATCAGACACAGCACTCATGTTATAAAAATAAAATGATAATAATATTAAAACCTAAATGATAAATTAAGGGAATAATTATAATTCTAACACAACTATTATTGCCATTATTAGTAATGTTAGAATAAAATTTTTTAATTTAAAGCAAAATCATTCTGTTCCATAACATTGTGGTATTGTAAGAAAACAATATTAATGTTTTTGGTCAAACAAACGATACAATATAAAAAAAACTTTTAAAAGGTTTTTTAGAAAACTTTTCTCTTCTAATTCTACATCGAATCTACTGCTTAACACTTTGAAACCTTGGTCATCCTGAATACAACTATTTTAGAAAAACTAAATTCAAGCGTAAACTTAAATAAATCAACCATTTAAACTTTGTTCCAAAACATATGTATAGTTGAATAACTTTTTGCCTGATAATAAAATCCTAGCCTCAGCCCCTCGTTCAAATTAAAAACAGATAAAAGTCAACTTCAGAAAAAGAATGTACAAAGAAAGAATCGCTGCTGAAACCAAGCCAAAGAGGAAAAAATCCTCAAGGAAAGGAAAGAAAGTAAATTAGAAACATAATAACCATTACAAAACAACCCTGAACAGTCTGTTTGTATACATCCTTGAGTCTAAGGTTAGAACGTTACAGAGGCTGGACAGATTTCAGTTTATTATTGGAGATTGTTCATGAATAAAAAATATGATGAATATGATGGTACTATATTTTGTATGACTAAAAAATTATATTGGAGACCTTTTACCCAAGCTAGAACTTCACCTGTTTGAGACCAAGATATAACATGTTTTAGAATTCTTCTTTTTCTCAAACGCTCACAATGATCACATTTCAAGTTTGCAATAGTTTTAATCATCCATGGTCTTCATTTGAACCTTTCTTAGTTTCATGCTCTTCAATTATCTATTTAACACAACACAGGTGTGTTGAAGCCATTTTAAAAGTGTTACATTAATAACATTTAAGTCTTAAATTAAATTAGAAATGCCAGATTTGATTTGAAAAAAAAAAGTTATGCAAGTTTATGCAATTATTTAATGCTCTACAATTTTCTACAATAAATAGTTATAATGATTTATATCTACTTATTTTTAAAAGTTTCAGCAATATTGTAAATTTAGTTTTTAGTAATTACCTTTCATTTCGTCAAGGCATTTTGTTTAAAAATTAAACAAAATTTTATTTAAAAGGACATGTTGGAAATAAAGTAAAGTTGGAAGGAGTGTTTCATTAAAGGCTTAAATTAAATAAGAAATACTTTACTTGAAAATAATATATTAATTTTGCAAGTTTACATAATATGCATTTTATGATATTTTATTTTATTAAACGTCATGTAATAAATAGCTATAATGATTTATATCCACGTACTGTTAAAGACTTTATCAATACTGTTAATTTAACATTTAACTTTTAACTTAGTCAAGGCATTTTTTCTTTACTTCCAATATAACATTTTTTGTACTTCAAATGATTCAAGCTATAACTTTTTGTGTGCACATAAGCAGAAAACGGTGACGTATGATGAATTTGACGTCGAGCTGCAGGGAGATGAATGCATACATTGAGCAGCAGACTGGCTGTGTTTCATGCCAGCTTAACTAGTGACGGTCATCAGACTCAAAGTGCCACACTCTATACACAAAACCCTGGTCACATCCGTCATCTCCCTCTCTCTCGCACACACACACGTGTACGCGCACACACACACAGCACCCTTGCTACAGGAAACAGCTCAGCACTTAAAATAAATGAAAACGTCAAATATGAAAGCGGCTTATTTCATAAGATGATTAAAGTAGCACAGCTTCAGTTTTCTTTTGCTAATCAAATGATAGACACTACAAAGCTTTATTGCTATACGATTCCATCAAACACTTATATATACAGTACATACAGAGAGAAAAAAGAAAGAGAGAGAGAGAGAAGAGAGAGAGAGAGTCTCTTCTCTGCAAATGTTTATTTTGGAGCAGACCGGTGGCCGACTGGTTGCAATTGACCCTCTACAGGGACGAATTAGTGGGCGAACTTGAAACTTTTCCTTCAGGGAGTGAATGAGAGGAGAAAACCTCACACACACACACACACACACACACACACACACGCACACACACACACACGCACGCACACGCGCGCGCACACACACACACACACACACACACACACACACACACACACGCACGCAGACAAAAACCCTATTTGCAAATTAACAAACAAAACGCAACATTTCTTTTTGTAGCTTCTTGATATAACAATGTTTTTTTCTTCAATGTACCAAATATGTGCAGAGACAAGAAGACAATATACTTATATAATATATCTGAATTAATGTTCATTAAATTAGTAGCTTTAAGTACATCAAATACAACATTAAAAGTTTGAGGGGAAAAATCTAACACAGGTTTTAAAGAATACATATTATTATATTACAGCACTAAAACAACAACACTCCAAGTATGTCTATATATGTTTTAAATGAACAAAACATATAAACATATATTATAAACAGAAATTGTTCATATTCTTACTCTAGCCTATTCTAAAAAAATCCTGGGGTGATCTTTACTTCACATGCGGCGTGGCATTGGACATCAGGATTCTTTTTATTTAATTCCCTGACTTAATATTTGAAATTAAGCTACTCTAGCAATGCATCTCTACATTTGTAAAGCCCAACAATTTCTGATCAGAAGCCCCCAATTTATTTATTTCTTTTTTGAAAAGGCTAAAACCCCAATAATTTATTTCCTAAACTTTTTTAAACTTTCGTTAAAATATGTACATTTTGATAAACAGACTAAAATATATATTATATTGAGGTTAGTGTGTATTGTATTATTTAATATGTTTGATATGTTGTAAATAAAAATGTATTCATTTTAGTTGTTATAAATTTTAAGTAAATTATGCTCAGGTGTCATGATCAAATTATATATGCACTGATTTAACAATATAAACAAAATGCTCTATTATTCTTGTTTAATTTTCTCAGTATGTGATGTTTTAAATCTGCTTTAGCTCCTAATTGTTTTTTGCTTGTTTGTAATTGTGCTATACATTTTATAACTTCTGTTCTTCCTTCGTAAAGAGCCTTGCTGCCTCTTTTTAGTGCTGCTGATATTCCTCTAAATCTGTGAGTTTGTGGTGTGGATGTTGTCAAGTCAGCAATAAGCAATTATACTATAACATTTGGATTGATCTCCAATCAACGGTAATTGTAATATAAAATATTGAATATTACATTTGCAACAAAAACCCAAGACAAAATGAATTACTTTTGCTTAAGACATGTCCCCAAACGAACCTGCCATATTGCACTTCACGATAATATTTAGCACCAACTCTTCACCTCAGCTCCTCCGGTCCACCTCTCAGCAGAGGGGAGGCGCATCTGCATGGCCCTGCAGGCTAAGTACAAGCTCTTAATCCTCATAAACTGCTCCATATGAGCATTACATCCCTGACTCCACACAGGACTCTTCGGGAATGGAACTCATTTCGGGGTTAAAATATCACTCGTGCTCCTCAAACCCTGCCCCTTCTTCACCCATCCTGATGACAGAGTATGTTAAACATGAAAAATGGCCCTGAACGGATGAAAATACAGGAGATGGAAAATTTTGACTATAGGATACGGTCTTTATTAGAGCCACAACTGTCTCTGTTTTTGATAGATGGGGGAACAATAATATGTTTTTCATTTATTTCGATGTATTTTTAACTATTTCTTTGACTTTTGTCTCCTAAGATGGAAACCATCATTGCTGTTGAAAAAAAATAATACCGTTTAGCTTGTTTAAACACAGGAATATACTCCAAAAATTTTTTGTACAAATTCAGTAGACGTATTCTATTAAAATGATATAATTATGTTTCTAAAAGGTTGAAAGGAAGAACATTTTTAAATGTGGACAAAATAAAGATCAACTGATGTTGATTAAACCAATTAAAAATCATTTGAATTATTTAACCTGGTTAAGTTGTTATTTTTTTTCTTTAGAAAAAAGTTTTAGACGTAAAAACAGACATGTACACAATTGGCAGCAGCATTAAGTCAGGCCGAGGTGCTATTGGTTGGGGTGGGGGTAGGGGGGAGGGTCTATTTTTTGATGGTTTGAACATTTTGCTGTGTTGAAAATACCCTGAAAAGAATTCTGTTTGATAATGATTGTGACAGAGGATGAGAAGTTACTTTTATACACTGTGTTTTTTGGATTCATGTATTCTTACTTTTAGAATGTTATACATATATAGACAGATAATAAATATTAATTTCTTTTATTGTGACCCGATACATAAAATGCTATACAAAATGAAACTCATGTTCAGGAAGATTTTTTTTGTGTGCAGCATGATAAATAAGGGCTCCAGTTTCAAAGCATTAACACATCAGCTTTACAGGGTTAATATCTCATAGCAGATGTGTGACCCCTTAAAAGAGCTTTCGATATTTTTAATACAAAACTAATCATTTCAGAGAGAACAAAATCAAACAATTCTGCATTAACTAATGACGCATCTAACATTTTTGAGTAACCAAACCATTAAAATGCTGTGCTGTAACAGAACCTTCAGAGTTGTAAATATCTCAGTTACGGCCATCTTGTATCCCACAATTTAAACCAACTTAACTGAACTAACTCTTTAAACCCAGTGATGTACTGTACATGACAAAGCAAGAATAAGCTATAAATTCTCAGATTCGGTGAAGCTTGAGGTCTACCTTCAGTCCCAGAACTCCCATTCATCACAGCTGCCACATGAATCCCATCACAAATCTATGAACGACAGGAGGGTGGATGTCTGAGGGTGTGTGCCTGTGTTTTCCCAGATCTGCACGCTTCAGGAGTCCAGTAATGAACAGCTAAGAGGCAGGTAGACCACACAGAACTCATATAAGACCACAATCAACAGCCCCCCGTTCATAGCTCGCCTGCACATTTATATCGAGTGATTTTTACTAAGAATGAGAGTCTAACCTAAGAGAAAATCTCTTTGAATCTGTACGTGGAGCCGCTCACTCAGGTATGTCTGCCAGACACAGGAAATGTATTAACACTGACCACAGTTTACTCTGGTGACCACACAGTGGCCCTGTGGGACATGCCTGGAGGCCAGCATCTATTTACATACACAAAAACGCACATTAACCCAAAATTCTTGTACACCTACTTGTTTTATTCATATTACATTAATAACAAACCGCTGACAGGGCGTAAACGATTATTTGTGGAACATGGCTGTCATATTGGTGCTGTGTGTAAGTTAAGAACCGGGATGGATGGGACGGCGGTGAGAAAACTCGAACACAGACTCACTTTCACCTGCAGGATTGGAGCCCACACAAATATTACATCCCTCTGCTGAGTATTGAAATGAAGACAGCATTCTGACTCAGTGTACTAACACTTTAGGACAAATTGTTCTCGCGTCAATTACTGAACGATAAGAGAGAACACGTTTATTTCTACATTTCATTTTTTTTGTGAAAATTTTCATTACCTTGTATAGAATTCAAAATGTGCTAGTGTATTTGTACTGCATATTTTAGCTTGAAAACTAAACTGTGAGTGCAGACTGCTGTACACATATTTGTACTTCAAATACTTTGGCACAGTTTTGGCAATTCACCTTGGCATCACAACAAAAACTATACTTCCATTAAAAATGATAAGGTAACTAGCTTCCACAGAAAGGTGTTTACTCCCTGTTTAGTCCTTTTTTCTCATTACAAATTTAAATGAATATGTTCCTGTTGGCCAAATTTGTTTTGATAAATCTTGTTGCCAGAAACTAATATAAATAAATTCAATCAATCTTCAATGATCTAACCATGTACACTCAAAAAAATTATTTAAGCATCTCTTTAAATCGACAAAATTAAAAAGAGTTTACTTTTTAAAAAGAAACATATTTTATGACTTCAAAGAGAATGAGTGCGTTAAGGATCGCCTGCCTAGTTTTGTTTATTTGCTAAATAGCTCAGTTAAAATTAACTTCCGCATTTTGCAGCTGATCTGTTGTGCAGGTGGGAGACTTTTCCTAAACTTGGACCTGTATGATTGTGTGTGACAGCTTTGAGTCTTGATTGGACAAGACTTTAGTGATGTCATCACTTTTCAGAAAAGGTGCTGTTCTGTGTTTAAACTGCTTCTTAGAAGTTATTTTGTGTTGATGAATTCTGTGTTCATATGTGTTCTTTGTTGATTTTATGTGCAATATTATATTTACCATTATTAAGAGTTTTACAATTATTGAGATGTTGATTTGAATGCTGCACATAAGACACACAAAATTAAGTAGTTAATTTTGTTGATGATAATGACATAATTTAAATAATGTCTAATAGTCTACCATTTGAGATCCCAGGATGATAAGAATTATAAAACAAGTAGGTTGAACGATGAAGACGCTGCCTAATCATCAGTTATAAGAAAAAAAAAGACAAAACCTAACACCAAATAATTTCTCCTCCCATAAATTTGCATAAAGTGTGTTTGGCAAACAATATATTTTCGTTAAAAAGACACATTTTTTAAGGGCAGCTGGCTTTGCTAAAATTAAGTTTCCCTAACTCAATTCGATTAAAGTAAGTGCATGTATTTTGATTCAGTTGGAGTTAAATTTATTGTTTGGATGGAAATTCTGCCCTCAATTTAACGCAGTTCATCCAACAAGTTATCTTTTTATGTGTAGTGAGTATGCATATAAATAAAGGAAAAGATTCACATAAAATGTAATAAAAAATAGTGTCAATAGTAAAACACGTCAAAATTAGATAATAAATAATTATGAGTAGTTATTTAAGCTGCAAAAGACAGAGACAATGAAATAGAATTCAGATTTATATAAGACTAAAAGGAGATGAAAAAATAAATTAAAAAATCACAAGGTAACATTTAGAAACAAGACATTCATTTAAAACATATTACTCGGTTGTTACCATATTAAAAGAAAAAAAAGGATATAGTTTTTTTTACCATTGTTTTGTATTTATTTATTGGCGTGTGGCAATGATCTGATGTCCTCCACTCCTTCACTTTTGGTTTTTAAAGGAAGTACCCGTCTCCTGAGATTGTCAAGGTAAGATCTTTACTTGGGTCAGGTCATCAGACTGCAAAGATTCACTTTTATAAAGCAAAACTTGCGTAGTCTGTACACTGTTACTAACATTTGCTTATTAGCAAGAAAACTAAAGATGCATAAAAACATGTAACCCAACGGCCGCTCTCCTTGAGTAGTATAGAAAGGTGAGAGAGGCGCTACACTTAGAAAACCAGCTCTTTTTGTCTTTGACAGTATTAGAGTCTCACAACTAATGTCTGTAAGCTAGAGTGTGTAAATGCTAGCAACTGAGGCCAGGGGTGCAAATAAAAACCCCTGGAATATTTTAATGGAGTGCAGACCATTTTAACATTAATCTATTTTATGTCAAAGCCACCACAAACAAGATAACTGCAGAGTCTGGAAAGTGTTCAACCAACAACAAATAAAAACCCAACATTTTACATGAATTTAATTATTAGTATAAGCACTGTTATATTCAAATTAGAAATAAAAAGAACATGTCAAGATTAAATTTTGAGATTGTTAAAGAAGGAAAAAATGTATCATCTTAAATCCATTCCAGCAGAACACCCCACATCTACCTCTCTCTTTCTTTCTTTCTTTCTTTCTTTCTTTCTTTCAATCTCTTTCTTTATTTCGCTCTCTTTCTTTCTCTCTCTTTCTCTTCTCTCAGTGTAGTTGAAGCCCTCTCACTCCCCCTGTCTTCTTTCTTCTCTTTCCAGGAACTCATGGCTGGAAGTTTATAATTTGTAGCAGGCGACTCGGCGGGCTGAGAAAAGCTTCTCTTATCTGGAGAGAGCATCACGAGCAAATCATATCAGAGAGGAGAAGAGGCCGGTTTAACTATAGGCCTAATTACCACAATCATTTGTTTCCATTTTTTTCCTCTCCCTTCCTCTATCCCTTGCTAGCATGCCCCCAATCCCCCTCCTTTTTACTCTTTCTTGTTTTTACAAAAGCAATTTAGAAGTATTTCCTCCTGATGAAATCCTGTAAGTCCTTGCAAACGGTGTGGGCTTTGGGGTGCAGGGGCAGACAGTTGCATGACAAGAAATATTTCCCTTTGGAAGAGCTTACTTCCTTTTTCGTTTTAGGCTAATTGAAACATTTCCTATTGAGCTCAATCAAGAGGGCAATTGCCTAATTATTCGCTTATGGCTTACGCAGTGCAGTACGCTGAAAGAGAAAGAGCGCATGAATTCACATCAGATCGCCCGCAGGGTTTATCAAGCCTTTCGCTGTGGTTTGAAAGTGCAGTTTTGAGTTTAAATAGTTTTAAAAGCTGAAGTTTTTAAGCAAACCGTTGAAGCAGAGGAATGATACGAGGTGTACAGAGCTTCGTGTCTGATGAGATCATCATCAGATCTTAACCACTTCTGTAGTCCTGATTGGCTGCATTAGAAAGCTGAAAAAAGCAAAAATGACTGTTGCAAAGCTCTGGACACCTTTCCTAGATTAACAATGTAAGAGTGGCAAGTGACTGGTACAAAACTGTAATGATGCTAAATAAATACATCGGATGACCCTGATTACAAGGGAGAAGATAGTATCTAGCTATTTAGAACGTTTAATCCATTTTGATAACGAATACATATGTTTACATTTAACATTCAGAAACATTTTTTCAGTCTCTGGCAAACCCTTTTCTGTTTTTGAGCATTTAGGCATGTTTTCTCAATCTCTGGCAACCCTTACAATCACATTTACATATTGTAACATTTGTAAGTATTATGTCAAAATATGGCAAGCCAAACAATCACTTTTAAGATGTTGATCATCTATGAGAGTTCACAGGCACTTTCTTAAACTCTGGAAACACTAAAAATCAATGTGATAATGTATAGTATACATAAGCCTTTTCACAAACTATGGCATCACTAAACGTCACTTTGTTCTTTTGAGGATTTACTAAAGATTTCTCAAACTCACTAACCCTAACCCTTTTATCTTTTGTGAGCATTTAGGAACATTTTCTCAATCTCTGGCAACCCAAAGCAACAGCAAACAACACATTTAAGATGAGCTTTACATGGACATCAGAACAATAAAACCAGAGAAAGAAAAGTATTTAAGACCTAGAACAGTGAATTTACGGCTTTCTTAAGCTTAAAATTTGGGATTGTTAAAGATCCTGCGGAAACCCTGAAGATTCCCATAATTATTTTTTCCCATAATCGAGCAGCTCTAACTATAAGTGGTTCATGTTAAATAAAGATAAAAATGTACACATGAACAAGATGGGCAGGCTTAATCTGGTACACACCGATCTCTTTGATGGTAAATTAATTCATGAATACGACAGATAAACCAACCAGTGAGGTTCTGAAGGCATCAATATGCCTAAAGGTTCAGTGCTGTCAGGCTTGCAGTCATATATGTCTTTTTTTTTGCCACTAGACAAGAACCAGATAAACTTTTTTTAACGTGGTACAAACCAAAATGTGATTACACTAATAAATACAACATTTCAGCCAGTGATTACTTAACAAAAACAAAAACATTAAAACTTATCATTCTTATTATTGTCAGAATAGACTAAATAAACAAACAGTGGTGACATAGAATTCCTTACAAGCTTTTGGGTCTTAGAGCCAAACAAATAAATAGTAATAAAGAAAAGGAAACTTTTTATATAGCATGCATTTTTAAATAAATATTCAAAAGCATGTACTGCTAATGTAAGCACAGTGGCCTGTAAGGAAGCTCTGTGTGTTTAGCTGTAAATCTACCTTCACCCCTCCCTCCCTCCCTCCAGTTCCCTGATCTACTGAAACCCACCAATGAGCTCGGAAAGGTCATTGCTTCAACAAGTGTGGGCTGTTATGCTCTTAAATCAATCATTGAGATCTGCGGCTGAATCAGAGAGCTGTCCGAGTTTAAACACACATGCCGGAGTTTAATTCACCCGAGCCATCAGCTTAGCAGCCACGTTTCACTCAGCATGTGCAGCACTGTTGTCCAAACAAGTGCTGTAGAGGCAGGACAGGGAGGAACAGGTCCAGGAGAGCAGTCAGAGGACGTCCATATGCAATACAGACATGCCCTCACAGTAAAACTGGCCATTGAGAGAAGATTGTACAGGATAGGCTTGAGATCATGGAAATAAATTATAATGCAGCCTTTCTTTTTATGGAAAATGAAAATATAGGACAGAATTTCCCTGTTTCTTTCTCCACAGAAAAACTGCAAGACACCACTCACAGATGCACGCACACACGCGCACAAACACACACAGAACCAAAAGTTATAGATTAACCACTCGTACGAATCTGAAACTGAGGTCTACTTTCAACATTTGAGTTTCCGAATGCATGTATTCTGATGCTTTTTATAGTGGTACGGCTAATAGTAGTGTCTTTGTGTATATTTTAGTGTTTAAGTGTTCTGTTTACAGCGTTTTTTCATACTCATGTTTCAGCTACACACATTCTCTACCTCCTTTCACACTTTAAAGAAAATAATTAGTTCTTGTATTATTGATGTGAAAGTGACTAGGTGGCCAGATTTGGAGTGACCCATACCCAGAATTTGTGCTCTGCATTTATTTAACCATCCCAGTGTACACACACAGCAGTGAACAAACACTCAGTGAACACACACAATGGGCAGCTATGGCTGCGGCACCCGGGAGCAGTCAGGAAACTGGTACCTTGCTCGAGGGCACCACAGCTGGGGCTGTTGAAAATGGAGAGAATATTTTATATCTCTCACACTACTTTCAATTTGGTGTATCTGGGGATCGAACTGGCAACTTCCGATCACCAGTCGATCTCCTTTTCCACTAGACCACTATTGATGCCACAACCAGCAGTTATCTACAGTCATGGGTAGAGTACCCGAAAAAAATGACTCATGTAAAAGGTCTTGTGAAAATATTTACTCAAGAGTAAGTAAAACAACGACCAAATTATTTACTTGAGTTCAAAATTGTTGAATGATAAAATTACTCAAGTAGTTACATCACATAACTTGACATTACAAAATAAAAAATCCAACCGAGAAATCTTTAATTTAACTCTATCTGTAATGGTTAAAGTTAAATTTACATTAAATAAGAATTTATAAAACTGTAGTTTTACATAAAAAGGGTGTTGACTTTATATTTAAAATTACTTTATATTTTGCATTTATACGTCTAGCATTTAGATTTACGAGTGAGACTAAGGGAAAGCTCTGACGGTTTAAATTTTGACATCACAACTATAGCAGTCGGAATAACTATACTAACGTTATCACTGATATTATTGAAATATGTTAATGTTGTAACCTGTCGCTATATATTTTTTAAGTTTGGAGCTGTGGTTCATGAATGTCTTTATTTTCCATCACTCGCTATTAAAAATAGTGATGTGTTTTCATGACATTAGTAACAAGGAGCTAAGATAGAAGTACAGTTACCCTAAAAATGTAATTAGTTACTACCCCCCTCTGTTTACCCCCTACATTAGGGACGTCAAACACAATCCGTGGGCAATATCCTGCACAGGGATTATTTTTAAGAAAGAGAGTCTGCGAGTAAGATGAGTGAGAGTGACTTGAGAGTGAGGTATTCACTGTGAGAAGCATTACAAATGCAATATTTCAATTTAATCTTTTTTATAATTGAGATCTGAGAAACATTAGTCGGCAAAAATAGTGATTAAGCACATATTTAGACATGCATCACAGCAGTCTGTTAATATGATGGGTCTATTTTGTCTCATGGAAGAATTTGTGAGGTAAGTGCCCTCCAACAGTAACCCATGCCTGAACCTCTGGGCTCGTTTTGTCCTGTTTTGTGTCAGCAGGCTTCATTATCCCCAAAAATGATGATCGGGATAGAATTGCAATAGCACATCAATAACTGTCATCATTGCTCTTAGTGCCTTTAAATAAACATTTTGAGCAAAGATTCAGGACAAAGCTAAACCTAAATCTTTTAAAAGGTGCAGTCTGTAAAAACTGAACCAAAAGTAAGAAAATGCTCATTATTGTTAAGGAGAAATTAAGCTATTATGTTAAGTTCAAGTTCTAATACAGCTGAAAGCATTAGTATCAGTAAATTTGCATTTAGAAATAACACTCGACATCTCCATTGTATTTTTTATAACAATTTTTCTATTAAGCGATGTATTTTTTAGCTCGGTTCTGTCCAATCTCAGAGGCATAAATCTGGTTGTCAGATCGTGCTGAACCTCACACCATAAAGGATCACAAAATGTGTGTTTTTGCTGTACCCAACCTAAAGTTGTAGACGGGCTGAGAAACAAAAGAAAGATATGCATTTGGGATGAAGGCAGATAAAATGAAAATGATCCTGAAGAAGCCACAAATTACTATGTCTAGATTACACACAGGGTTTTCTGAACAACCAATTAATGTTATGCCTGCTTGGAAACACATATATTCTACCCGTATTTGTGCTACATTTACAGAATGAGTAATAAATTGTACATTTTGTAAAGTTAAGCATCATTGTTAATAATAGCGTTGCATTACATTTAGACACTGTTAAAAAAGCTTGGTTTGAAGTGGCTAGAAAAGCGATGATAAAGTCAGCACATTTCTCCCGAATAGGTAACTAGCATTAGTTTAAAAAGATATTTCTTTATCTGGTATTAATTGGTGTCACAATTTCTTTGAACGCTCTCTTTCGTCATTCACACGTAGTTTTGATTGATTGACCTATTATTACGGAATGCATCACACATACTTACTTAAAGGCTTTACACTATTTTGCTCTACGTATCTACTTTTCAATCCATCACAAATAAAGCCCAAGTAAGGGATATACACCAGCTAAGCTTGTTTTTAAAGCACGGTGTGGGGTGAAAACTGCTCGATGTAAAGTGGAGTTAATCTGAATAATGCACTCTTAACTGCTGTATCTCCCGTTTATGTTACGGTCTTTGCCACCACGCACACATTTAAGTTATTATTAATATCTGAATTGCAATAAAGTAGTGAAAACTGAAGTTTTTCTTTCATCAGTAAATCTTGTTTTGACTATGCAGAAAACTGTAGTGCTGAAGTTTGATGTTCTGATTTCTTAATGTTTGATGTGGATTATGCTGTTTGTACTATTATCTTTAGGCAACATTAACATTCTAAAGATATTATTGAAATGTGCTCAATTTTGTCTGCTTCACTGCTTCTCACTCCTGGCAAAGAACAATATCGTTAGCTTAATTTAGGTAAACTAATCTAGATTGCAGGATATATGCAACAACTGCCAGCCAATTATAATCGAGTATTCAGACAGACCCTGGCATAAGTATGATTAACAGACAAAAACCTTACTGTGTACGTGTCGTCACTTGCCAAAAAGCATAAAGTATAACATCTATCTGGCAACCTCAGGAGAGCTGTGGTGGACAGTGTTGATTTTGACTTTGTGTGGAAAAGAAACAGCGAACAAGCAGATATTTTTAGTCACTTATTTTCTGTTCTGTTAAAAAGATAATGTTTTACCGTTTTTTATTTATATTAAATAGCACTGGTTGGTCAGATTATGTGCTCAGAAAGTGTAAAACATTAGAAGTGTCTTCCTGAAGCACACAATCCATTATGAGTAATTGGTTAAAATTTGACTGCAATTTTTTTTTTGTGCAATTACATTTTATGAAAATATTAATCATATTGTGGTTTTACTTATTTGCTATGAAAACTGAAAATCAATCAATGAATTAATTTCCTACATGAAATCAATGTGTTGTTTTGCTTTGATTTGTCTGGACTGGTCAAAATTTTGTCCACGAGCTAAAATGAGTTTGACACCCCTGACCTACATCTTCATCTCAAGCCCGTTTCATCCGTCCCTCCTCAGCTTCCATGCTCACTTACTGTCTGTGTTTTATGAAGCCATGTAGGATACCGTGTAGGTTACCTCTGGACTTAATGACTTATGTCAGTGGCATTAAATATGACTGTATTCTATCTGTTTTACACTATTTTGTGTTCATGTACCCTGTCTTACTTATGTCCAAGCTGATGTATTGCATACATTTAATTGTGTCCATTTAAACGGGAATAGAATGTGTCACTGATAGAATCTTTTTTTTTTTGGCTAAAAACCATATTGTAAAAATGTAATTGAAATATACTCATTAATTAATAAAATACTATTGTATTAAAACAGAGTTATAAGATCAAATATATAATCAGATATTAACAATCTGCACCTTATTGTATATTAGATCACTACACACTAAGAACAAGTCAGAAAAGAGCACAATCGCTATCGACTCTCGTATGAAAAAAGTGAGTGCAGGAAAACGAGAGACAGAGAGAGAGAGAGAGAGAGAGACCAAGAGACAGATCTTGACGTAGTGAGGGACAGAAAAGCCTCACGCAGGTGGTCCCATACACTAAGATCTGCCGCGAGGGCCAGAACCTGAAACCCATGCAAATGTGATCACTCCCGCTCGACTGATTGGGTCGGCCGCGTATGATTAAATATAATTGCAAAACAACCTCTTCCAAATGCCTCGGCGGTTTTGAAAAAAAAAATTGGGAAGGAAGGATTTAGAAGCAATTCTTGGTCTTTGAAGGTGCAGGGTGAGTCAGTGTTTGTGTGTGGCAATGGGGGCTGTGAGGTTAAATACAGTGTGTGTGTGCGTGTGTGTGCGTGTGTGTGTGTGCGTGCGTGTATGCGAGTGTGTGAGCAGTGCGTGTGAGGGAACGAAACAGCCTGTTTTCAGTGTTGTTTCAGAGAGCTGGTTTCTACATGCAGGGAATGGGGAGAGAGAGGGGAATATTTGCTGGCAGAAGTTGTGCAGGGTTCAGAAGCCGCCTGTCACCCGGCTGATGATTGATGGCTCAGCCGGAACGCTTAAGTCAACAGAGCATGAGCACGTCCAGGCCGTCCCGAGCACAGCAAACCACACCAAGACGCCACTCAGCACCCATTTACAGGTCAGCAGTCAGTAGGGTATGACAGGCTTCAGAGTTACCTCATCATAAACACCTTGAAAAAGCTCTTACAAGCATACACTATGCAGCAAGACAGCAACAAGCATACTCCTGTCACAAATAGGTGTTCCGGCTTGAGTGCAGTAGAGTGTCCTATGGTCACTCCCTTGAAACCACAAGCACAATGTCTTGAGTAGGCACCGTTTTGTGAATGAAAATACAAGCATGTTGAAATGCTCTGTTTCTGTAACATTTGCTGATAGATTAGGCAAGAATGTGGTATAATGTTTCATTCCAATCTTCAACTATTCTCCTTTTTTTGAATGACGAATAATTCAATAGTTAATTAAAATATTTGAGAGGTCAACTATGTTTTCAACCACGTTTTTTGTTTCCATGATCTTCAGCTTAGATTTACTACATGTCTACATGGAGTATTGTAGCTTTGATCAGTTTTTGGAATATGACCTGATCTTAAGTTCTCTGTGGTGCACTTGAACTCACTTCAAGTGAAAGAGTCCACACCTACCCCTACATTAGACACTTTTATATCAATTGGTCATCCTCCACTTTCGCTCTGGATATGTAATAGGATCTGACTGAATTTGCAATTCCTTGACTGACCACTAGAGCTGGTCCCAGAAGTAGGCAGGTTCTTATTGACACTTTATTTCAGATTTAAATAAAATAATTTGAACAAAACACAAAGAATGCATGATCACAAGAATTTCATGGCAACTCTGAGGAGGAATGTTTTTTATTACTCATTTCATGGTTTCTATAGTTTTCATTAGTTCAAATTTAAGAGTTTTAAAAACATTTCCAAGGCCATTAGGGATCAAAGTTAAGACCTATATTATAACATCAACAACACATAAAACTTTTTTTTGCATAATAAACATTCTTCATAAAAACATTGTTTGAAACCCTAACAATCACTTTTATGCTTTTGAGCATTTATGGAGGTTTTCTCAAACCTTAACCAACATTTATCATTTATGAGCATTTTCTCTGGCAACCCTTACAATCATATTCATATATATATATATATATATATATATATATATATATATATATATATATATATATATATATATATATATATATATATATATATATATATATATATATATATATATATATACACACACACACATATATTAGCAGTATTATGTTATTACAACAAGACTTTTAAAATGTTGAGCATTTGTGTGTTCATGAGCATTTTTCAAAATCTGACAACCTTAACTATAATGTTTATGTTTTTTTACTTAATGTTTATGAGTATTTGAGCATATTTTCTCAGACTATAACAACTCTAAACATAATTTTTTGTATTTAGGAGCATTTTCTCATCTTTGACAACCCCAAGCAACAAGAAAAACTCATATCAGATTAGCTTTACATGGAGATCAGAAAACAAAGACCTATGAAAAAAGATTTAAGACTCACATATTGAATAAGACTTTTTAAAGCATAAAATGTGGGGTTTTAAACAACGCGGAAATACTGTCATTTGCTTAAGATATATTATTATTGTAGGTTTTGCATTATTTAGGGTCAGGTGAACTCCAGCGAAAGCCACTCAACAAGCAGTGAGGTTTCATCCTTGTTTTTTCTGATCCACAAAAACATGCATTTTTGCTACTTTCTGACTGTCCAGTAGTGATGCATTGTTAGGAAGGAAGTGGCTGGTTTACCCAAACTCTGAGCCTCATTTGCTTTCTGCTGAAACAGAAGGGTGATGTCATGCTCACTACGCTCATGTTATATACAATACATCCTCTGCCAACTAGCCAATCAGATTAACGGCACATGCTTCCTATTTCTATGTAGAACAAACACGCCGTCTAACAATGAACTGTAGCAACCCAAAAATGCATAAATTTATTATTTATATTTATTTGCGGTAATTTAACAGGTGAGATAAGATGTGTTTATCCTATAGTTTTTTTATTATGTTGATTATTTATTGACACTTCAAAAATAAATGAATTAAGCAGAATTAAATATGCAGGATGATTTAAAAAGAATACCACACATTTGAAAATCTGGAAATATGTAAGAAGAAAAGAAGAGTGAAGTTTTCCATTTAAGGAAGCTCTGAAGTTTCCATTTGGTTGAAATAAAGATTATATACACAAGGCTCGATCATGTTTCTTTGATTAAATGCAGATTTTCAAAGTTTTTTTTGTAAATCACCCTGTACAATATAAATAACCTGAGTAATACGAGCAATCAGTATGAAACGAAGAATGAGGTAAAACCAGTGATAGTACATAACAGCACTAAAAAAACTTTTAAAGTCACATAGACTGTGTTTAGAAATATCTTTACGTCTATAGACCCAAGAACAAAAGCAATATATAGACAAGAGCAAAACGGCCAAAAAACAAATACATACATTGCGTGTGTGGAGGAGAGCAGGCCCCCATTAGTCAGGCATTAAGTCGTGTGAGAGACGATTTAAGGGGTTGCGGGTCACTGAGAACGGGAAGCAGGTGTCCCTCACTGATCTATGAGCTGTTCCACTTCAACACCTCATCATTAAACAGACACACACCCCCACAGACCATCCTCCAACTCCACTAACAAGCTGCAAGCTCCATCCTCGAGATAATTTAGAGTTTTTCTATGAAAGAAAACCTGTCAAACCTGAAATCCGCTCAAAAGCACCCAAAAACAAAAGAAGCAGAAGAAATCCCTCATACGCTCTAACCTACAGAAAAAGCATGAGAATCTGTGCTCACATCTCACAGCAAAGGTTCAGGTGAAAAAATCACAACAATAATAGAACAGTTTTCCCCACAACATGAGACTGCAAGAAGACAAAGAAAAGGAAACATCTCAATCATGACTCTTAAGGGTTTTTTCTTCAGACATAAGATCACCGATCTAAGAAATCTAAACAATATTAAACCCTTTTGGTTTTTAGATATAAAAAAAATGACTCTCTCAATACATTTATTTTTTCCATTAATTTTTAGACTTTTATTCACCAACATTTGACCTCATCCCATTAGATCCATCATTTCATTAAAATAAACACCTTCAAATCATTTGAACTTATTTTCTTTAATAGAAATAAGCCATTTTACATTTCGATCACATCTTACATTTTTCTTAAAATTTGAACGCCACCTTTATTGAATTTCAGATGACACTTAATATTATACAATTTTATTGTTTTTGAATTGAATTTTGAATTTGATTGTTTTTGAAACAAGCAGGGTTTAGGTCGTCGTGAGACAGGTTAGTTTTACCCTAATGATTCCTCATTGTTGCAATAGTACTCCTGCTCAGTACGACAGGAACCGCAAGTTCAGACATTTGGAAGTTAAACTTAAGTTGCCTATGATAAAAATCACATGTTAAAAAGTCTCAAACATGACAAAAATAACATTTATTGTACATATTTTTAATGTAAATATATTTTTGTTTCGTTACTAAATAAAATAGACTTTTTCTTCCCATCATCAAATTAACATAACATTTATAGAACCATATAAAAAGTATAATTATGCTTGTTTCCCCATTACATTAATTCATTACATAATTTTTTATTATTTTATTGTATTACTATTATATAATAGTATTGTGAATAGTAATATTATAATTATATACTATTTGTTAACAAAATATTTTTCAATAAAGAACTTTTAATTTAAGAAACTATGTCCTTTAAAAGGTTCATGACGCTAATGCCTGTGAAATGTACATTTTATATTTGCCTTCAAATCTACACAATTTGCCTTTTGCAATAATTAAAACAGTAGTGTTCTTAAAAAAATACTAAATAAATAATAAAATTCTACATTTAATTGCAAATCATAATTTTTAGAATTTGATTATCATTAACAAAATAAAATACATTTTACACAAATAAATATTATTATACAAAATAAATCTATTGTCCCCATCTCTGCTAAATAGTTATATTCCTTTCATTTAAAGTTGGTTCGTGACTAGCAGCTGAAGATGTTCCAAAATTGCGGCCATATAAGCTTCACTGACTGGAAGGAAAAACATCTAACATGCTGTCAGAGTTTGATTGCAACTGCTCAAAACTTTTTTCTTTCTAATCCCAGCCACTGAATCATACCGTTCAACACAAGAAAATAAAATGCATAGATCTACTCATGTGGCACAGTGGAGCCATGAGCAGACTAAACTCCCCATTCTGACCATCTTTTATTTAAACAAGGTAAAATTCAATTCACCAGATTTAATTTTCAAATGTGACCCATCTGTGCAAGAACATACAATGCTTTAAATGCGCACAAATGACTGGAAATACCTCTTGCTAGCCGCAGCAAATAGCAACACGAAGAGAGAGAAAGCAGAGGCTATGCTGCGGTCCCTGACAGTTTCATCAGTGTGTTTGTCTCCCTTCCAAATGAATGACAGATGCTGAGAGAAGCTGTGAGCAACTGCGGGCCCTTTCTGAATGGCCCCGAGATGAAGGCAGCATGGAGAACACACGCATACATGCAGATTTATGTTCCTGATATCTTATTGCTGCAATCTCCAGTTGATTGAGAGCAGACCAGGCTGCTAAGCGGTGAATATTAAGGGATAAGTCGTGCATGCGCAGAAGACTCCTGAAACAGTGCTAGGGGAAAAAACAAGCCAAATAACAAATCTCTGTTTCTAATCTAACATGACAACCAATGGGAAAAAGATATTTGCTATTAGGTGCTGAGGAGTATACATGAAGGAATTGATGAATAAAGAGTTCCTGTAATAGAAATGGAGATTAGTAATACGCTTTTGAATCGCTGCTGTTTTTATCAGCGGGTTTACAAGTAATTACAAGGCCTTTATTCTATTTCAATAATATGATTAAATTATAGATTTTACAACAACATATCTTTAAAAACATTTTAGCAGGCTTTAAAGTAAAAAGAAAACTATCTAAAAGGTATAGGTCAGATTAAAACTAAAAAGTTATTACTAACTACTAATAAAACTAATAACTTATTATTAGTATTATTGTTAAAACAAAACATTATGTAGTAAATACATAGTACAGAATCTATTTAAACTAAATTCACTTACTGTGTTCACCTGGTATTTTACTACTAACAATAAATAAATAAAACAAACCACTATTTATGTTCCCAGCTTTTGGGAAAAAGAAATTCATGTGAAGTAAATTGCCAAAAAAAAAAATACAGCCAAAAACACACACAGTACCTACTGTAACATATTTTGTGCAAAGCTGCTTAAATATTGAAAGTAAAAACATTTCAGCCTTTACTGCACTACATGTACACAACCATAATTAACAACTACTCTTTCAGTAAAAAAATATTTACGCATAGCAGGTGGAAGCACGATTGCTTGTTTAAGAAAGGCAGATAGGTACTTTGGAAGCCCTAACGTGTCGCACTAATTCCTGTGAAGTAAACCTCCTTTAAAGTCTAAATCTGTTTCATTCATCTTCTTCTTTGTACCACTTCTCATTCCTTCCTCCTGTAAGTCTCTTCTCGACCAGCACTGCTTCTCTCAGCTGTGGCCCACGGTCTGATTGCGTCTGATTTGAGATAAGTGATTATTATCCCCGGTGGCCGAGAGCGATGCTGACCCCGGCTAAAAGCAAGTACTTGTTCACTGATTCAAACGGATGAAGTCACTTACAGAAACCTAACAAAATGTAAATACAGTGCTGAAATTGGCCGTTTAAGGCTTTCTACAATTGTTAGATAATGGAGAAGTTACACTCATATTGTGTAAGTAAAAATAGTACATAGATGATAAAACTTATTTTAAAGTCACAGATAAAAAAGTATCAAGCAGAAGTAATGGTCTTTTCTATTTGACTATTCACTTCATACGTCCTTGTGCAAACAGGGTTCGGATACAATTTGAGGTGTTTGTTTTAAGGATAAAAATAATTGCTGAGATTTTATTAAAAGTGTCATTCATATCAAGTTTGAAAATGCACATACATTGTTAAAAAATCCTACTTAAAGTTTGCTGACAAATTTTTAAAAATGTGTAACTCAGTCATTTAATTATTTTTAGTTTGCTTAAATTTAGATGAAGAGTCATTTTTGAATTCCCAGTGGCTGTTATTGATTGGAATAAAAACAAAGGCCACTGTAATGTATTCTGTCAATCTGTAATGCATTGAGCCAACTAAAAAATATTTGTTGAGACAATTTTGGAAAAACTCAAGTGAAATGCTTCACAGAAATGTTCTGTTAACAATTTTAAGTTGAGTCGAGAACATTTGTTAGAGTGTAGAAGTAATGTCGCATTTACTTAGAATTGTCATAAAAATATTAATACATACTTTTATTCAAAAGTATCAATTAATCATTTAACTAAAAAAGATATAAATACATTTGACAGAGAAAATACTAATTCAAATAGACAAACTTGTAGTTCACTGAAACTGCAATCAGCAAAGTAGAGTTGATGTTTAGAAAATGCCAAAGCAAGCATTTTTAAGAACAAAAAACAAGTGCGCAACGTCAATAATAAATAAAGCCTGTTAAGATGCAGTAGTACTTCAATAAAACAGTAAACATTGTTTTTCATGTTTTTCAGCATTGACTGTCTGTGTGTATTTTTAGACACGTCTGATAAAATGTTAACCCCGAAAGTTCTGGTCACGATCCTTCTACTCCCCTCTACACTCGTGTGCATTGCTAGACTAGGGTTATACGGTTATTTATGACCACAAATGAAACTGTCTCTCAATGCGTAATTCTTATTTTTTAACAGCAGACTGGGGTGAGAAAAGCTCATGATGTGTTGTTCTTCCATGCTCTACGCCATAGATAGAACGAACAGATTTAAAGCCTACGTTTCATCACTTCCGCAGGGACTCGTGTAAGAAACACCTCAGCCCAGCAGTGTCTCCTGAAAACACACAACACAGGCCATTGGAAGCCCATAAACTCATTTTCAGCTCGAGTCATTTCTTAGTCCAGGAGGACTCTGATTACGCCACATTACTCGCCTCTGTCAGATACAGACATAAATCACCTCTCCAGAAACTAGCAGCATTAATCTGATTGTGGCTAAGGTCACACAAACCATTCCTCAACTCATTTAGTGTTATTTATGAGTAGGTGATATAAATATACAAGTAAACGAAACCTCTGACATCTCCACATTGCACGTATTCTTCTAAGAGTACAGGTCAGCCGTACAAAGATAAAACATCCAGAACTCTACAAGGGTTTTGTACTAAAGCTATAGAGCTCAGTTCCCAGCAGAGCATAGGGTAGAGTTCCTTCATTTCTACTTCATTTCTTAGAAATAAGAAAATTTTAACGCAAATTTTAAGGAAATTACTCTGGTGGAACAAACTCCTGATCCAGTCAGTAAACCAGAAACCCTAACAGCCTTCAAAAAGCAACTGAAAATTCTTCTCTTTAAGGAACACTTACAACGATTAAAAAAATTATTAAAAAAAATAAATTAAATGTACTATGTTCCCTTTTATTTCTTTGCCTCTATGCTTGACTGATTAGCTTATACAACTTCTAGTACGAGCAATCAGAGTTAGATTTTAAGTTTGTCACAAATTGTGTATTGTCTCTCCTTAACTGTAAGTCGCTTTGGACAAAAGGAGTCTGCTAAATGCATAAAGGTAAATGTAATCGTGACATAAAACACTAAATTTAGCTTTCTCTGTTTTGCAGCATTGGATGTTGTATTTTTTGACACGTCTGCTAAAATGTAGAACACAAACATTCTATGACTTTTTTTCTGCTACAGCTATAGAATAGAATTACTACACTTCTACTTCATTAATTAATTTTTGAAAAAAAAAAAGTTTGATTTGTTTGCTCTATTTCATTAAAAAGAGAAAGTTGCCATTTAGGATACTGCAATCAGCAAACTAGAGAGTTTCAAAAAATAGAGTTGTTTGATGTTTACAAATTATAAATGTAACTTTTGCTGGTTTTTAGCATTGACTGTGTGTATATTTAGACACGTTTGCTAACAAATAACAAATACAAGAAAAAAGTTGGATTTCTTATATCTTATTTTCTCAAAGACAATTTGTAGTTCTATGATACTGCAATCAGGATCAATGTTAAGATAATCCCAACGCATGTATTTTCTAAGAATTAAAAAAAAACAAGTGAGCATTGTTAACAACATGAAACTGAAAAAGCTTGACAATGTGCAGATTTTAAGTATTACTGAAATTTTACAGTAAATATTGCTTTTACTGTTTTTTTTATAATTAACTATCTATTATTTTAGACATGTATTTTAGACACTTCTGCAATATACAGTACACCAATTTTCTATAAGGGTTTTCTACTAAAGCTATAGAATAGAGTTACTTCATTTCTGAAAAATACAAAATAATTTTTTATTTGAAAAGATCTAGTGAACTATGTTTCAAAACGTAGAGTTTCAAGATGTTTAAAAAAAGTCAAAGCATGCATTTTCTAAGAATTAAAAAGTAAGCAATGTTAATAATATTAAGCTAAAAAAAGGCTGCAAAGTCTATTTAAAATCTATTTTAGACACATCTGCTAAAACGTATAACGCTGACATTCTATGAGATTTTTCTACTAACGTTACAGGATATAGATCTTTTTACTTCAATGAAATTTATTCTAAATGGTAGAAACAAAAAAATTAAATGTAAAAAAAATTTATGTGAAAAAATGAGTAGGTGATTATGAATGACAGAATTTTTTTTTTTCATAAACATTATACACGTTCACAGCAAAAACAATTGTTTTTATATAGATTTTGATACACACACACACACACACACACACACATATATATATATATATATATATATATATATATATATATATATATATATATATATATATATATATATATATATATATATATATATATATCGAGAGAGAGAGAGAGAGAGAGAGAGAGAGAGAGAGAGAGCGAAAATCTATAAAAGAATAACCGTCTTACTACAACCAGAATACTTAATTAATCTATATATCATGTCTATGAATAACAACAGCCTGGCATGACAACAGTCGAAAGCTCTCTTAGCACAAATAGTACATCTATGAACTCTCCAAAACAGGGATAGAGCTCTGTCTGGCTCACATTGGATTATCAACAAAAGAGCTGTCAAAAAAACAAACCATCAGATGGTGGAAGTGAACAAGACCACCAAGGTAACGTTCCCTGTGCCTTGTATTTGTTTAAACTTTCATGGCTTTTCTCTGGCTCCCCTGGGCCATCTTTCACTCCTTGTTTCTGCTTCTTCACACCCACAGCCAGCGGGCAGCTGAAGGCTCTTCCTCCAGCTGACCTCCCCATGCTCGCCCTGACCCTAGCTCCTCGGTCACCTCTGGGCCCTGACCCCTCCAGGGCTTGGTCAGCTCAGTGGATGCTCTTGGACTCCAGGTGAGGGGAGAAGTTGGGGCAGAGGACAGGAATGTCCATCACGCCTGGCTCACTGTTGATCTACCCGGTAGCACCGACGCAGGTCACGCTGGTGGAAAAAATAAATGGGATCGGAAAGAAAGTCGCTGTGGAAAAATCCAAAGAGATGGATGAGCTTGCAGGGTGGCCGATGCATCTGGAGCCGTAATGCCATGGCGCAAGGGGAGGCAGTGAGCAGTGCTGCCATTAAAGAGTAAAGACAGGCTGTTGTTTTATCTTCCCAAGTGATTCCCCCGCCAGCTGTTTACACTGTGCAATAAATGGATTTAGCTTGAGACATATTTAGCTCATGATGTCATCAGCCACTGGTACGGAAAAGCTTGGCTTTGCTTTTATGACTCTTACTGTCAAAACATACCCCATATGTATGAAGTTGGACTCTCCGTTGTCATGCCCAAATTATCTCCTTGGCTCTTTCTCATCCTACATTCACACTAGTCAATGCAGTTTGTGGGATTTTGAGCAGATGTCGAAAAGGTAAAAGCCAAATCTGCCAGTTTGTGCTCAATGCTGGAACTCGAGCAGCTTTTATGATCTGTGTTCCCTGTCCCCCAGTAAAATTCACACCAGAATCTTTCCAGTGGAGCAGCAATACTAGCCGCCCAGCCAATGATAACAGGCTGAAGCGCGAGGAGAAGCAATCTAAACAACAGAAGGAGAAGATCTCTGGTGCAGAATTGCCTACAGGCCTCTTTCCTCAACATCATTTCTTTCCAGGGGCCTTCGAGGCTTGGACATTAACTCTCACTAAAGGAATCCCTGAGCTCTCTGCTAATGACTTACAGCACTAATTTGCTGTGTTTCCAATATCAACCAGTCTATTTGGAAAAGTTTGTGATGTTCCAAAAACAAACAAAACAAAAGCCCAGATCCAGAACATACTTCTCACTCTGGTTAATTTCCCAAAAGTTAGGATTACATAGTTACTTGTCATTCAAAGTAGCATCACAAATGTACTCAAGTTCAAGTAACATTATTCGGTGCACATGTTCCTCACACTGTCATGTTTCCACTACCTCCTATTGGGTTTTGCTTGTTGGCAAAATAAATTTCCAACAAAATACATTCATCTTTTGAAAAAAGAAAACACTTTTGGCCTGGAACATCCAAAAACACACTACGGTACAATTCAGAGTTAGTCAGCACACATGTTCTTCATTGAGATGGATTAGTGGTTCATCTGATTGGTTAGTGGATGGTGCTAAGGCCATCACACATTTTTGAGCTCCCAGAAAAAGAAAATATGATTACACAAACATGCATGAACCCTGAATCTGAAAATGAAGGCAAAGACAAGTTCTTGATGAGGGAACAATACTAAAATATGCAAGAACTGTCTGAATAGTGGAGTTTGCATGATAAGGTACCATTAACCATAGCAACTGTTATCACTGATGTCACAGCCTGTCTAAATAGTGTGTGAGGCTCATCAGTCTTGCAAATAATATTCATTACAACCTTAATTTCCTACTCTTATTTGCTAGCATGAAATAAATGGTGTAATATAGTGTTTTTCAGTTCTCAACTCAACAGATTGGAGTTTCGGTCAACTCGACCATTAACTGAATATTATATAGCTAGACGTCATAAAAAGTATAACTTTATATACTGCCTTGTAAACATATCAATATACAGTATATATACATATATATATTCATTCATCTTCATGTCGGCTTTCTTCCCTTTCGGGGTCGCCACAGCGGAATGAACCGCCAACTCTCTGGCATATGTTTTACGCAGCAGATGCCCTTCCAGCCGCAACCCATGGCTGGGAAAAAAAAAAAAATAATAAAAAAAAAATAGTAATAAAAATAATAATAATAAATATATATATATATATATATATATATATATATATATATATATATATATATATATATATATATATATATATATATACACGTCTAGCTATATAATATTCAGTCAAAGGTCGAGCCTCACTCAGGGATCAATGCTTGGAATGGACTGTGATCTTTTGAAGCATGAGTGAATTTGAATATACTGTATGTGGCCCAGGAAGCTCAAACAATACATTAGTGTTATTTGCGATAATACAAATGAATGTGTTTATTATATTTAGTGCTGTCAAAATGTTAATGTATGTGTTATTTTTTTTAATGAAGAAATAATAAATTATATCATAATTAATAAATATAATATATACTAGAACCGAACATATTTTAACAACATATTTCAGTAACACTCAATCGTTACACTCATGCTAACCTTAAAGGAAACAATGCATCTATACACCGACAGAAAATAAAGGGGAGAAGACAAGAACTGAAATAAAATAGTTTACTTTCTTTATTTTTATATTTGTCATTTGGGATAACACCAGCTTCAAGATCAACAGTGAAATAGTTTCCTTCTTTAAGGAATACTCCACCCCAAAAATGAAAATGTAGTCATCAATCATGTTCCAGATGTTATGTCATTCCAGACAAGTTATGGCTTAGTTTCCCTATTTAACTTGTTATGGCCTCCTCTAACCACATTTTTTATATAATCCTGGAGGATTGTGACTGCTAACACTCATGTCACATGGCTTCAGTCCATCAAATGTAATTAAATATAAGTGAATTACCTATCTAAAGGATATCTAATAGACACCTAAGTTACAATACGTAGTTATTGTCCTGCTGGTGAAGAGTGTTTCCCTAAATTGTCGATCAAGAATTCTTGGGGTTTCTTTTCTGAACAAATGGACTCAAACACACACATACACGCACACGCACACACACACACGCACGCACGCACGCATGCACACACACACACACACACACACTAGCATCCTCTTTCAGGACCACAGTGGTGGTGGCGTGTGCGGGGGGCGGTGTCTGCCATGGCCTTGAATAGCTCTGTCCACATCAGCGCAAAACTGGTTGTGGCAGACTGGTGCTGCAGGAAAAAGTTACTACCCCTCCCTCATGCCAATCCCCTACAAGATGCTATCGTTCCTCCCGCAGACTAGATTTCTTGGGTGACTTCAAAGCTTGTTCACTAAGTGTTTAGAAGAATGCGATGGAAACAGGAAAATAATGTTCTGATTTCTGTAAACTTTATAACATCTGCTTTTGCTTAGAGTTGTTGCAGCACTGAGCGGCGCCTCCACTCCGCTCTTTGCTTGGGACATTTTTCCCACAGTTTAAAAAGCACCTCACATGCTGTGCCAAATCAAAGACTAAGAACGGTGGAGGGAGCAGCATGAGCAAATTTCTGGTATAAAAGATCACAAGGAAAACACGAAAAGGAAACACAAGATGTATTTTTTTCTGGATGGATTGAACAGATTACATCCAACAAGTTGATTATTTTTGTGTTCAAAATACAGTGAGTACAGCTAAATTGGAATAAAGTGAAGTATAAAGTGGGTGGTTTTGAGGGATCTTGGATCAGAAAGACGTTAAAAGTCAATTCAAACATCTTTGCGCTTTTCCTCTGTCAGTACTCATCCAAACTGAAGAAATACAGAAATTAGCATATATAACGCACATTTGACATCACTGGGTATCCTTATGTTGTCTGCATGGGACACAAAACTGCCTCTGGTGTGCACAAAAAGTACCATTGCAATTTGTATTTCAGTCCTCTTGCTTAAATGGTAGCATGACAAGACTGTATACACAACATCCGACTCCGTGCCGGAGGGCATCTTCTCCTTTCCCTAACTCAATCATTCTCAGGTTTCACTCTCACCCATCTGAACACACTCACTTCCTCTTTATGACCTCCCCCTTCCAGATCAGAACCAACAACCTAGCCTGCGTTTGCAGAAACGTGTTCCACAAATCACTTGATACCTTGATGGATGGATTCAATGATAATCATTACTCAGAAAATCTTATGAGGTCATGCATGAACCACTCAGGTTGAGATCATTTGTGTTTGCTATAAGAGCCTGGTCATGGGTTATTATAACAAAATCATGGAACTGCTCTTGTATGTGCTGTGTAGCATTGGTAGCAGCACTTGTTAGTAAGACCAGAAAAGTAAATGTGATACTCTTTTATCCATCAAGAGTTTATGGCCTCTTAGTCTCTAAGCATATAAAGGATTGGAATTTAACCCAACTCTCTTTTAGGAAAATATATAAAAATAAAAAAGCCTGATGCCAAACAGTTCTCAAAAAAGTTATTTCAGGGCATGATCCCATATAAAAATATGTGTAACACAATATTTAACTTTGTGTTTGTAACAATAGATTCATTATGTAAAATTAAGGGTTCAACTTAAAGGGCCAATTATTGGAATATAAAAAGAGATATAGTAATCTTCTGCCCTGCTGAACATGCCAAGCTAATCCATACGATCCAGAGTCGCTATATTTATTAGTTAAAAATTCCAAATTTAGCATGGTCAAGAATTCACGCTGCTTTAGGGGCATGTTGCTAAAGATGTAAACTCGCTGTGATGTCACGTCTTCTGCCACCATCTGCTCTGTCAGTGATATAACGAGAAAATGCAAGGAGTCGAAACATGAGCGAATGAAACAACTCTAATATGGTTAGAGCATTAGTGCACATATTTATGTCCTAACACAAGGTTGCATTTCAATGATATTGTGCCTTTAACACAATTTTGCACAATACACTATCGTTTAAGGTGTTTTACATGTATATGTTCTAAAGTAAAAAGTAGAAATTTTTGGGAAGAAAAAAAACTTGTAGGTTGACGGTTTATTTCTGATAAATGAATCAAGTTTAAGTGGATGGTTTTTAACACAACATTTTCCAGACATCCAAGCACTTTTTTACGTTTAGAGTCCTAAATTCTATATTATTAGGTTCATGAAAAGATGTAACACAATACAAAAGGGAATTCTTACAACAAACACCTGGATTAAGTTAATTTAGCTAGACTTAAAAGTTTACCATATCATGCTCCTTTAATATCCCTTCCATATCATTCCCTATAATTCATATTTGACCTCCCTAGAACAGTGGTTCTCAAACTGTGGTATACATACCACTAGTGGTACTTGAAAAGCTTTTGGTGGTAGGCAACACCTGCGGCTGTCAAAAAATAATAATAAAAAAAAAACGCCAGCAGCTGTCAAACTGTCGTAGGCATCTGGCCCATTGGTTGATTTTGGGCCATGCACCTGTTCCTCCCACCGCCATGCTTCTGCCACACAACCTGCTGGGTTTGTCTTGTTGGCATAGAGATAAAATCCAAAAAATTCTAATGACTATATTAGGCCTCTGCTGCGCTGTGTGTCCTCTGACCCCAACTCTAGTTCAGGCTGTATCATTCCTCAGTTGCTCTTCTTTCTACTCACATCTGAGTAATGATTTAAAATTGTTGGTCAAGTTTGATTGTGTGCTGTGATGGGCTGAACAATGTAGGAAAATAATGTAATTGCAATTTTTTTTATAAATATTGATATTGTGATTTTCAATGTGATTTTAATTCCTTTACTCAGTATTTTTCAACAGTGCTGAGTAATGAGTCTAGTATGGAAAAAACTATTTAGATTAAACATGAATTTAAAGCACAAATTAAAATAATTGTACAACAAAAATAAATGAACATAAACTTGCAATAAACATTAATATCAAAGTCAGTAAGAAGGCACACAAACTTAAGTGTGGACAACATAAAGATGACTGACATTACCATTATTATGACTGGCATTATTGCACTTGCTAAAATCATGGTCTATGTTTTTGAACTGGCTAAATAAATGATACGTATTATTATAGAAATATTTTTTAAATGGGAATTTTTAACCCATGTTAAAGTACGAAAGAAATATGCTAGCCATTGTCATCTTGCTCTATGGTTCTTAGTTAGTTGCAGTTTTTTGCAAGGAAAACACTCATATTCACTTTTTCTGGGTTTAAAGAGAAGCGAGTGCAAGTCACTAAAAAACCCTCGGTGCTAAAAAGGTGCCCAATTCCCTCTCAGCTCTGTGACAGTATTTTCGTTTTGTGATCTGAGAAATAAGCAGGTTGAAGGCAGTGAGCCTCGAGCTCAAGCTCTTCTGTGATGAAATGTACAGTGAGACTTTGGTAGGGCTCTGCTGCACTTCAAGCACTGTCTGCAGTAGCAGCAAAAAACATATATATTATGTTTTATAGTATGTTTTACCTCAGCACACTCTGTATGGGTGCTGTACCTGTTGTATGGTAACTAGACTAAATTATGTGCGGGACGGTGCTCACAATGTGAGTTTATCAAAGCAGTGAATGCAGGTTTGCGGTCCGTACTAAGGGGGTTATCTTTCGCGATGCACTCTGTTTGTTAAGTATGCTCATACGGAATAATGCTTTCAAACATTCTCTGGCTGATGGTGTTTGGCTTATTTGACCCTTGAATTGATGGTATATATTGTGGTGCTTTTTATATTCTGGATTAGGTTTGTTGTATTACCCTGTGAGGTAGCTTTAGCAACTTATGCTGTACAGCAACTTCACTTTTAAAAGGCAAAATAATTTCATAAAGGAATGTACTGCTTCTTTTAACCAACAAAGCATTGTTCCCAACATAAAGTTCTGTATAATCTGAATAGCTTTAACATACAACGATATGGATTAGCATGAATCACACAACTTTCCAATCAGAATCGCAGTCTCTCCAATTTGGTTATCGCATTTTGTCAAATCGCTATGTAATTGCAAATGCAATTATTTGTTCAGCCTTGCAGGATTTATAAAGCATGCACCTCTCACTCCATGTCCTCTAGTAATGTGATCCACTGTATCATCAAATGTACCCTTGTTCAAAAAAGTGCATTCAGTCTTTTTACCCCAACTGAAAACCAAAAGAATTATTTTTGGATGTAGAACATTTGGCGTATTCCTAATTAAAGCTGTGATTATTTGACATTGCAATACTTCTGCAAATGGATTGATCCAAGTTTCGGACAAACATTTCTCACATGTAACTCACCATCCAAACCAATGCTGTGTTCCAGATAAGGTACGTTTAGGGGTGCAGCTAATTATGGCTCTTTAGCAGGCTTCTGGAAGAGCTTGTTATATATTGAAAGCAGCAGCAGCAGGATAATTCAAAATAATAAGCAAAAATTCAGACGAACCTTACTGATGCTATTTGTATTTGTACAGACAGCTCTTGCAGCAGTTGTGTTCATAACACGATCAAACTACCTGAGGGTTTCTTCGGAAGTGGAGCAATCTATGCTTTTTGTGCACACTAGGATTTGAGCCAAACATAAATGTGACAATATCCTTACTGATATGCTGTGAGTTACTGATTGCAACAAGGACGGCTTGTTTGGTGCTATTTAGTTTACGTTGTCATTAGTTGTAAATCCTAAACCTGTAACATAGTCGTTACTGTATGAAATGAGACCCAACAAGTATACTTAGTTGTAGGGCTGGGCCCAGAAAAGAAATCACAATGATTTCACTCGACATTGATACATATTCAGAATATTGTCAAATTTTTTGTTTTTGATCTGATGTGAAAATTGTACAAACCAGAGTCTTAACTGTGGTTTTAAACTATCAATCAAAGTCATTACAATTATCAAAAAACAATAAATGATTTTGAGATCAATTATAAAAAGGCATTCATAAAAAAGAGAGGGAGAGCTATAGAGAAGATGTGAGAGAAGGTAGATAGAAAGAAAGGAGAAAGAGAGTAGATAGAAAGAAACGAGATAGAGAGAGAGCGAGAGAGAGATAGAGAAAAGATCAAGCTCACCATGTTCTCATTTGAGATATGATGAAATTATATCCACTCACTCGTAAAATCTGCTATTTGAAAATGTTTGAATATTTCATAACAAAAATGTATCTTGAAATACAGAAAATAATTCTATAAATTTGAATTGCATGGTAGGCAATGATACAAAATTGCAGCTGGTAGGTAGGTAGGGTTTTAACCACTGTTTAGCTCAAGGCTAGTAGCGACACAGTCACCACACACCCAGTGAAGTCTAGTTAAATTTTAGCCAGCCAGAACCATTTTCAGCATATCTCACTGGCCTTGAAGCCATCTTGAACATATTTATAACTAATAACAATAACTCACTGAACTTGAAGTCACCTTGAACCCAGCACTCGAACCGACCCATCGCCTCCCCCTGTCATAATGCTTGTAGTTTGCGTTGACATTGCTGTATAGTGAATGTATGTGTTTAGGTTAATCGCTAGCATGTGTGATTCTGCACCAACATTTGTGAGGGTTCTGTAAACAATGCTTGATCCGCTTTTCTCCGGCATGATCAGATTTAGGAGGTCATGGGTGCTGACTGGTTCTGGTTTAGTCCATTTGGTTCAAGTGTGTTCATCATGTGTCTTTATTTAGCATAGTGTTACAGTAAGGCGGAAGCGAGTCCTCCACATTACAGTGAGAGACAGACACCGTTCTGAGTTACGGTGATTAGTGTGCCTGTCAAGGGCACGTGTGGATGGAGTGGGTGATTGGGGGTCTTGGCCTGCTGGTCTGTGGTCCACAGGTCTACAGATTTGAAAAAGTCATTTCCTCACTTTCCTGCTTCAGGAAAAAGGGCAGACCAAGGAAAATAAATGAAGGGGGAAAGGGAAGAAAACAAATTAAGTTGAACATTGAGATGGTGCCACTGGCAATGTATGGGTGAAATTAAGTACAAGCGCATGGAGAAGGAAAGGCAGAACGATTGACAGAAGTGAAAGCCAAGTAGGTTGTTTTGTAATATTAGGTTAAAAGTTGATTATTTTTAAGTTGCTGCATTTGTAGACTATTCTTCTTAAACCAAATGTTCCTCCCGACTGGCTTTACAGTTCATTTAAATCGGGGCAATTGTGGCCCAACTATATAGAGTTTAACTTTAAGGCCTAACACTCCTCTCCTCAACCCTCATTTCCCACAAGCCACCAAACATCTATTTGTTTTCTACAAGGGATGCATAGTTTCTGATCGACAAATCTCCTTTATCCACTTAGTCCTGTAGAGAGTCACATGGTTCTAGCTCAAAGGGTGTGGAACGGAGGTGTTAGCCCTGGACAGAGCCACATTCATTTAACATTCACTCTTCCATTAATTTATAGTGAAAATGTAGTCATAAATCCTTCTTAATTATACATTTTTGCAATGTGAGAGAAAACCTGGGCAAACCTACTGTAAGCAACCAGTGAATGAACATGAAAAGTTCACTCAAAAAGGCTACCGGCTTAAACATAATGTTTGACATTTATCAAAAACATGTAACGAGAACTAACCAACAGAGCACTATCAGAGCAAACTAATATCCAACTAATGCAAACTCCAAACTAGATTTTACTAGTATGCTGTCCTATAGAGATGTAGAGTGTTTTAAATGTATTAAATAATCCCCATATTTGTTGTTTCTCTGCATAGATATTGTGACATGTTTGTTGTTGTTGTTGATGTTGTTGATGTGAGTGTATGCTATCTGCCCTCATCGGTAAACTCAATTTTGTCAGATATTCTTTTGATATACTTCAGATATTTTTCAATTACTCATTTTTTTTAAACAGCAATAAAACAAAATCTTGCCAGCATAGTAGAACATACGGTCTCTTACCTTTTTCTACTAAATACAGGTGTTTTCTTTTATGATATAAATGTAACGTGCATGTACAACGCTGAAAATCTTCTGAAACAAGAGAAATACTCAGAAAACTCAGCTCAAAAAACCATCACTTGTAATTGTTGTCGGGCTAAAGTTGCAACTTCAACTCCTCAGACACAAACATGTCCAGGAATATAAAATGAAAACAGTGGAACGATATTGATAATGGTATTACCACCCGCTTATTACTGCTGAGAAGGAGGGCTTCAACGTAAAGTTCTTTTATATTTATATACTAACTGGTTGGACTTGAAGCAATATTATTGTTTCACAAAGATAAAAAAAAATTCACACCTTGTTTATTTAGCGGTTTTAAAACTATTAATTGTTGGCTTAGTGAAAGTCCAGTGGAGGAAATTTTAATAAAGAAAGGGACACACTGTAGCCAGCCTAAATTTCTATTCAAGTTGCTAAACTGTAAAAGTCGTGCATTCTGATTTCTTCAACTCACTACAATTATGTGTCACTGTACCATTATACTGATATAAATTTTATAAAAATACAGTAATACAATTTTTTGGTCATACCACCTACCAAATTGGTCAGGAGCCTATCAAACTAAACAATCCATGACCTGCACCATCTTGCTCTAAAGACTAAACAGGTATTTAGTACTGTATTTAGAAGTACTGACGTAGAGCAGCACACAAGATTTTCATATAAAATACTTCTGCTGATAAAAATTGAGATTATGTCACTCTTGCATGTCCAATCATTGATATTTATTCCCATCCAGTCTGTCCCCGATCCTCCCAGCGCTCAGTGTCTCAGACTCTGACTTCCTGTTCCTGCCTCTCACTACAATGATGAATGACTGCCAGCTCCATTCAATTACGCCTTCGAGTGCGAAGAGACAGGAACAATGGGAGCTGGCCTACACACAGACCCACTGCATTCTTAGCAACAATTTAGCCTAATTAGCATCAACTCCTTGCCCATCCATCATACTCCTCAAGAAACATAAACAAACTGTCAGCTCTAGCGTAACAAACAGATCACCCAGCTACTTAACACAAATTATTCTTACATGAAAAGCAGCTTCTCAGGCAACCTACCCCTCCAGGCCATCTGGGGGAATGGAGGACTATTAAAATTGAAGACATATGTTTCAGTCAAGTTCAACTCTCCAGACTCTTGCAGCTGATGCAGTGACAGTTTGCGCAGGCTTAAATGGAGCTAACTGGAGATTGAGCAGTCTCTTGAAGGAGGGATGTTTTCAGATCAAGACACAACCTGGCCAAGAACAGGTGTAATGAATGGTAGTCATTTGAGCTTCAATTTCTGACTCTTGGAGTCCCTGGGTGAATATTGTGAAATACTGAGAGCACTGGGAAATGAAGCAATGCATTTTTCCTAGCAACATTTGGCAGTCAGCATTACACGTACATGGACGCCTACCAACCTATAAAAGTCATGGATGAAATAGAGGGATCAGTGTGTCTTTTTCACTCATTTGTGCAGTATTTTAGTAAAGGAGCAAGGCACTTATTGGACAAAAATGGTGTGGTTTAAACAGGAACATTAGCAAATCGACTGATGATTGGGAAGAACAAAACTCAACAATAATGGTTAACAGAAATTTTACCGTTTTAGAAACGGTGAGAAAATCATTGCGTGATGATTACCACCCACAAAAATGTAAACTAAACATTACATGCATTCATCTAAAATAAGCTATAACTAAAAAAATTTACAAATGTGAAAATCATATTTAGTGTCTTCATTACGCATCTTGCACATGTCCTAAAATGTGGCATTAATTTCAAATCATACAGAAAACTTTTAATAAAACAAGCTAATTAATAAATTTAAGGTTAACATAGCTTTTGTAATATAAAAAGCAAAACACTTTCTGGAAAAAACAGGCTAGCTTCTCACACTGCCAATGTCTAAATTTCTCACTTTTCCATTTCCTATTTGATGTTATACAGCATGCGAAATGCTTTGCTAATTAACTGGGAAGCTTGGCAGGAGTTCTGTGTTGTTTTTAAGGCAGTGATGGCAAACATCACTCGTCATGGCCAACTGAGACTGTGCTAACTCAAGAGTGACAAATTTGTTTTTCCTCCTCTCTCAAACATAAGAAAACTAAACAAAAAGAACAAGAACCAAAAAGAAAAACAGGAGAGTGATGTCTATGTACTTCTTAAGTGCCTTTAAACCACACTAACCTGAAAAGGTAGGGATAATCCGTCTATGTGAAGGAGAACAAGGTGTGCACAAAGTTACTTGGTATGCTGAATTTAACTAAATTGTGGTTTAATTCATGCTTTTAATTCTAAGTCTTTAACATTCAGGGATAATTGTGGTCCAACAGCATGCTTTGGTGTACCCACATTACCATTTTCACTGTATTGTTTCAATTATGTTGGATATCTAAGGAGATCTTAATAGAATGCTGCTTAGCATATGTTTAAATTAAACATTAAACATTACCATCAAATATTAAATATTGGAAGGTACTGGCAAAGAGACTGTCATAGTTCAGAACATACCTATTTTTTTTATTCGATCCAGGTGTAAAACAACTGAAATAATCAAGAAATTCCACAAAAACTAAAAATGCTCCAGTCAGATGTCTGACCCTTTCCTAAAACAGAAGTGCAGTATCTGTGCAACAGTTTCAGATTCAATAATTAATAAACTTTTTGTTTTAAAAGAAAAATCTTCTAAGTTCTATTTTGAGAAACCATACAATGGGATTTTTACATTTACATTTTAGTATTTAGCAGACACTTTTGTCCAAAGCAGCTTACAATAGGGGAGAGACAATATGCAATGTTTTACACAGTCAAAGTCTATCTCAGTTCGCTCATAATAGAAGTTGTATCAACTGATCAAGAAACCATAGCAGGAAAAAAATAAAGAAAGAAGAGGACAAACAGGGATTTTTTCATAGTAGGTGTTCCCTGAACAGAAGAGTTTTCAGTTTTTGAAAGCTGTTAGTGTTGCTGCTTTCCTGATCCAGAGAGTTTGTTCCACCAGCCAGGGACAAACACACACTGTTGACATTGATTTATCTCAACAGCACTATCACTCAAAGATAGCAGGATTACTGTAGGCCAGTACATTTATTTATTTGATGGTTCAACAGCACTAGACAAGAACTGAACTGTGTGCAAGTTAGGCCACACAAAACTAAAAGAAAGCATAAACACAAACCCAAAAATAAACCACATTGAAATCAGTTGATACATTCATTTATATTCAATTTGGTTGCATTTTTTAATTAAAAAGTTAATGATGGTAAATAACTCTGTTGCTTTTAATGAAAAGGAGTGATTATGTGCTACATGTGTAGTGAGAGGGTGCTTGTCTGACTCTGCTCGCACATGTTCATGTTCATGATATATTCGGATCAGCTCTTCGAAGGCAGTACAAAACTTTATCTGCAACAATATAAATAATAACACAGTTCTCCTCGCACTGATACAGACGACGAAGAGAACCCTCAGGGAGAAAAGCAGCGCTGTTCTCAAGAGAAAGAGTGCAGCTTGGTCATGTTTGGACCTTTTTAGTGCAAAAATAAGCAGTTTTATTATGCATTCAATTGGTGTCAAATTCAAAAGATGCTAAAGCAGCTTGTCATTCTGTCTCGGTGGCAGAATCAGAATTATTGTCAGTCAATAAAGAGCAAACACAGAGATATCTGAACACCTGCTTTTTTCACCTTGTCGTTTAAATCAAGCTGACCCATAGAAAACTAAATTCTAAAGAATATGAACAGTCTAATATAAAATAGTTTACTGAGCAGAGGAAATCATTAAGTAAAAAGCACACTTCATAATTGCTTTATTCCTATAACTTATGTTGTTTAGGGAACCACAATGCACTGTAATTGGTTGCAATATAAACGTAAACCAATAAAAAATATAAAAGACAATTACATTCATAGCGTGTACTAACATAGACTCTGTTTTAGAGATCTATTAAACTATACTGCTCTAGATTAACTAATTTAACAGAAACAATTGCCATGCTCCTTTTCTACTTTCATACTGAAAATTGTAGGAGGCTCAAAGCCCCTGAGCACACAATTTCACCCTGAAATCAGTAAAAAAAAAAATAATAATAAATAAATAAAAAACATATATATATATATATATATATATATATATATATATATATATATATATATTATATATATATATATATATATATATATATATATATATATATATATATACATATATATATATATATATATATATATATATATATATCTATATATATATATATATATATATATATATATATATATATATATATATATATATATATATATATACACACCCACACACAAAAACACATTTCTCTGGAAGCTTCAGGAGCAGCAAATGTTGCCCTTATTACAGTATTACAAAAAAAAACTAATATTAGGTAATAAAATAGCTCAGAAAATTCTCAAAACAGCAGTGTCAGGAATCTTCACGCCCCACACTTTTTATCCTTAAAAATGCTTCAAAATTAAGAACTAAACCTGAAGGCCTGCTCCATTTTTAAGCTTTAAATTGCACCAAAGTAAATCATTGAAGCTAAAATATCTGAGCCTATTTTCTGCATTTTCACTGTTCACAATAGCAAAAAGATTGATGTCCATTTGTTTCCTTGTCTCTGATTGCACTTTACCTTTATCCAGATCAAATCCCAGATGAAAAAGTCCAAAACAAAAATGAAGCAAGTTCGAGAAAGGAAACAATTGGAATATAATCTTTGTATTAAACCCTTGTATAATGCCCAGCCATACAAAGACACATACAGAGCAAATGTCCATAAAACGAACTCTTCTTGTCAGAGAAACTCTGAAATCCTTTCCTCAGATTATTTTGAGAACTAGCAGAATAAATCTCTAGCTAAAAATGCAATGTTTGAAGAAAACCTAACCTCCTAATCAAACTCTAAGTGTCCCATGATTGTTTGATCGTTGTTGCTTTTCTCAGACCTTCTGTTTCTTTTAAGATGAATAACATCATTAAAAAAACTCATTCATTATAACAATTCTACATAGATTCACCGTCAGATATTAAGAATTTACCACTATTATATTACACTAAAATCACAAACATAACAGCATTTTAGGCATTAAAGGGCAGAAGGGTAAGTGTTTGAGCACCATCTCCCCTCTATGTGCATACAATAATAATAACAATAATAATAATAATAATAATTCAACTATATCATTTTCAACCCAGAAATATTTAACTTTCAATGAAACATACTGCACAGAGAAATAAACATGTTTTTTTTTGAACGTCTGGAGATTCTGAAATACAGGTGCAGTTACTCATCTGGTAGAGTTTTCAGAAGAAAGAAAACAAACCCTGATCCATATCCCCAGCAACAGCTTCCTGCAAGCTGGCCCAGTTCTGCAGCCCAGCACCAGGATGTTTGCCTAACAAAATGACTTCTACTCCCGCACCTAATCCACCTAATTGCCCCAGGGCAATTATTGTACCCCTCTGTCTGGCCATCTTAAAAACCAATGTTAGTGTTGGTAATGCCACAGTTACATCATGATTGTAAATAATACTAAGAAAAACATGCATCATCCGCAACATTCTTTCAGGACACTCAAAAGGGAACATCATAAATATAATTAAATCTGATAGTGGGTGGGTTAGGAGAAAAATAATCACAAAACAAAACATTTCCCCACTCAATCCAAACACAAACAGAGCATTAAAAAACCCCGCCAGCGACCTGCACACAATCACAGTGAGACATTTCCTCCAGGCCAGGCATCGCCATTCACACCGTGCCATTTATAAACACTGAGAGGGACAAACAGGCGAAGCACATTCTGGCAACGACAGGCCATATCGCTCTGGATATGAGCTGATAAATTGGTAGCTGAGGAAAAAGTGTGCCCCTTGGGCTCCATCAATTTAGCAGACTGAGGAAGAAAGAGCCGTTTGGAAAAGCACCCCAGAGCCTGGCCATGCATGACAGAGGCTGACACCAGAGCTACGCTAGATTCCTTTCGACATGGGTGGCAACGGGCTCCTGGGAGGAACAAGTGCTCGCAGAGAAGATATATCTCCTATCTCATCAGCCCTGCTTCTGTCTCATACTCACACACACCTGCTGAGAGTGCCGATTATCAACCATTCAGAACTCAAAACACAGTGGGCTGCATCTCAACAATAAAAAGACAGTTTAATTAATATAGCACGTACAACTTTGAGCTTTGTCCTGTTAAATGGCAACATATTGCTTGTATTGCAATTTATGTGAATTTGGTAACTAATTAAAAAAAAAAAAAGAAAAAAGAGCCAACTTCTCATCATGAACATTTTTATGTTAACAATCCATTTAAAACATTATACTATATTCTCATAAGGTAATACTTATTGAAAGAACATCCATTTAATCTATTATACTAACTCATTCAGGCGCAACATTTAAGAACCAAAATAAATAAATAAATCTGGCAACGTTGTGCTTTATAATCCAATGAAGCTGGGTGAACTTTTAGAGGGGTTGCTACATCCTTTGAAAGACCAAAATAGTCACTTTCTAAACTTGTACTAATTCAGATATTTTCCAAGCAAAATGTTTATATTAAAATAGAGTTAAAAGAGACCCTTTCCAGATTTCGATTAAGAAATTGAAAAAAAATAAAATAAATCTTACGGTACATATGTGTATAGATTTTAAAGCTTTGTTTCAGGCTTTCACAACATTTGTAGGCAGTTTTTTTTTAAATAATAAGGGTTCGCACATTTCTTTTGGACTTTACATATAAGGTGAACAAAGCTGACAAATTTACAATTAAGTCACAATTTTATGGGTCTTTGCTAGAAGCTGCGGACTTTGCAGACTTCTTGAGGTTACAGAAATGACTAATAGATAATTGAACAATTGAGCAACACAAAATGGAAACTCTTTGAGAGGCCTATTTGGTACCATATAAATCTCAAGCATTTATTTCAAGGCAAATTTCAATTTTTCAAGTCTCAAGCTCCTGTTACAACCCTGTACAATTGTAGAAAAAACATTTATTTTATCATGTTTAGTAAAACTATGTTATGCAATTGAATTATATTTGGTTTAGGTATAAAAGCCTCCAAGTGCAATCTGAAATGAAAATGTTTTACATTTGTCATTTCACTTCTTTTTAATATTTCAGCATAATGAAATTGTCTCACCCACACACCAAAAATGTCACTACTGTCAAATTTTAGAACACTTGTGTTAAAGTCAATCTGGCCAGCGAGAGTATTATTTATGGCCCTTGGGATGATGTTTAATCACTAATGACATGCATGTGTTTTACAGGCACCAACACTACATTATCCACAATTCAAAAGTGGCTACCCACTAAAAACGGACTTAATTTGTTTATAATCTCATTTTACAATTTGAAGGCAGTAATCAAAAGAGCAGCACAATAATGCCTTTTTACTTTATAATGCACTCAATTTCATTGACCTTAAATATTAAGGAACATATTTTGTTATTGCATTTACTTTGTTGCAGTTTGCCTGATGAAAGTGTTTGTCTTGAAGTTACTGACAGAGCTATAACAAAATATTGCTTTATTCATTTAATTATTAAATACTTTACATAACAACATTACATTTTGGTTCAATAGGCTATGTCAAATCATTTCAATATGTTTTAATAAACATGGAACCACTCTGGCCTTCGCTTTTAGCCAATTTAGTTTTTTGGCCCTCTGTGATATTTGTCTTTGACATCCTTGTTTTAGAAGGAAAATTTTACTATATATTTTACTATACATTTAGACTTTTTTGTGTGTGTGCATGCAGTACATGAACTGTTTTAACCCGTTTTTATTAAACCAAAAAACCTGCTGCTGCTAATTCTAATAAATAGTAATGTCATTAAATAATGACAGTAATGAAAAGTGATAAAATTAAATAAAAAGAGTTAAAAATGTATAAGAACTCTAATTCTAGTAATAAGACACTTCCCACCTGGTCAAGTGAATCAGTAACAGCATTAACCCTTAGTGTATGTCTTTACACACACTTTTATGGTCCTACCGTAGACCCTTTCGTATGACAAAGCAACCAGTCTGCCATAGCGGAAGCAGTGAAATCTGGAGAGAGCATCCTTCAAGTAGCATCAGAGACTGATAGCTTAACCTTTCCACCATAGTGCACTTCAAAATGAGCAGAGAGACTCAGGATCCCTCAGAATGTGTGGTCTTGCTCTGTTCCATAGCTGTACGAGACCGCACTATGAATGGAGACGTCATCCTTTGTTTCTCCTCTAGCTCTTTTATGTACCAAATCTCTTAATGCTAATCCAGACATGTTCTCAGGACTTCAGTGCCTGGAATAGAACCTGCCGGTCAACAATCCTGGAGTGCAGTCGTGAGGAGCAGTACCACCTGCCGTGGAGCCAGAGCGCTGAACAGTCATGGGCAACTGAAAGACTGCACGCAGGAATGATAGCAAAACCAGCTATGGGAAAATAAAACCATGCAGTTTGATCACATCCTGATAAAATCCTGCGGGAAAGTATGCAAAGGCGAGTGCATAGTGTTGATATTTGTGTGCTGTTACAATGCCATTAGAGAGCTAATAGAGAATGCAGCTCTCAATATGAGCTTTAACATTGCTTGGTTGTTGTATAATCTTAAATGTAACTTCTGTCGCTCGGATTTCTGATTTGTAGTAAACTCCAAAATGAACGCCACTGGTTGTGAAGAAAGATTTATACATTTGAAGAGAGGTAAAGCAAGGGAGAAAAATCTCAATAAAGCTCTCTAATGCCACCTATCACACTGTCTTGTTACAGCAAGCAAGGCAGCAAACTCAATAATTATGTGAAAAGAGAAACTAAAATAAATGTAATAGAATTCAGAGGTTGACATAAACTGTTCATGTAAAACTTCCAAAACAGCCATGAATCCAAGAATGGAAGTTACTTTGTGTTAAATGTATCTGAAACAACCCTTGCAAGACTTTGCCATGGTTTGGTAGCAAAAGTTGATTCAGTCATCTTCCCTTTTCTGTTTAAATCCAGTCAGTCATCGTGAACCTCTCTCACTTTCCTTTCTGAGCCCCTCTCGGTCTCATGAGGTAGCCAGAATTTAAAATGTATAACAGGCTCTTTTCCATGACACAACATAATCGTAACCATTCCATTCAGTAACTACCTCCGTTTCAAACATGATAAAGGAAATGGCTTGATTTGTCCTCCTCCCTTCTCACTGCTTTTGATTGAGACATCTGTGTGTCTTGATTTGAAGAACAAAGAACTCTTTTTAAACATATAGTAATGTGCAAACAAATTCATACAAGCCCATCTTCTTTGGGTAGTATTATAAAATCATGTTGCTACTCTTCCCTTTCTTTAAGCTCAAGGTCAGCCTTGATCAAATGCTTCTATAAATGTGATCTTCTTGTATTACCAGTGAAATCAACCATGGGAAAAGAGTCCAGTCTGCAGTCTTTACAAAAATGACACAAACGTATATCACATAATGATTTCAGATTCAAGTGTGGAGTAGACTGAGGAAAATGGAACAACATATTCAGTTCACTCACATTTCAGTAAACTCAGTGGTTAGGAATGCTTTTTTTTTAAGCATGGGTGGTGCTGGGTCCTCTACGAATGAAAACAAACTCATACCAAATCAGTAGAAACTACCAAAAATGAGATGATGCACAGTTAGTTAAGGAGCATCTTTTCTTATTGCGATTTTTACAGGGGACCAAATATTTTATATATATATATATATATATATATATATATATATATATATATATATATATATATATATATATATATATATATATATATATATATATATATATATATATAAAACTACTACGTTATACTAATTATTGGTGTAAAAAATATTTATACATTTAGAATAGAACATGTCGTTTGTATTTGTATTAACAATCCCTCGCCCGGGTTGTCCAATCTTAGAGACATAAAACTTGTTGCCAAATCATGTTGAACCTCATGGCAAGATGTCTTTTTGTGGTACCATACCTAAAACAAAGTCAAATAAACATAATGTTGGACTGAGAAACGAAACCAGAATATGCATTGGTGATGCTGTTGAAAGATGGAAATGGTTCAAGGTGGATTGGAAAATGTAAAGTGATGCTGTAGTATCCACATTTTTCCTGAGCGGATAAGCTAGGTTAGCACTAACAGCTAATCACTTTAGTTACTTTAGTCTTTTAGATTTTCTATACTATTCAACTAACTGTATACATACACAATTGTGTTTTTTTACTAGTCACATTCCCTATAAATTGTAAATTTTAACAGCTACTCGTCACTGGTAAGAATATCATTGCGCTATATTTAGATGCCGTTAAAAAAGCTCAGCAGTATAATATGAAGCTGTGTTCTTTTTTAATAATCTCTTTTATTCTTTACAAAGAAATCAAATTAGATGTTAGCTTGGGCTGACCTATGAGATCCTATTTATTTTGTGCTTCACTCATAAAACTTTACTTTGGACATGCAAACTAATATAAAACAATTATTTTCTAATAGTTTCTAAATAACAAGAAATTATTTACACTTGTAGCTTGCATCACACTGGCAGCCATCTTTGTTAAATAACATTGTTCCTGGTATTGCACAGTGCATGCTAGGAAATCCTTTGCAAACATTTGTTTTGGAAGTGTGGGTCCAACCACACTTCGCTGAAGCAGTTTACATGCCTACAGTAAAACCAATACCCTTAGTGTAAAAGAGAACTGGGACACCCCAGTTTTCTTGAATGTGCAAAATGGAAGGTTACTGTAGGGCCAACAGAGAGAAAAATAATGCAGTTAAATTTGTCAAAACTCAACTTCATGATGTCTCATGATCATGATGATGATGCAACTGATTTAAAAAAAATAAAAATAAAAAAGAACAGCTTCACCTTTCTATCAGCTGGATCAAATTTTTCAACCTTGCTGATTAAAAAAAAAATTCATTTAACTTTGTATGCTTTTTTTTTTTACAGAGCATTATGTTGCCAATAGTACTTGCTTTAGAGCTACTCAAGCTCCAGCTCCCTCGTGCTGGAAGATTGAATTAGGCATCAGAGGTAGATAATCGTTTCTAACAAATAATATATAAAAACAACTCAAAATCAATTCTTCGTGTATTAGAAATTGGCTGGTGTTAGACGTCAATAACTTGTTGCTCTGTGATCTGATTTTCTTCTCCATGCTGTGTCTACTGTATGGAACTGAATGTGCTCATCTTGTCAAAATTACATCCATCTTTGTTTGCTAGAAGTGTGACTGATGTGCTGTACAGTTGCAAAAAAAACACCACAATGTCAACAGAAAACACTCAGTAAATGCTAAAGGAAGGCAGAATAATTGAGTGTTTAAACAAAGTGTGTAATGAGAGTTTTTACAGCCTTAAAACATCTAGAACAATTGTAAAAAAATGAAGCTGACTACTTTGTGGATTTTGCCTCTTGTAGGCTATTTTTTAGAACGTAACTTCCACTATAAACTAGGGACCACTATATTTACAGGAGTTTCTTACCTTTTGTAAAAAATGTGTATTTTGTCTTTAAAAAATCATTATTATGCCTAGCGTAAATACTGGGTTATGTGGGTTATATGTTATAATGAAGTCATGTCACAATATGTAACCCTAATAAAAACCAAATATACATCCAGGTTGACAACGAAATATCACATATTTTGATCTCTTTTTTTCTGCACTGCTTATTATGTTTATTTTGGACTAAAATAAATCTCTTGCTTTGTAATTTAGCTTACTTTTAGCCACTGATTCATCTATGTCATTGAATCTACAGTTACCAAGAAAATCCTTCTTTCCCTTCAAATAAGAAACAGGCCTGTCAGCAGAACTGTGGCTCAGGGCAGAAATTCACCCAAAGTTTCCAAAACAAAATACAGAACAGTTTAAAGTGGACAACGATTTAATTCTAAAGCAGAGAAAAACACAAGGCTTGCAGTATGGTTAAGTGTTTGAAAATTACAGTATGGTGGAAAAAAAACTCTAAAGGGCCAACAACGAGTTTCTCTGAAGGGTATATTTAGACCTACCCTATGTGAATGGGTTCAAATGAGACCTTATGATCAGCACAACATCGTGATCACTCAATCAAAAGCCTTTTATACCACCATTCTGCACTAATTACAATGTCGGACAACAGCCAACCGGACAGCTGTCCAACACAAACTAAATTCTTCCACGCAAACACTGAACATGCATAATTAGTGTATCCTCTACTGTGCAGTTTCCTTTTTTAGCGGGTCATTTGAACTATTGCCCTGTACTACTTAAGAATAAGAGCTCAATTAAACATAGCTTGTTAGATGGTTTTCTTCTGACCAACAATATTGCTGCCATGTGCTGTGATGTGGAATTGTTATCATGTGATTGCCTAACATAAAAGCATTTTTTATTAAATAATTCTTTATTTTAATAAGCACTTAGTATGTGGCAGGATCCAAAAAGCAGATGTTGTTTACACATTCAGCCATTAGATTTCTAGCCAGGTTTTTCCCTCAAAGGCACCTCACACATTTTTGAGTCACTGGTTGTTGAAGTTTTTGTTAATTATTGGTGCTGCTTCGTTTTGCTGTTAAGAACATATATCCCAATCGTGTTATTCTGTAAAGAAATTAACAGAGAAAACAATTTCTGAAGTGCTATTATAGCATCATACTAAATCTACTAAGCATATACCATCACTTCTGGTGTTCCCAAGGTTCAATTATGGGCCCTCTTTTTTTGTATTCTGTATTCTCCCTCCTCCAAACATCCTGAGGAAGAACGGTATCCACTGTGAGCATTTCTTCTCAGCTATGTCATCTAATTCTTTAGCATCAATTCATCAGTTCTTATCAGAAAATAAGAAATTAACTCATAAGCTTAAAGGGCAGTCATACAGTAGAACTGACTGTGCCAAATTAATTACATCACTCAGGCTGCTTACAACCACCATTCACCCACTCTGCCAGTTTCTCACAACTCATATCACAAAGACGCGTATTAAGGGACGATTCATTTAGCTTCTGTAATTCCCTGTTCATTTGTTTAACATTCAAACTCAAAAACAATTCAGCTGTCTCCTTTCTCTTTTTTACACACATACTCCAATTCTTCGGCAACTTCACAAACTTCTGGTTAATTATATGTTGGGGATACATGCAAACTGTATTATATCCAAATCTAATGGTTAGGGATAGGCCCTAACATCCTCCGTGAGCTAGCTGTTCTTCTCAGCTATACCTTTAGAATCTTGCACCTCAGTAGTAAGTGGTATTCCTCCCTCAAAAAGGCCCACTCACCTACAGCCAACCTCACTAATTATGCTTAAAAAAATTACATTCTCAATCTGGGTTTAATATTATGTTTTATGAAAAGGGTTTCTGTAGGTTCCAGAAGGTCAAATGTAAGACCTAAGACTTTCCAAGAAAGTTTAGAATCATATTTAAGACCTGTCATAACAACAAACAAAAACACATACAAAACTTATTTGCATGATAAACATTTGTTTGAAGCCCTAAACATCCCTTTTATGTTTTTGAGCATTTACAAAGGTTTTCTCAAACTCTAGCAACCCTAACCATGCCTTTTTACAATGTTAAGCATTTATAAGCATTTCCACGAACTCTGGCAACCCCAGCAATCACTTTTATGCTTTATCAATGTCTGGCAACTCTTACGATCGCATTTACATATTTTAACAATTACAAGTCTTGTGTCATTATCTGGCAACCCTAACAATCACTTTTTAAGATATTTAGCATTTATAAGTGTTTTCTCAAACTCTGTCACTGTTGCGCCCAAACAATGGTAAACCTCGGGTAAACACTGGAATCTACTGGGCTTTGTTTGCTAGTTTTAAAAGGGTTGTGTCATTTTGAAACAGTTCAAAAACTTTAATATTATCAGTGAAAACATTAAATAACAGTGATTTAAACACTATTATACATACATAGTCACGCAATTCTAAAGGAATTGTACTGTTTTCTTCTTGTTGAATAAATTTTGTTATAATGTGTATTTTATTGGTAATTACCACAAACAAACCCTCAGTTGACAACTTTGCTGCCAGACTCCTTGTAGTTGGGAGCGCAAACCCCTCAAATGAACAGGCCCAGAATGAAATCAGCAACATTTAAGAACATAATTTGCCATATCATATGATTTCTTCATTCAAATTTCATTCAAAAACAGAGTGAATGTGTGATTAAAATAAAGATGACACATAAACATTATAATAGCGGATCATAAACTCAACACAGCTGTCCCAAAATACAAGCTTGACACACACCCTCCCATATCGAACAATCATAATCAGGCTACTTTACCCATAATGCAGCAATGAAATGAAATGAAAGTGTGTAATGAGAGTTTTTACAGCCTTAAAACATCTAGAATAAGTGTAAAAAATGAAGCTGGCTACTTTGTGGATTTTGCCTATTGTAGGCTATTTTTCAAATGTAACTTCCATGAGTTCTTCATTTAACTTAATTCAAAAACAGAGTGAATATGTGATACAAATAAAGATGACAAATTAACATTATAATAGCGCATCATAAACTCAACACAGCTGCCCAAAATGCAAGCCTGACACACAGCCTCCCATATCGAACAATCATAATCAGGGTACTTTACCCATAATGCAGCAATTACGCTCACTGCTTACAGCAATGCGATGCAACACACATGATGAATGAGCATGTGTGTGCTAAAGCCGTCTACAATAGAGAAGTCTCCCACGCACATCATCCTCTGCATGGCTCCTACGCTCGTTTCAGCGTGTGACCTCCATAAATCACATCATTAAGATAACGTTGCTGGCCTCTGGCTGCCTCATACATTACCCTAAAGCTAGCAGACTGCTCTCCGTCAATTCTGACAAGCAGCTGTCACAACACTGACAATCCACATGCGACTCGATCAAACCTCCTTAATGAGATCAGAAAAGGGGGGCAGTAGATTTTAATTGTGCATCTGAGGTATGAAAAAGTTTGCTCTATTTGTAAACTTTAAGCTGGACATGGTATGCTTGCAGTCAACTGATTTTGACATTGTGATCCTGCACATTTCCTCAGGCAGGTAATTAGTCGTAGCAGGCAGTAGATCTACTTTGTTTGTTTTCCTAATCTTTATTGTGGTTTAATTATGTTTTTCCCCATTGCAAGAGCGGATTCCAACAGAAGTTTCTTATCTGATTCTGATGTAACTGAAACTCTGATTAGCCTACAGTAGTTAAAATGTTAAGTGACAAAAGGGTAGAAATCCACCAAATACACACAAAAAAGAAAAAAGGCGCACAGAAAAGAACCCTCCAAAATCAACATTACATCAAAGATGAGCTCATCTAAACATCTGTCCTCAACATGTCTAATCATTGACGTTCTTACTCGTGTTCAGTTGTGTCTGAAAATAAATATCAGACTCAATTCAGCTCTGATTGTTGTAGCCAGTTTTAGCCTGAAGAGGAAATGGCTTGAAATGAAGATTTCTCCCAGGTTCCTTCTCTTCATTTATTTACTTGATACACTCTCTTAGATTGAGACCAGGTGACTATTTGTCTGATCCTCCTGAACTTCTCTTCACACATCCAGAGCACTTAATAAAGAAGAAGTCTGAGGGTGTTTTAAGTGAGGGTCTGCTGCAGTTCAGTTGTGCTCGGGCTGTCTGTCTTTTCCCCGTCACGGTCCATTTGCAGCCAGCGGATACATTTACACAGAATCTAATCATAACTAAAACATTTTTGAGTAAATCCAACCAAATTACTCTGCATAACAGGGGAAGGAGCGGGAATTCTATACCAAATACGCTTAAGCTAACGTTTGACCATTCTTCCGGACCATGTGGATAAAACTAAGACAAATTTCAAAAAGAACAAGCTCTAATTAAAACTCTTCAAAATATTTTTTTTTACAAAATTGAGCAAATGGAGGGCGAGTTATATACAGCACACATAGTTCAAGGTCAATATTTCATTACTAAATCAGGAATAAACCTGAAGAGATTATTAGAGACAAAATAGGAATTGTTTTAATCAATGTTAAAATGTAATATTGTAACATGTATGTAATATGTAATATCTAACATATCCATGCTCTGAAAAAGGCAGTAAACTTAGATTTATTTATGCACAGTACACAATATTGTGAAATTATTATTATTATTTAGTTTAAAACAATAGCAAACATATTAACATACAGTCTGGAGATAATAAAAAATGCCATTAAAGTCAAAGTAATGCATGCTAACTTTTATAAAATTGAAAATGTATTAAAATACCAAAATTAAATAAACAAAATGTCATGAAATATAGTGTCTAATAAATAAGCAATTAATTAGTTAGATATTAGATAACAAATCATTAGAATAAACAACTATTAATAGATAATAATTAATTAGAATAGACAAAATCTCAGTAAATATTAAAGTACCCCTTTTAAAGACACATAAATATTTTTGTCAGTTACTCAGCTTTATAGATTTTACTGGAATCTCTATCTGTGTTTCTGGTTCAAATGCATTCTAAGACTTTTAGAAGTGTGAAGTTTTCATGCTCCCCACACAGGGGAGCCTAGTCAGAAAAAAAACACATCTCTGTTAGAGTAGAGGTTTAACTTTACCTCACCAGTGTCACAATTAAATAACACTTTGAAGACTATATAGAGATGATGCTTATATTAAGGGTAGCATAGATTGGTGCTTTTCATTTCTGTCATTTGTTTTATCGTGATAATATTTTGAGTGCTAACATTATTAATCAAGTTTGGTTAAAATTGACCTAACAAGTTGTGTTATACTGATCCACTGCTGGGCTGGCAAATAAAGCTCAATTAAAAGGTTGTCAGTTTGAAGTCAGCTTAAGGCCTTTCTGAGTTGAGTTTGCCTTGACCTGAGTGCAATGACTTCAAAAACATGCTTTAGGTGAGTAAGGAGACCAAGTTTTCCTCAGGAGTGAATGAGAGTGAAGGCTAAGCTTATATTACCTTGTACAGACTGGCAGCCTTTCTGTGTTGTGCCCCAGCTTGAGCAGGACACAGCCAATCAATACACAGCCAATTAATCCACAGCCAATCAATACACAGCCAATCAATACACAGCCAATTAATCCACAGCCAATCAATCCACAGCCAATCAATACACAGCCAATTAATACACAGCCAATCAATCCACAGCCAGTCAAGACCAAGTGTGTAAGTTAATACTGTCTTATTTGTAAAGTAAACTTATTGATACATAAAATCTATAAATTATTTGATTTATTCATATAAAACAAACTAAATAACTCCAGCCTTTAAAACCCTTGTTTATTTTTAGTATGTGTAATAATTTCCTTTATGACACTACTGCGTGCATTTCTAGTAACTGTAATTCTCTCCCTGAGATCCAATTGATAACTAGATCAGAAGATTATATAAAAGCCTTCACTTCCAAAGTGGTCATTTTCATCCTTTTCAAAAGCTATAAACAAGTCTAAAGAGAGATGTTCACAATCACTGCTAGTGCAACGCTTCCCTCTTGTGGACACAGATCAGACACATTTCCATTTAGAGCTACAGCTTAAACGATTCAGACATCCAGACATATGTCTTAGTTCCTCCATGCCTGCCTGAAATGAGGCCTGTAAAAAGAGTCGTGGAAGGATGTATAAAACTCACTACAGATAGAATGCCAAGAGCAGACTTGCTCCAACGCTTGTGACTGTTAGCAGGTCTCACAGTAACTACTAGAAATAGAGAATTTTCTAGATTAGACCTCATTAACAGCATGATTAGAACTCTGAACAGCAGGGCTATTCAAAATGGTAAACAAGAATGCTCTGAAATATGTCACTCGGTTCAGCTCACGTTAAACAGTAAATTACTCAAGTCTATTCCTTTTCCAGTCTTTCGTTCATTTACAAACTCAAAAGCAATAAAGGTACAAAATCAATTTTTTATTCAATTGAGATACTAAGTACATGCAGTAATGCAAACTAAAATATCACCAGACTGTTTCTTATAGATTACACTAAACACCATGACTTGAGTTTTCTGTCTCTTTGCCAACCATTGACTGCTGCCAACACACTGAAAATATTGAACATTTTACTCAGCAGTTGGCATCATATTTATTTAAAAAAACTGTTGAGACGATTGCTTTATCTCATCTGACTTTTTGTTTTTAAGTCTATTGCCACTATATTTGTTGTTTTTGTTTATCCAACAATACCCTTGCAATACATCATGATAGACACTGTATCATTTTTAACAAGGAAGACTGTTTTGGTATTGGTACACTTATTAACTTAAATGATTAACATTGCCTACTTTTCAACCATTCTAATAATCATGAAGATCTTCAATGGTATTAAAACACCATTTAATAAACACATTTACAGTATAAAAGATACATTTATTAATAAAAAAATAGTCTATACAAGGAACAAAGCAAAACAATAGTAATGTCAAGTGTTACAGTAGCCTACGCAGTATAGTACTTAAACTGTGGAGCTTAAACTCGACGATAACAAACTATCAAATAGTGCCGTGATTTAAGGAAAACTCCTTGAACTGTGGAGGAACTATTTGTACACGTATGAAGCTAGAGATCTGTCCAAAATATCTAAATTTGAATTGCGTTGAATTTTTGTCAATTGTAATTTAATAACCCTGAACTATATAACTATATATATATATAACTATATATAACTATATATAACTATATATATATATATATATATATATATATATATATATATATATATATATATATATATATACACACAATGAAAATTATTATTTTAATTTCTTCATTTTTGAATTTCTTCATTTGAATTTGAATTTTGCAACTTGAATATTGAACTTCTGAAGTTTAAACCAAACATTTTGTTAAAGAAATAAACAATTATAGATTTCATAGATTTTCAAAGTTCATTTTTTAACAGTTATTCAATTTGTAAATATTATTCAGCTTTCTTCTAATTCGAAGAAAGAAATTCAAAATCTTTTTTCATGGCATATAATATTCAGGTTTATTCAATTAAAATTGTCTATCATTCAAATGAGCACATTTCAAATTCTGATTCTTTAGGCAGATCTCTAGCTCCATAAAAGAAGAGGCAAAACACCTTGCAAAATAACTAGAGGAGAACAAGTACAGCAAAAGTAATGAGGCAGTGCATATATATAGGGTTATACTGATATGCTCAAGGCTTATGTTATGTTATGAATTTTGAATTCAAATTTTGAATTCACGTCAGAACGCTGCGTAGTTCACCTGCGAGTGCTCATGAATTATTCAGCAGTTCATCGCGCTCTTTGAAGAGATAAGAACCTTCAGATCAACGGCTCTTGAAAACCCAAACGTTCTTCAGTAGTCGCTGAAGATTTATCCAGTTTCAAGTTTCTGTTAACAAACAGTATTTTTTGAGCGTGAAAGTCTTCGACGTGGAGTAAAATCTGCAAAATCTGAGGATCCGTGACGCCTTCATCAGAAATCATGAAGAACATCTTCAAAGGTGAGTGAAAAGTCACAATAATATCCATAAATAAATTCTTTTTTACTCATGATCCGGAGGTTCGAATTTTGTGTTTTGACTTTAATTTACATTCAAATTAGGCACTTAGGAGAGGCAGTATGTTAAAGAACAGTTTATCGACTGCTAATGCTAATTACGTGTTAGCACGTTTCCAAATAAAGACACTAGCTTGTGAGTTAATGACAGATTTATTCCCGAGTAGATTTGTGTAAACGACAAAGCTTAATGTGAATCGAAGGCAAAAGGCATTATCGTTCAATCGTTCTCTTTGAGCGGAATAGAGATGAGGGTTAAACAGTGGCGTTCTGTTTTTTTCCGCTTTTCTGTGTTAAAAAAAAGATTAAATATCTTGACCGTTTCACTTTCACGTCAGATCCAGTAATTATTTAATAAAAAATAAACGGCGTAGCATAAAGTGGTTTCAATTTTAAATCAATAACTTCACTTCTCATGTTTTGTTTTAGAAAGTGTAGGAGAAAATTTGCTATAAAATATTGTTTAAAAGCGATGCTTTCGTTTGACGCACCTTTTAAGCAATATTGTTACACATTTTTATGTTTGTTGCTGTACTAAATAATGTCAAATCATAAACTTAATAATGAACAATTTATGTTAAACGATTAAATCTTTACCAAAATGCTGTTAATAAAACCCTTAATGCTCTGGTGATACTATAAAATATTATTTTTAACTACTTGCTCATACTTTTCTGTAAATCCTGTATTCTGTCAATCATGTATTTTCTTAAAATTCTTAATTTATTAAAAAAATGTAGTCCAAATGAACTAAAATTTAAACTTGATGTTTGAAACTGGCTGCGGTAAATTTCATAAGAGGCAAGCCTTTTTTAATGTACTTTCCCCCCTCTATGTATGCAGTAAAAAGTTCCTGATGTTGAGTTTCAATCTCACATTAAACTCGTTTGTAAATGTTTGTTTTAATTTTTCACCAGAAGTGAATAAGAGGTTAACCAGGGGTGTTTTTCCTTTTAGGAAAAACAGGTGCTTTGAGGAGATTTTGGAAGTCCTTAAATTCCACTTTCCATCAACATCCCCACGAGAATGTGTTAAATCCAGAGATCGAGCACTGTCCAGAGCAGTCAGCAGCAGCTTCCGCTCCTTCCTGGGCTGAGATCTCTGGTGGTGAGTCTTTTATTGAGAAAACGCTGTTATGTATAATATTTGTGTTTAATTTTTCAACTGATGTTAACTGTTTTCTTTCTTTTAGAAAAGAAAGGTGCTTCGAAGAGATTATGCAAGTCTCCCAAGTCCTCTTCTCATCGAAAACATGAGAATGTCATGAATTTTGGGTTGAATCCTGAGATAGATGACTGTGACCTACAGATCGAAAGAGTTATACCTCCAAAACCCAAAGCTGCCACTCGTCGCAAGGTGCGTTTGTCAGGCCAGATCAAAGAAGAGAGGGATCTCCAGGAGGCTGGCTCATCGAGTTCTCCCCGTCCGGAGATGTGTTCATCTACAGAGGTGCTTCCGCTGCATCCTGAGCGCTCAGCAGCAACTTCTGCTCCTTCCTGGGCTGAGATCTCTGGTGGTGAGTCTTTTAGTAAAAAAAACACTTATGGAAAATATTAGTGTTTAATTTTTCACCTGATGTAAACGGTTTCTTTCTTTTAGTAAAGAAAGGTGCTATGTGGATATTTTGCAAGTCTCCCGAGTTCTCTTCTAATCGAAAACATGCGAGATGCATCGATTTTGGGTTGAATCCTGAGATGGATGACCTTGACCTACAGATAGAAGAAATTCTACATCCAAAACCCAAAGCTGCTGCACGTCGCAAGGTGCGTTTTTCGGACCAGATTAAAGAAGAGAGGGATCTCCAGGAGGCAGGCTCATCGAGTTCTCCCCGTCCGGAGGTGTGTTCACCTACACAGGTTCTTCCGCTGCATCCTGAGCGGTCAGCAGCAGCTTCTGCTCCTTCCTGGGCTGAGATCTCTGGTGGTGAGTCTTTTATTGAGAAAACGCTGTTATGGATAATATTTGTGTTCAATTTTTCACCTGATGTTAAAACTATTTTCTTTCTTTTAGAAAAGAAAGGCGCTTCGAGGAGATTTCGCAAGTCTCCCGAGTCCTCTTCTCATCGAAAACATGCGAGAGTCATCGATTGTGGGTTGAATACTGAGATGGATGACCTTGACCTACAGATTGAAGAAATTCTACATCCAAAACCCAAAGCGTCCGCCCGTCTCAAGGTGCATTTGTCAGGCCAGATCAAAGAAGAGAGGGATCTCCAGGAGGCTGGCTCATCGAGTTCTCCCCGTCCGGAGGTGTGTTCATCTACAGAGGTGCTTCCGCTGCATCCTGAGCGGTCAGCAGAAACTTCTGCTCCTTCCTGGGCTGAGGTCTCTGGTGGTGAGTCTTTTAGTGAGAAAACACTGTTATGGATAATTATTTTGTTTAATATTTCACCTGATGTTAACGGTGTTCTTTCTTTTAGAAAAGAAAGGCGCTTCGAGGAGATTTCGCAAGTCTCCCGAGTCCTCTTCTCATCGAAAACATGCGAAAGTCATCGATTGTGGGTTGGATTCTGATATAGATGACCTTGACCTACTGGTTGAAAAAAATCTACATCCAAAACCCAAAGCGTCCGCCCGTCTCAAGGTGCGTTTGTCAGGCCAGATCAAAGAAGAGAGGGATCTCCAGGAGGCTGGCTCATCGAGTTCTCCCCGTCCGGAGGTGTGTTCATCTACAGAGGTGCTTCCGCTGCATCCTGAGCGCTCAGCAGCAACTTCTGCTCCTTCCTGGGCTGAGGTCTCTGGTGGTGAGTCTTTCAGTGAGAAAACGCTGTTATGGATAATTATTTTTTTTAATATTTCACCTGATGTTAACGGTTTTCTTTCTTTTAGAAAAGAAAGGCGCTTCGAGGAGATTTTGCAAGTCTCCTGAGTCCTCTTCTCATCGAAAACATGCGAAAGTCATAGATTGTGGGTTGGATTCTGATATAGATGACCTTGACCTACTGGTTGAAGAAATTCTACATCCAAAACCCAAAGCTGCTGCACGTCGCAAGGTGCGTTTTTCGGACCAGATCAAAGAAGAGAGGGATCTCCAGGAGGCAGGCTCATCGAGTTCTCCCCGTCCGGAGATGTGTTCATCTACAGAGGTGCTTCCCCTGCATCCTGAGCGCTCAGCAGCAACTTCTGCTCCTTCCTGGGCTGAGGTGTCTGGTGGTGAGTCTTTCAGTGAGAAAACGCTGTTATGGATAATTATTTTGTTTAATATTTCACCTGATGTTAACGGTTTTCTTTCTTTTAGAAAAGAAAGGCGCTTCGAGGAGATTTCGCAAGTCTCCCAAGTCCTCTTCTCATCAAAAACATGCGAAAGTCATCGATTGTGGGTTGGATTCTGATATAGATGACCTTGACCTACTGGTTGAAGAAATTCTACATCCAAAACCCAAAGCGTCCGCCCGTCTCAAGGTGCGTTTGTCAGGCCAGATCAAAGAAGAGAGGGATCTCCAGGAGGCTGGCTCATCGAGTTCTCCCCGTCCGGAGGTGTGTTCACCTACACAGGTTCTTCCCCTGCATCCTGAGCGGTCAGCAGCAGCTTCTGCTCCTTCCTGGGCTGAGATCTCTGGTGGTGAGTCTTTTAGTGAGAAAACACTGTTATGGATAATTATTTTTTTTAATATTTCACCTGATGTTAACTGTTTTCTTTCTTTTAGAAAAGAAAGGTGCTTTGCGAAGATTTTGCAAGTCTCCTGAGTCCTCTTCGCATCGAAAACATGAGAAAGTCATCGATTGTGGGTTGGATTCTGATATAGATGACCTTGACCTACTGGTTGAAGAAATTCTACATCCAAAACCCAAAGCGTCCGCCCGTCTCAAGGTGCGTTTGTCAGGCCAGATCAAAGAAGAGAGGGATCTCCAGGAGGCTGGCTCATCGAGTTCTCCCCATCCGGAGGTGTGTTCATCTACACAGGTTCTTCCCCTGCATCCTGAGCGGTCAGCAGCAACTTCTGCTCCTTCCTGGGCTGAGGTCTCTGGTGGTGAGTCTTTCAGTGAGAAAACACTGTTATGGATAATTATTTTGTTTAATATTTCACCTGATGTTAACTGTTTTCTTTCTTTTAGAAAAGAAAGGTGCTGCACGAAGATTTTGCAAGTCTCCTGAGTCCTCTTCTCATCGAAAACATGAGAAAGTCATCCATTGTGGATTGGATTCTGATATAGATGACCTTGACCTACTGATTGAAGAAATTCTACATCCAAAACCCAAAGCTGCCGCCCGTCTCAAGGTGCGTTTGTCGGGCCAGATCAAAGAAGAGTGAGATCTCCATAAGGAGGTGAAGGAAAGAGGTCAATGATTCTGATGCTGGCTTCCACGACCTTCCTTGACTGAACGGACTGGTGTTTTTGAGTCAAGCTAGCACCACCTAAACACACACCACAGTCTGACCAACTGTAGTGGGGTAACTTGGGAGAGGGTGTATAATGTTGAAAGACCAGAAACACCCGAGGACACTAGGTAACATCACTGACGATGTGTTGAAGGGCATCACAAGCATGTATGAAAAGTTATGTGTTGTAAGTCTCTGTAAGTGCGTGTTATACAAGATGTTGTAATAAAATCTGCCATCAAGAATATTGTCACAATTTTTCAAATACAAACATTAATTGTTGCATTAAAATAGGTACTACTCCATAAAACTCTTCTCTTCCGGGAACACTTAATATAAAAAAAAAGTTAAATATTTTTATATTCTGTGGGATTTTTATTATTGTTTAATAAATGCTTATTAATGTTCTGTAATTTAATCAACTGCTAATAGAACTTCTTTACAGCTTAATCAAAAGACATTCCCTTTCAGCCTTTCTACACTCATTTTTGTGATTGTTGAGTTGATGGGTGGGGGTTTATGGAATTCTTGTTAGTATGCTAGTAAATGATATTTGTATATGGGATCATTGATTTTGTGGGTGGGGGTTTAAGGGTTTTTACATTAGTAGGCCAGTAATGATAATTATATTGCATTAGAAAATAATAGGTGGTTGAAATGTGTGTATTAGAATAGTGATGTAAGGTCATCTACGGCGACGCCAAAGAGGCCATCTGGGACCACAGGTGTGTTGAGGAAACGCCTCCGGTTTTGAGGGAGCATGTCAGCCCTGGTCAACTAAAGACGGCGGCTGTGGATTACTAATGTAGACAATGTGTGGCCGAGCGAGCTAGCTGCAACTTTTGTCGTCTTTAGCGCAAAGTCAGCAGCCGCCCTCAGATCCTCTTTAAGACCTGGGCCACAACTCCCCTCCTGCATCTCTTTCAGGGCCTTGGCTTGGAACACCTGAAAGGCTGCCATGGCATACAGGGCAGCGGCAGCTTGGCCCGCCGCAACATAAGCCCTCAAAGTCAGGTCCAACGACAGGCTTAGCTGGGGGGATGGAGGCCTCCGCTGTTCACTCAGCAACTCAGCCATCTCCTCCGCAAGCACAGTCTGCCGTCACCCCAGAGGGGGAGAGCGATGTACCGTCTCCTTCGGGAGATGTGCCATCTCTCTCCGATCGCATAATCAGGCGCACAGGAGTCCTCAGAAGATGCAAGCAGTGCATCCTCCGATAACTCACTGTGGCGGATAGCGGACGCTACAGGGCCTGCGCGACCCTGCTCGATTCCCCCGGGCGCCGGAGACATGCACTCGTTGACCCTTACGGGCGCAAGCTACAAAGCCTCCGGTGGTGGAATGAAAGTACTCCAACCTCACCTTAAGTGCGCTGCCGGACAGAACTGTGCAATCCACACATTCTGATCCCTCAACCACTGCCTCAGCATGTCTATGCCCAAGACAACTGAGACAATGATCATGGCTATCCGTCAATGCAATCGATCCACCGCCATCCAACAGACTTGCATGGTCCAACATGTTTGGAACAAGCTACAAACAGTCGACCAGCAAAACTAGTGCTCTACTAAGAAAACGAGTCTTACTTGTTGGTGGAAGGCAGTGAAAGTACTGGGGCCTGATGTTTAAATGTTGCTTACACACAAAAGGGGCATAAAAATATGCGTACGCATTTTTCCACGCACATATCGGGATTTATAACAAATAAACTTGGCGTAAATAAGTGCGCACCGTACGGATGCTCTTGACCGTGCGTACGCACTCTTTTAGAAGAGTATGTGTTTTGGCGACACCAACTGTCCCAAATAGCATTAGCTATTTAAAATGAAAAACTTCTAAATTATCCTATTACATCACCCAATAAATCAAATTGTATCAAGCTGAATTATCATTATTAGCATTCTTAACCAGGTGCAAATACTTTGAATTTCCTAATTTGTTTTAATGAATGGGCTATAAAAAGGTATGTGCGTATATAACTTATCATCATAATGGATGCTCTAGCGCTGTTAGAAGACCTTGCTAATGACGCTCTACGGAGGGAGCGTGTTTTCAGAGACAGTGAAGATTTCCTTGCTCATGATGATGATTGGCTCATGAGCCGATTTCGATTTCCAAGAGCCATCCTCTTGGAATTGTGTTCTGAATTACGGCCAGTATTGGAAAGACCCTTGCGGAGAAACCATGCGCGTGTTCCTGTGCAAGTATTGACCACATTAGGCCACTAGTCCACTGGTACTTTCCAGCGAGAGTTGGCAGACCGATCGGGTATGTCACAGTCATCCCTGAGCCGTGTCTTGCCATATGTATGGGATGCCATAGTGGGGATGGCACCCCCGATACATCCGTTTTCCTTACACGCAAGCTGAACAGGCCAACATGAAAATGCGATTTGCAGCAATCGCCGGTTTTCCCAATGTAATCGGTGCTGTTGACTGCACTCATGTTGCAATAAAGGCACCATCTGAGAATGAATTTGCTTTTGTTAACCGAATTATTGGTGGTATTAATATGCAGGGAGATCATACACGTTCAAAATGGACGGTCTTAACCTCCAAATATGGTTATTTCGGGAGGAGATTGGGGTAAGCAATACGCACGTGCATCTGCGCACAATATTCAGATAATTTTGATTTATAAAGCGAACCTTGCGCAGGTTCTGGCGTACGTACGGTTTTATGAATCTGAAAAATTTTGTGCGTACGCAAATTCTGCCTTATGTGCGTACGCACACTTTAAGGATTACATCTACGCAAAGTTTTAGACATGAGGCCCCTGGAGTCTGGGCCGTTGCAGCGGTTACAACCTTCCAGCATGCTGAAAAACCTCTCTGGTTGCCAATGACCAGATCCCCAAAATCCACACAAGGACACAACTGTTTTGTGGTGTCTTTCACTAGCCGCTTGTGTGTCAGAGTAGGCTAAAAGTAAGAGTGACACGCTCACGTCCGGTTTATGCCAGACGGCGTGATCACGTGACCATAAGCGCGGGTGCTGATTGGCATTTTGAAACAGTGTGGAAAGAGTAGTGCGCCCGTGGCGGAGCTTCCCATAGTCGTCACTGACATAAGTCGTAGTGACCGACTGATGGGGAGCTAACAGAGAAGCTCTCTTGTTCCACCGTCGTTCCATTGCAGATACACATCCGGTTTTAGGGTTCAAAATGATAAACAAGAATGATCTGAAATATGTCACTCAGTTCAGCTCACGTTAAACAGTAAATTATTTCATTTGTTCATTTAGAAACTCAAACCCAATAAAAGGACAAAATCATTTTTTTATTCAATTGACATACTAAGTACATGCAGTAATGCAAACTAAAATATCACCAGACTGTTTCTTATAGATTACACTAAACACCATGACTTGAGTTTTCTGTCTCTTTGCCAACCATTGACTGCTGCCAACACACTGAAAATATTGAACATTTTACTCAGCAGTTGGCATCATATTTATTTAAAAAAACTGTTGAGACGATTGCTTTATCTCATCTGACTTTTTGTTTTTAAGTCTATTGCCACTATATTTGTTGTTTTTGTTTATCCAACAATACTCTTGCAATACATCATGATAGACACTGTATCATTTTTAACAAGGAAGACTGTTTTGGTATTGGTACACTTATTAACTTAAATGATTAACATTGCCTACTTTTCAACCATTCTAATAATCATGAAGATCTTCAATGGTATTAAAACACCATTTAATTAACACAATTACAGTATAAAAGATACATTTATTCATAAAAAATAGTCTATACAAGGAACAAAGCAAAACAATAGTAATGTCAAGTGTTACAGTAGCCTACGCAGTATAGTACTTAAACTGTGGAGCTTAAACTCGACGATAACAAACTATCAATAAATATATATATATATATATATATATATATATATATATATATATATATATATATATATATATATATATATATATACACACAATGAAAATTATTATTTTAATTTCTTTCTTCATTTTTGAATTTCTTCATTTGAATTTGAATTTTGCAACTTGAATATTGAACTTCTGAAGTTTAAACCAAACATTTTGTTAAAGAAATAAACAATTATAGATTTCATAGATTTTCAAAGTTCATTTTTTAACAGTTATTCAATTTGTAAATATTATTCAGCTTTCTTCTAATTCGAAGAAAGAAATTCAAAATCTTTTTTCATGGCATATAATATTCAGGTTTATTCAATTAAAATTGTCTATCATTCAAATGAGCACATTTCAAATTCTGATTCTTTAGGCAGATCTCTAGCTCCATAAAAGAAGAGGCAAAACACCTTGCAAAATAACTAGAGGAGAACAAGTACAGCAAAAGTAATGAGGCAGTGCATATATATAGGGTTATACTAATATGCTCAAGGCTTATGTTATGTTATGAATTTTGAATTCAAATTTTGAATTCACGTCAGAACGCTGCGTAGTTCACCTGCGAGTGCTCATGAATTATTCAGCAGTTCATCGCGCTCTTTGAAGAGATAAGAACCTTCAGATCAACGGCTCTTGAAAACCCAAACGTTCTTCAGTAGTCGCTGAAGATTTATCCAGTTTCAAGTTTCTGTTAACAAACAGTATTTTTTGAGCGTGAAAGTCTTCGACGTGGAGTAAAATCTGCAAAATCTGAGGATCCGTGACGCCTTCATCAGAAATCATGAAGAACATCTTCAAAGGTGAGTGAAAAGTCACAATAATATCCATAAATAAATTCTTTTTTACTCATGATCCGGAGGTTCGAATTTTGTGTTTTGACTTTAATTTACATTCAAATTAGGCCCTTAGGAGAGGCAGTATGTTAAAGAACAGTTTATCGACTGCTAATGCTAATTACGTGTTAGCACGTTTCCAAATAAAGACACTAGCTTGTGAGTTAATGACAGATTTATTCCCGAGTAGATTTGTGTAAACGACAAAGCTTAATGTGAATCGAAGGCAAAAGGCATTATCGTTCAATCGTTCTCTTTGAGCGGAATAGAGATGAGGGTTAAACAGTGGCGTTCTGTTTTTTTCCGCTTTTCTGTGTTAAAAAAAGATTAAATATCTTGACCGTTTCACTTTCACGTCAGATCCAGTAATTATTTAATAAAAAATAAACGGCGTAGCATAAAGTGGTTTCAATTTTAAATCCATAACTTCACTTCTCATGTTTTGTTTTAGAAATTGTAGGAGAAAATTTGCTATAAAATATTGTTTAAAAGCGATGCTTTCGTTTGACGCACCTTTTAAGCAATATTGTTACACATTTTTATGTTTGTTGCTGGTCTAAATAATGTCAAATCATAAACTTAATAATGAACAATTTGTTAAACGATTAAATCTTTACCAAAATGCTGTTAATAAAACCCTTAAGGCTCTGGTTATACTATAAAATATTATTTTAACTACTTGCTCATACTTTTCTGTAAATCCTGTATTCTGTCAATCATGTATTTTCTTAAAATTCTTAATTTATTAAAAAAAATGTAGTCCAAATGAAGTAAAATTTTAACTTGAAGTTTGAAACTGGCTGCAGTAAATTTCATAAGAGGCAAGCCTTTTTTAATGTACTTTCCCCCCTCTATGTTTGCAGAAAAAAGTTCCTGATGTTGAGTTTCAATCTCACATTAAACTCGTTTGTACATTTTTGGTTTAATTTTTCACCAGAAGTGAATAAGAGGTTAACCAGGGGTGTTTTTCCTTTTAGGAAAAACAGGTGCTTTGAGGAGATTTTGGAAGTCCTTAAATTCCACTTTCCATCAACATCCCCACGAGAATGTGTTAAATCCAGAGATCGAGCACTGTCCAGAGCAGTCAGCAGCAGCTTCCGCTCCTTCCTGGGCTGAGATCTCTGGTGGTGAGTCTTTTATTGAGAAAACGCTGTTATGTATAATATTTGTGTTTAATTTTTCAACTGATGTTAACTGTTTCCTTTCTTTTAGAAAAGAAAGGTGCTTCGAATAGATTATGCAAGTCTCCGAAGTCCTCTTCTCATCGAAAACATGAGAAAGTCATCAATTTTGGGTTGAATCCTGAGATAGTAGACTGTGACCTTGAAATCGAAAGAGTTCTACCTCCAAAACCCAAAGCTGCCACTCGTCGCAAGGTGCGTTTGTCAGGCCAGATCAAAGAAGAGAGGGATCTCCAGGAGGCTGGCTCATCGAGTTCTCCCCGTCCGGAGATGTGTTCATCTACAGAGGTGCTTCCCCTGCATCCTGAGCGCTCAGCAGCAACTTCTGCTCCTTCCTGGGCTGAGATCTCTGGTGGTGAGTCTTTTAGTAAAAAAAACACTTATGGAAAATATTAGTGTTTAATTTTTCACCTGATGTAAACGGTTTCTTTCTTTTAGTAAAGAAAGGTGCTATGTGGATCTTTTGCAAGTCTCCTGAGTTCTCTTCTCATCGAAAACATGCGAGAGGCATTGATTTTGGGTTGAATCCTGAGATGGATGACCTTGACCTACAGATAGAAGAAATTCTACATCCAAAACCCAAAGGTGCTGCACGTCGCAAGGTGCGTTTTTCGGACCAGATCAAAGAAGAGAGGGATCTCCAGGAGGCAGGCTCATCGAGTTCTCCCCGTCCGGAGATGTGTTCATCTACAGAGGTGCTTCCCCTGCATCCTGAGCGCTCAGCAGCAACTTCTGCTCCTTCCTGGGCTGAGGTCTCTGGTGGTGAGTCTTTTAGTAAAAAAAACACTTATGGAAAATATTAGTGTTTAATTTTTCACCTGATGTAAACGGTTTCTTTCTTTTAGTAAAGAAAGGTGCTATGTGGATATTTTGCAAGTCTCCCGAGTTCTCTTCTAATCGAAAACATGCGAGAGGCATCGATTTTGGGTTGAATCCTGAGATGGATGACCTTGACCTACAGATAGAAGAAATTCTACATCCAAAACCCAAAGCTGCTGCACGTCGCAAGGTGCGTTTTTCGGACCAGATCAAAGAAGAGAGGGATCTCCAGGAGGCAGGCTCATCGAGTTCTCCCCGTCCGGAGGTGTGTTCACCTACACAGGTTCTTCCCCTGCATCCTGAGCGGTCAGCAGCAGCTTCTGCTCCTTCCTGGGCTGAGATCTCTGGTGGTGAGTCTTTTATTGAGAAAACGCTGTTATGGATAATTATTGTTTTTAATATTTTACCTGATGTTAACTGTTTTCTTTCTTTTAGAAAAGAAAGGCGCTTCGAGGAGATTTTGCAAGTCTCCCAAGTCCTCTTCTCATCGAAAACATGCGAGAGTCATCGATTGTGGGTTGGATTCTGAGATGGATGACCTTGACCTACAGATAGAAGAAATTCTACATCCAAAACCCAAAACTGCCACTCATCGCAAGGTGCGTTTGTCAGGCCAGATCAAAGAAGAGAGGGATCTCCAGGAGTCTGGCTCATCGAGTTCTCCCCGTCCGGAGGTGTGTTCATCTACAGAGGTGCTTCCGCTGCATCCTGAGCGGTCAGCAGCAACTTCTGCTCCTTCCTGGGCTGAGGTCTCTGGTGGTGAGTCTTTTAGTGAAAAAACACTGTTATGGATAATTATTTTTTTTAATATTTCACCTGATGTTAACTGTTTTCTTTCTTTTAGAAAAGAAAGGTGCTTCGCGAAGATTTTGCAAGTCTCCTGAGTCCTCTTCTCATCGAAAACATAAGAAAGTCATCCATTGTGGATTGGATTCTGATATAGATGACCTTGACCTACTGATTGAAGAAATTCTACATCCAAAACCCAAAGCTGCCGCCCGTCTCAAGGTGCGTTTGTCGGGCCAGATCAAAGAAGAGTGAGATCTCCATAAGGAGGTGAAGGAAAGAGGTCAATGATTCTGATGCTGGCTTCCACGACCTTCCTTGACTGAACGGACTGGTGTTTTTGAGTCAAGCTAGCACCACCTAAACACACACCACAGTCTGACCAACTGTAGTGGGGTAACTTGGGAGAGGGTGTATAATGTTGAAAGACCAGAAACACCCGAGGACACTAGGTAACATCACTGACGATGTGTTGAAGGGCATCACAAGCATGTATGAAAAGTTATGTGTTGTAAGTCTCTGTAAGTGCGTGTTATACAAGATGTTGTAATAAAATCTGCCATCAAGAATATTGTCACAATTTTTCAAATACAAACATTAATTGTTGCATTAAAATAGGTACTACTCCATAAAACTCTTCTCTTCCGGGAACACTTAATATAAAAAAAAAGTTAAATATTTTTATATTCTGTGGGATTTTTATTATTGTTTAATCAATGCTTATTAATGCTCTGTCATTTAATCATCTGCTAATAGAACTTCTTTACAGCTTAATCAAAAGACATTCCCTTTCAGCCTTTCTACACTCATTTTTGTGATTGTTGAGTTGATGGGTGGGGGTTTATGGAATTCTTGTTAGTATGCTAGTAAATGATATTTGTATATGGGATCATTGATTTTGTGGGTGGGGGTTTAAGGGTTTTTACATTAGTAGGCCAGTAATGATAATTATATTGTATTAGAAAATAATAGGTGGTTGAAATGTGTCTCTTTTGGGGAAAAAAAGCTCCCTGATTATAGATAACATTGATGCAGTTTCAGGTATGAGAGCACTCTCTCTCTCTCTTTCTCTCTCTCTCTCTCACTTCGACTATGTAACAAATTGCATATTGTCTCTCCCTTCTGTAAATCGCTTCAACAAAAGCGTCTGCCAAATGCATAAATGTAAAAAATAACAATGTAATAGAATGAAAGTAGTAAATATTTTTTACTTAATTATATTAGTTATATCAGATCAGCACAAAAAGGTTCAAATTACTCAACTCAGGTCAAATATGTACTTAAGCCCTTTTTCAATTTACTCGTTGTTATGCAAGTTTTACTTCATTTGATATGTTTTAAATTCACTTAATTAACTTGCATGGAAAAACAAAAAAATTAAGTAATTGTTACTTGTCTTTTTCAGTGTAGTACACAAACACCAGAAAAGGGTCTTTCTTTTAATTTACTGACTATATCTTTCAAAGGTGTCATATAGTAAACACCACAAGACAGAAAAATTATATTCAAACCCATGACTGTTCTTGTAACTCATGACGGTATTCAAACGCTGTTAGCTTCATTAGATTAGTGGGTGTATTTTTATTTCAGAACTTGCCACAAGAGTGCATCATAAAAAAGTGTCTGTGTTCCATCTTTCCCCTCAGTCAAGTCAATGCAGTGTACTGTATTTTTACAAAGATTAATCATTTAAATTTTGTAATAACTTATTTATTTATTTATTATACGCAGTACTCATGTATTTGCTTATGCATCAACATAATGGCTGGAGCTAAAGAGAAACTAAAATAGCTAAAAACGCTATGTAAACACAATGAAAGCTGAACAGAACAGTCGATGAAGCATTTTGGCTTATCTGCAAATTTTCTAGAAAAGTGCGCAACTCAGCCATGTTACCATGAATTAGTCCGTATTACTAGCATGATTAGCAAGCTAGTAGCATTTTACTAGCCATCCATCCATCCATCTTTTTCCGCTTATCCAGTGCCGGGTCGTGGGGGCAAAAGTCCAAGCAGGGATGCCCTGACCTCCCTCACCCCTGACACTTCCTCCAGCTCTTCCGGGGGAACCCCGAGGCGTTCCCAAGTCAGTCGAGAGACATAGTCTTCCCACCGTGTCCTGGGTCTGCCCCGGGGCCTCCTCCCAGTTGTACATGCCTGGAACCCGTCTTTAAGTAGGCGTCCAGGAGGCATCCTACACATATGCCCAGGTCACCTCAGCTGACTCCTCTCGATGTGGAGTAACAGCGGTTCAACCCCGAGCTCCTCCCGAATGACTGCTCTTCTCACTCTCTAATGCTGCGTTCACACCAGGCGCGGAACTTGCATGGTTGGCGTTTGATTTGTGTGTTAAGTCAATGGCCAGCCGCGGCAAAGGAGTTCTGCGTCAGTAGCGTCGCGTAAACGACGGAAACGGCGTTGCGGCTAGCGCGTTTTGGCGTCAGCGTGAAAAGCAGAATCGGCGTCGACGCAGAAAAAGTTGAATTTTCTGAACTTTTGACGCATTTTCGCAGCGGATATTCATATCGGGGTTTGCGCCAGCCAACCAGGAGCTTCTCCTGCTGATGACGCAATTTTTGGCCAAGCTGAAATTTTTGGAAAACATGGCGGCCAACTTTCTCGCAAGCGAGACAAAGAGTCTTGATAAAAACTTTATTTCTAAACTAACTAATCAATGAAGGATTCGCTTTGAAGAAAGCAGGCAAGCAGTCGGATTCAGGTGAGTTTACAGCTTTCTACATATCTCGGATTCTATATAAAACAAGCCTGTTGTCGTTAGTATTTAGCCTGCAAGCTAACGCTGTTTTCGGGCGTATAAATGCTTGTAATTGCATTTTTTACTATATTTTTAATGATTCATACGTTCTGTATATGCTAAATCCTTTCGCTTTCGCGGTGTAAATGTCTTGTCGTTTTATTCAGCGCGACAACAGTGGTTGCCCCCGAAGTAGCCGGGGAACTGAGCGGGAGCGGGAGCTCTCTGCTGCCCGGCGCCGCGCCATGCTTCCCGGGGAGCGAAGAGGCTCGAGTCGGTCCCTGCTCTGCTAAAGGTGTCGCCTGAAGACAGGAATTAGGAACTTTTCCGTTGCACATGTTTCTTCAAAGCAATATCCTTCATGTATCTTAACGTTTTACATGCATGTACATTTAACCTTGTTTGCGTTTGTAAATAAATGGTTTGTCTCTTGCTTTACGATTTCTGTGTGATAATTTCCTTACATGTAATGTAACACTATTACATTATCATGGCAAATATTTAAAATTATTTATATTATGCCTTGTTGTACAAATCAATAGCTCTTAAAGGTTAAGTTATTAGCAAAGACGTTAATGTTATAAAAAGTAATTGTTTAAATGATTCTTTGTTTCCTTTTAAAGTTGGGGTATTTAAATTAAGTTTAACGAAATAAGTATTCAATGATAATTGACCTATGTTCTTGTCTATAAGACTGCAAAGACTACACAAATGTACTTCAAACAATATTTAATCTTTGCAACAAAGCATTTAAACAAGCTGTACTTTTCACTAAACAACAAAATGTGGTGTAAATACAAACTGTGTACTGTAAACATAGGGTGATAAACACATGTATCTGAGGAACAATATCTATGAATCTTCTCCTTTGCAACAAACTGTTTCAGATTGATAAAGGTCTGCACAACGAACTATGTAGAACTGTGTTGTACTCAACGATTTTACATGACAACAAAAACATCTCAATGTGAACTAAAACTAATAGAATCTATTAAAAACCTCACTGGCCAGCTAAAAGTATACAGATAGGAAAACATCTAGGTCTACGCTGCTCTCTTGGTAGATGAGAGGTCCGTGATGGCGTCTTTGGAAGAAACCTAACCAAGACCCTGCAGTAAGTGTTCTTGTGTTTGCAGGTTTTAAAACATTATGGAAGACATCTTCAAAGTGAACTCATGAGGTAATGCTCCGTAGATGTCTGCAGTTGTAAGATATCTTAAAAACAGAGAAATTAATCACAATTAATCACAGCAGATATCAAGTTAACGCACATCCTTGTGACATCTTTAATTTTTGCTTCACTAATTGGGAAATTACAAATAAAGTATTTAAAAATTCACTATTAATGTACCATTCACTACTGTTACATAAAAAGTGACAGCAGTTACATCGAGGTATTGTACAAACATCTGCATAATACACTACTAAAACCACAGTTTGTATTGAACTTCAAGTAACCTGTACAATAACTAATACAAGGTTACATTTTGCAAAATAAAGTTATACAACATATTATATGTGAAGCACTGTATTTACACCAATATATGTTCTTTTAATATAGCTTTTGTTGATGACTTTACATTTGAATGATTACATTTTATTAAACTACAATAAAGTAATAACCCATGACATGGGGGTATATGGAGAAACAGACAGTAAACACCTTTTAATTCAACGTGATATTAAAATATCCACTCACCGGAGAAGATTGAGGGACGCTGCTGGTGAAATAGAAGCCTGTAGTTAGTAAACAGTCGGCAAATTCTCCGTATTTCTGCCTTCAGAAAATATTAATAGCAGCTTTTCTCTTGACTTCGACAATTGATCCAAGCAAGAAGCCTGGTGGAAGCTCCTCCCCCGGCACTCACGTCACCAATAGCGCGCGTCACGCGCGTTATTTCAGCCCGCGTTTGAAATTAGATTTAATAGCGGTGAGTTAGCAACGATTCGCGCGGTTACCAATTCCCGGTGTGAACGCAGCATAAGAGAGTGCCCAGCCACCCTGCGAAGCTCAATTCAGCCGCTTGTATCCGTGATCTTGTTCTTTCGGTCATTACCCATAGTTCATAGGTTAGGGTGTGAACGTAGATTGACCCGTAAATTAAGAGCTTTGCCTTACAACTCAGCTCTTTTTCTCACCACGACGGTTCGGTACATCGCCGGTATGACCGCAGACGCTGCACCAATCCGTCTGTCAATCTCTCGCTCCTCGATCTCTTTTACTAGCATGATTAGCAAATCCCTACAATGTTTCTTTAGTGTAATCGACTGTTCTGTGATAATTTACTCTTCCCTGGTGATGAGCCCTGACCTTTTTTCTGTTACATCTGAATTTTTACAACCTGAATTCAGCGGTTTGAATCTTAGAATTTTGAATTTGATGCTTTGAAATTTTTCTTCTTAAAAACTTCAAGCTGTATTTTTACAAACTGAATAGCTGTACAAAAAAATGAAGTTTGAAAATACATCAATAAATGATTATGCCTTTTAAAAAAATCAACGGTTTCAAATTTCAGAAGTTCAATATTCAAGATCAAATGAAGAGAATCAAATTCGAAGAAAGAAATTAAAAATCTTTTTTCATGGCATATAATATTCAGGTTAATTAAAATACAATTGTCAATAATTCAAATCAACCCCATTCAATTTCAGACTGTTTAGGCAGATCTCTAGCTCTATATACACGGAACTAACAGAAGAGCTCTCTTGTTCCACCCTCGTTCTATTGCAGATACACATCCGGTTGTAGGGTGCGTGCTGAAATCCTTTAAACATACTTTATTCTTTACACAGCTCCCTGACATCGTTATGCGAGTATAGATATCGCAGCCCAAATTAGAACTGAAGGCTCACAAACCCCGACTTAATGTTTAGTAAACTCAGGCGAGAATAAACCTTTGAAGTAAAATGCTTAAACGGTAAAAATGAACGCATTCTTACCTGCAGATCCTCCAGCAATGATCTGATGAGACGCCTCTCTCATTAAACCTTGCTTTTTAGTGGTCATGTTTAGGCTCTGGTCCTGCGTTAATGGAAAAACCAGGTTTGAGCTTCCTTGTTATTAACCGCAATTAATTACATCAAGTGTAACTGTTTACCATTAACATACGTTAACGTTGCATTATTTACGTCCAACAAGTGGGGGTTATTTAACGTGCGTGTTAAAGCAACGTTATAATTGTCATTAGATGTAAGGCGGTTAATATAGGTACGTGTTGTCACCTATATGTGTATTTAAGTCTTACTTTTTGCAATGGTGGATCTTTCAGAGCGTCAGTTGTTTGTGGAGCTCTGTAGGCGGAACCGAAACGAGGTAAATGACGGCGCGTATTGGCGCGAATCGACAGGTTGGTGGACTGAAGGCTAGTTCGCTTTGTGAGGCCACACAGTTTAATTTTAACCCTGTAACAGATTCGGTCAACAGTCCACCAGCACAGACAGAACGAAAATCCTGCACGGTGAAAAACTGTCCCTCGGCTAATTTCTTCTATACCATTTTGGGTTGTTGTGGAGTGTAGAAAGTGAATTCGGCTGTTTGACAATGATAATAATTAAACATTTTTCATGACTGTTGATAACCATGTAGAAAAACAGACCACACACATCCAGGGAAAGTTCTTTTTGCACATCTCTAAAAGTTATATCTTGTGCTCTTCACTACACTAATCTATCAATCTAATCAGTTTAACAATACATCATTTAATTTTGTACAAGGTAATTCAAATTATTAATTATAAATATATGGTTAACTACCAATTTAAAACCCAGATAATTCACCGAAATCTAAATACCGGTTGGTCAAATCGTAATTATTGTAATCGTAGGAAATTTTAATAATTTGACGCTTTCAGAGAATGATACTCTTGTTCTTTGTGCATACATAAACAGTCGGGTTGTGTTCTTTCAGAGGGATTCAACTATGACCATAACACTTTTTTTAAGACGTGTCTTAAATCTTTTATCACACAATCTTTTGTATGTAGCTTCTTTTGTAGAATCAGACAACATGTATAAGCACTAACTTATTCTTTATTAAAGAATATAATGTTTTTGAAAACTGACTTGTGTTCTTAATAACTCGTGTCACTGTTAACGCTGCCCCTGAACCATTATGAGGTCTCTGAATGTCTCAAAACAATACTTTGTATTCTGGCCAAACATAAAGAGCCTTTCTGGAGCATTTGTGAGAATGAACTGCATTTACTGAAACTCATGATGTGAATCTCTATGTCTTGGGTGTGAAGAATCCTGCTTCGGATTTAATAAACAGATTTCAAATTATTCCCGAATTTCTGTCAATCAATATTTCCTGAGCTCAGTGCATTTTTCTCACTAAATCCAAAGCAGGGATGATCTAACTGAACATCTCTACCTAGACTTTGAGCGAGATTGTAAAAGTCAAATTATTACATTCTTTCAGCATCCAAGGGCGCCCATAAATGATATTGATTGCACAGCTAAAAGACATCAATTATGTATTTTAGCTTTCGTTTTATAACTATATTTTAACCAAAACTGGATGTGGTGAGAGGGTGTCTTTTCAACGCCTATAATGGTTGTTGGCTATTATCTTATATTAAGAGAAAATAAACAACTTTTTTTAATATGTTGGCTCAACTGTACAACTTTTGAGTTTCCATCAAAAAATAAATTCAGAAGTAGATAGAAACATTCTAAAATGTTTGGTGGATTGAGCAAAGGCTCTGGGAAAAAAAAATAAACTTGCAGTTTGGTGCAACTAAAGCCTAATCCAGGATTTAATTGAACAAATCTTTAGTTATAACGGTATTTTGCAGATCCCTTTAAGTCACTGGTGAATGACATTCATTCAGTATAATATTGAGTGAAATAGTTGATAATTATTAGCACACTGGCAACTTCTTGAAAATTAACTGACAAGTAACTTAAACACACAGTAAAGTTTACTCACTCTGTTTGTATGATATTTTTAATCGTATTAACTAGGTATTTGAAGAACTGACATCTTAAAGAAACACTTTCCCCCCCAATACATTAGTTTTGAATTCTTCATTCTCTAATGGCCTCTTAAAAGGTAAATTTGGCTAATGCTTATAGCCAAACTGAGTGTAACTTTTAACCCTCATATTATGTTGAAAAAAAAAATCACATTGATTATGTTGGGGGTCCTTTTGACCTGCAAAGTGTAAATCCACTCAGAACTGTCAATAAACTGGAGTAAAACAACAGCAACTTAGTTTTAAAATGTTTATCTAATATAAAATAGACATCCAAAACAATTAGAAATACCATAACAATTTTAATAAGAACTGTTTAGTTAACATTTTCCCTTCTTCAAACTTCTTTCCCTTCTTTTTTTTTGTACTTGTCCTATTTTCAGTGTTCAACATTTTCAGTGTTGTCCACATGATGGACATAATGTAACTGTGTGCTTTCTGCTGATGTAATTCCACACAAATTGAGCTTGTTTTACTGTCGTTTGCGGAAGGACAGACCTGCCATCTTTTCCGTTTCTTTACACCTGGATCAACTGGATCCAGTGCAGATTGATTGGATGGCATGTACTTGAATTTTTCAATGACAGCTGTAGCTGCTGAGGATCGAGCTGGCCTGGCTCGTCTCTGGATCCTGGGAGTGACGAGGCTTTTGTCCAGTTCTTCCAGGAAAAGCAGACGATTGAACTGTTTGCCAGCATTCCATTGCTGGTTGATTTCAGTCCACAGGACATAGGCATTGTAAGCAGACACATCCACAATGTTGTAGAAAACAATCAAGGGCCAATGTGCCGTTTTGCGCTGGCAGCTGTATGTTGCTGTCACTTTGTCCAGATTGTCAACTTCTCTATTGGTTGAGTTGTAGTCCAGAATCATCTGTGGCTTCTTGTCTTCTATTGTGGTCAGAGATGCATCAGTGTGCATTGTGCTCATGATAGGAACATTCTTGTTTCTCTTTGCCTCTTTTACATTTTGTCTTAAAATGTAGACTTATCTTAAAAATGACAAAAATTTTGACTTTCTAAGTCAAACTGTGGACTTTTCTAAGCCATTATTTTTTATTGTTACCTGGCAGAAATGGGCTTCCATACATATGAGTGTCAGAGTGTGTATGGAAGAGTATTAGAGCCACTGTAAAAATAAAATTGAAGTTTTGACTTTTTTTTTCTAAGAATTCCGGCTTTTATCTCAAAATTAAGGGTTCCTCTAAGGACATTTTATCTATGTTATGTTTTACTTTAAAACTATCTCATTGTTATGTGCTAAAAGAGTGAGTATTTCTGTATTACTGAAAGACAGTTTGAAGGGTAACTATGAATTCACCTAAACTTGGCTTGGAAGACATTATTCTGAGTAAAAAAGAATGTTTTTGAAAGGGATCAATTCAGTTTCCATAGAAAGGGTCGTGACTTAATTTTCCTCATCAATTTGTCTGATCACATCACTGGTAATCTGTACAAATAGACATCAAGGGAAAAAAAGTTAGCATTTATAAAACAGTACATTTTGCAAGTAACAAAAGCAACAGATAATGTGTTGGATTTTAACATACATGAAACGCAAAAGCATTTTTTTTCCCCAATATTCTAAGCTAATGTCTAAGCAATAGATAACATCTCAGTCTCTATGCTACTTTATAAACTATTCAAGAAGGATGTGATATGACGTTTTTTAAATTAGCAGGTGCTATTAGCATTCGCTTGCTTCCTGCTCTAGTCTAGTCTAGTTCAAGCAACGCGATGGTTTGAGGACATAATGCAGATGAAAAAGGTTCTCACAGGAAGGTATAGTCCGAATTCTGAGAAAAAAAAGTCAGAACTTCAATTTTCTTTTTACCCTAATCCTTTTCCGTAAGTGTGATTTCTCGGCATCTGTGAGTGCATTTCTGCAGATAATAAAGCAAAAGTGTCCAAAGTTACCATGTTTGGGAAAAATAAGGATTTATGTTTGTAGACAATCAAACATGAGCTTAATAATTCTCAGAGACCATTAGGAAATAAAATTCATTAAATAAAAAGAAGCACTTAGTTAACTAAGGTAGTCAAGTAAAAAAAAAAGGTAATTTATTGCATGTAAAATATTTAAATTAACGTTTTTGGTAATCATCTACAGTGGTGTGAAAAAGTATTTGCCCCCTTCCTGACTTTTTATTCTTATGCATGTTTGTCACACAAACTGTTTCTGATCATCGAACACATTTTAATATTAGTCAAAGATAACACAAGTAAACACAAAAATGTTTTTATTATTTAGGGAGAAAAAAACAAACCTACATAGCCCTGTGTGAAAAAGTAATTGCCCCTACACCAAATAACTGGTTTGGCCACCCTTAGCAGCAATAACTGCAATCAAACGTTTGCGATAACTTGCAACAAGTCTTTTACAGCGCTCTGGAGGAATTTTGGCCCACTCATCTATGCAGAATTGTTGTAACTCAGCTTTATTTGAGGGTTTTCTAGCATGAACCGGCATCTTAAGGTCATGCCACAGCATCTCAATGGGATTAAGGTCAGGACTTTGACTAGGCCACTCCAAAGTCTTCATTTTTTTTTTTTTTTTTTAGCTATTCAGAGGTGGATTTGCTGGTGTGTTTTGGGTCATTGTCCTGCTGCAGCACTCAAGATCGCTTTAGCTTGACTTGACGAACAGATGGCCGGACATTCTCCTTAAGCATTTTTTGGTAGACAGTAAAATTCATGCTTCCATCTATCACAGCAAGCCTTCCAGGTCCTGAAGCAGGAACTCTGCCATGCAGGCGGTTTTAGACCAGTCTCTTTCTTATGGTGGAGTCGTGAACACTGACTTTAATTGAGGTAAGTGAGGCCTGCAGTTCTTTGGATGTTGCCCTGGGATCTTTTGTGACCTCTCGGATGAGTTGTCTCTGCGCTCTTGGGGTAATTTTGGGTAGCCGGCCACTCCTGGGAAGGTTCACCCCTGTTCCATGTCTCACTGTGGTTCGCTGGAGTCCCAAAGCTTTAGAAATGGCTTTATAACCTTTACCGGACTGATAGATCTCAATTACTTTTGTTCTCATTTCTTCCTGAATTTCTTTGGCTCTTGGCATGATGTCTAGCTTTTGAGGTGCTTTTGGTCTACTTCTCTGTGTCAGGTAGCTTCTGTTAAAGTGATTTCTTGATTGAAACAGGTATGGCAGTAATCAGACCTGAGGGTGGCTACAGAAATTAAACTCGGGTGTGTTAAACCACAGTTAAGTTGGGGCAAACACTTTTTCACACAGGGCTATGTGGGTCTGGATTTTTTTTCTCACTAAATAATAAACAAATTCATTTAAAAACTGCATTTTGTGTTTACTTCTGTTATCTTTGACTAATATTAAAATGTGTTCGATGATCAGAAACATTTTGTGTGACAAACATACAAAAGAATAGAAAGTCAGGAAGGGGGTAAATAGTTTTTCACACCACTGTATGTGTAGCTTTTTCATTTTGGCCCTGTTTATGTATAAAAGTATTTGGACACCTTTACAAAACCTCAAACTCCACAAATATTAAACTACATAAAATATCTGCGTTGCAAATGCAGTCTTGTGGTTAATCAAATATTGCCCTGTACGAGGCATGTGTTGCAGAGTTGAAGTCAACCCTGATCAAACTCCTCTACATTACATTTTAATGACGCTGAATACATTTGTGGACATAAAAATTTGCTTGCTTAAAATTTGGAACTCACTCTGAGAATGAGGCGTCCGTGAGCAGAATGGAAATTCCACCAAATGTTTAATTTTCATTGTCCTTCTCATACCCAAAGTAACTAAAAATGTATAAATATTAAACTCTCCAATTGTCTTAAGTCAAAATTTTAAGACAATTTTTTCTCTTCTATAAACTCGATTTCTCATAAACTCCTAAATGTCATTTAAAATGTGTGAAAAGCTTTAAAATACATTCTGGAAGCTTGAGGTTCCTCCGAACGATGAACCGAGCCACTGTATTTTTATTTAGGAGAAGTGAACAATGAACCCAGGCTTTCACAAACTTGCTCCAAGAGGGTCTGGCTGAATAATGAGCACATTACCGTATTACTTTGGAATATATAGACATTTTCCTCAGCTTTATTTCTGACAAGTGAATTTACAGCAGGCTATTGGCAGGGAAATGCTATTAGTACTTTGACCTGTGTGGAATGAGAGAGCAGAGCAAGCGCACAGACTATAAACCTGCAGAGTGGCCAGCGAAACTCTGAACGTTTCAAATGATTAGTCACGTTTTCTGAACTGAAGGGAAAATACAGTACATCTAAACAAACCAGTTTCTGTTTGAATGCATAAACAAAAAACACTAGAGATTAATAATCATTAAGTGAAATTACTTTAACTGCTACATTTTCAACTTTTATCTAGAGATTAGTGAACAAACACAACTGAAATGAAGAAAACAGATTAAAGTTTTATTTAACCATATTGTATCTAAACGTGTTTGATGCACCCTGTCTTTACCATGAATAGCAACCACATTAAACACTATTTAAAAGCTGTTTTCAACATGAATAGGTATCTAAAAAATAAAACTAAGTGCAATGATTAAAATTGATTATCAATAAAAACAATAACAAACATGACAAATAAATATGTAAAATACAAAAACAGTGGTTTGATTCATAATAGTTCAAGTCATCAAATCATTGCAGCTCTTTCTTCAGAATCGATCAATAGCAACAACTTAAAGGTGCAGTGCATAATTTTTCAAAAATGCTGGTTGGGTTGGAACCAAACAAATTGGAGCCAATTAAACCCACCATGAGACACTATTGGTCTATGGTCTTGTTTTGATAATTTCAAATGGTCAAAACTGGCTCTGAAAAATCTCATACAGCACCTTTAAGCTCTCAGGGAGCCCTTTGTCAAAGTAACATTTCAATGCATTGTCACGCAATCTAGCGAATGAAAACAACTCAATAAAACAGCTACATTAAAGGAACTATATCAAACATGTACCATAATATGTAAAACAAACAAAAAAAACAACCCACTCTCAAAAAGCCCACTTTACAGAAAAATATGACACAAAAACATAAACATCATGTTGAAGTTGAAAATGAAGAAATGTCTTGAACTCAAATCTTTATCTAAGATAACTCTTTAGCTGTGCGCTTTAACAATAATATAGAGGAGTACCTTTATAAGCTCAGCTGGTTTTTACCAAAACTGTACAAATCAACAAATCTGTGTTGTATTTCAGGCTCAATAGAGGCTGATGACGATAATGCTCCAGAGTGCTCACAGACACGCAAATTGGAAGAGTCAGCAAGGGTTTTGCAGATTGACTCTTCGACCCAGTGGTAAAACTGTTAGTTGCATCACTGCTGGGTGGTGCCTTAATCACATAAATGAGTTGACAGTAGTCATATGTTAGAATGAGTATAAACTTAAAAAAACTTAACACTACTGCTATATATATATGTAGGAGGGTGGTTGGAAATAAAACAAATATTACACTTTTTACTTGTTAAAGTGAACCTTCTGTGCCACTAGTATCGTGACAGAAATGCTTGCATTTAATGAGCTTTTATGCTACCGATTTTAAACAAAACAGGCTTAAAACCTGCTTATGTTGTCCGATTCATACAATTAAGTAGGTTTTTTTTAGCTTTACAGTTACACCATATACACTGTGATAATCAAACCCTTTGCACCATCTGACAGCAACAGTGGAAGCCGGGGTTTTATAAAGATTTCTGAAGGAGGAAGTGAATAGCAATATGCCTGATTTAGGTGTCAGGAAGTGACATTCTTACTGCTCACTTATTGTATCAATTATAACATGAACGTAAGCGCACACTCAAACTATGCAATCAGAGCTGCAGCAGGTTGCCTTCGATCTTAGGTTGTGTAGGTTGTTTCCTTGGGTCTGGCCCAGCTGAAGGATTACAGCAGTGGAGTGGAGTGTGACTTGTGTATAAACAAAACACATGTTGATTCCTTATAGAGAATATGTTTTGGTGGACAAGAATGAATCTGGAATATAAAGCAAGGAATATTATTGTTTTCTAGGTAAAACAACCTTTGGAGGTCAAAAACTAGGAATTATAGGGCAGTAGTCCACAACGCTTGGGCTGCTGACCTGTACCAGTCTGTGGATCAATTGGTACAACAAATAATTCTTTGTTGTTGTTTTTTTATAATCCAAAAAGCTTTTACTCGGATGACAAACTGTGCACTGTTATGTTGTTGGCACAATGTGAGGAAGCTGCTAATAAAGTCGCAAATAAATACATAGTGGGCCCAGATTTATTATTTTTTGCAATACAATCTGGCAGCCTCAAAAATATAAAACACTATCTAAAATCTTTTTTTTCTTCCTAATTGCCTGACAACCCTAACTACATCATTTGTATCCCAGTATTTTGTAGGCCTTCCCAATATCTGGCAACCCTAGCGGTATCATTTGCTTCCCAGTATAGTATAGGGCTTCCCAATATCTGACAAGCCTTACTGTATCATTGTCAAAAGATTTGGAGCACTGCTGTAGGACACAAATGTATTTATTTTTTTAGATATCAGCGTTTGAGAACTTTTTGCTCTATTTGATTAAAACTAATCTATTTGCATCGATGAATAGAACGCTGTAACAAAATGAGGGTCTCTCCCTTTTATACAAATGAACACTTGATAAGTGCAATAAAAGCAAAAATAGAAACAAGGGCTATGATGAAACTAAATGATATAGGGTACTTTAAACTTCTGGATATCTGGGTGAAGTAAAAAGCTAGAACCCCTTTAGAAGGAATTGAACTTTAGGCATTGAAGAGTGATAGTACACGGTCTACTGTGTTTACTTTTACATTTGAATTTTCAGCGAAGAGACAATAAATAAAGTTTTCTTGTGTTTCATTTCATTGTTTAAATATAAAACATGCAAAGTTGATTCCACACTATCTCTTCTCAAAAATGTGTTTTTGCTGAGCGTGTGAAAAGTTGCCTGGTGACAGCTTTTAGAGGAGCGTGGGTCCTTTGGAGGTGTAGCTGATTGAGGAGAAATGTGGGCCATCACCATCGCAGAGCTTCCTGTCCACTGGTGCTTGTCCACTGGAGCTCCAGTAGTCCATATAACTAGCCATGAGCAGTGTCACCTCCAGGATCTAGAGAGAAAATGTGTTTATTTTATTTATCCATACCTTCACTTCCTACCTAAGAATCCTAGTCTACCAGCACCTATCCAAGTTTACATTCAGTTTCTTTTTAGCCATTGTCCTATACGGTTAGATTTGGATGAGAATGACTACTATGGTGGTGGAGGTGGAGGTGGTGGAGAACAATGTCAAAGGGCACATGAGGGTTGCTTTACACTTTTGGGACTTTAACATACAGTTAAGGGACTCACCTTTGGTTTATCCATCCCAAATAAAAGTCTCTCTGCACTCTTCTTGCCCAGAGGATGTTCTTTATTCTGACTGACCACCAGCATGAAATCTTCCTTGCAGCCGCCGAATGTGATCACACACTGATATGGGTATGTGACCAGAGGGTGCTTGAGAGAAGAACGAGCACATCATGTAACAGCATCAACAAGGCATTCATTATTTAAAAAAAACATGTTTAACAAATAAAGGCTTAACAGACTAAATTTCCACTCCATTAAAAAAAAACACTTTTTTTGTTTTTGAAATTTATTATTTTATACTTCAGGCTGAGAAGAGAGATTGGAAAATTATGCTTCGACGACTTCAGTCAATAGGTGTGGTTGGTCAGGCTCTTGACTGGTTTACCTTGACAGATAGAGTTAAATTTGTCAGTACTAACACATATAAATTCCTCTAAACCACCTTCAGTTAAATATAGTGTACCACAGGGTTCAGTACTAGGCCCCCCTGCTGTTGATTTACAACTTGATGGGTTCAGAAAAGTACAGTGTTTACTGCTACGCTGATGACACACAGCTCTATATAACATTTAAGCCTTCAAACTCTATCCCTCTGTAAATGCATGACTGGCCAAGCTCAAGGCCTGGTTTGCTTCTAAGGCTAATGTATCCAGGTATTTTGGAACCACATTAAAAAAAAAGTTTTCCTGAGAAGCTTTTTGAAAACTCAGTTGAATTGTTGTCGTGTAGACTGCGTAACCATGTTTATTTTTGTTACAGTCAAAGTTTGAAAGAGTTACAACTGCTCGTTATTGATGCAGCAGCATACCAGAGCCGGTTGAGTCTCATTTACACACAATAGTTGTAAGTAAAGACTGACGAGAAAATTTTGATTTATAAAAGTTCTTATCTCTCCGTGAGCTGTATCCCCCAGTCATTGAAAGGCAGCACGGGATAACACACTCTTTACAATGTTGTAGGCATAATTTACCTGTTTTCGAATGGACTGGGCTTTTTAACCGTCTTCTTTTTGTGAACTGGGAAAGCAAGATTCCATTTTGAAAATTAACCGCATCTGTGTGAACTTGGCTTTAGATTTATTTTCAGGCATTTTACCTCATTTGTAATTTTTTTTTACTCTCCCTGTTGCTTACTTTTTATCTTTTTAAAGTCTATGCTTTAAAATCTGTGTGTATCATTTTAATGATCTTGAATGATTAAAATCATTAAATATTTTGTGTCTTGGCAATTTCTTGCTTCTTCTTTCTGTGTACAGACCCCTGATGTCAATCATAGTTTGATTAAAGTGCTACACAAATAAAGTTTAGTTGAGTTTATTGCTCCATTAGCTCTAATGTGTCTAAATCTTAAGCACATTTTGGCTTCTCAGTTCATGACCCCTTTATCCAATCTCCCCCTCTCAACCTTTAGTATAAGAGAATCAGATTACAGAGGTCTGTGTTTAAAAAAACTTTGTGACTTTCAATCAGGTACTAGTTATTTTTCATGCAGTCTAACATAAAACCAACGGTATGTTTTCATACACAATAAAACTGCCACTGTGTCTTCTCTGCGTCTTGCAGGCGCCAATATGACTTTTAACAAAATTAAATCACAGACAGTAAAAAGTGGCTAAATCCACCCAGTCTGGAGTCCACCCAGAGGCACACTTGACTTTTAGGGTTCTGCTAATAAAGCATGTTTTTCATTTCTTTTAACAACCAGAGTCAGACCAAATGATTTTCTGAGCTAATCAACATCACACTTAAGGGCTTAAGCTGTAAATGACCCATAATATTCCTTTAATGCAGTCTCACGTTCTGAAGGTGGTAAACTCACCATAGTGTAGTCAAGGACACTGAGGCCGTCCTCATTAACCGCCAGCCAAACCTGAGTCTGCTCTGGAGAACACAGAGTCAACGGCTACGAAAAAATAACAGAAGGCTTGTCAAGGTTTACAGCTCTCTTCTGAAACTACACATGTAAATTTTAATGATGGCAAGGCTGGTGAACAAAGCAATTATGGAGCATCTGAGAAATGAAAGTTGTGAGCATTACCTTGGCACTGAAGAGTTTGGCCCCGAATAGAGGCCACTTGCGGGAGACAGTCAGGTAAATCCTCACACATTCAGCAGCTGTACAGCCGCGCAGAACTGACCACTTGGTGGACAAACACTCCCCCAGCTCCCTAAGGAAAGAGCAGAACTTTGGTATTCTGTGGTCAGGCATCAGAACAAACCACTCTACAGAGATGAATCAAATCAAACATTAATTAGTCTCTTACACCTCAAACAATAACAAGGAATCACAGGGAAGATATTTAAGCAGAGTTGTTGTTAAAATAGTTTTTTTCTTTAAATGTTTTCTAGAGGTTTATTTATATGAATTATGCCATTTTTTACCCCTACAATTGGTTTAAAATGGAATAAAAACATATTACATGTGTGTTGAGTGGAACACTGGCGCTAATGCTGTTGTTTTTGTGGTTTAAAGAAGAGAGGAGTTTCTTCAAGCTTTTCAACTCATTGACACCTAGCAGAACATAAGCATTTGACATTAGCAGTTAGAAGGAATCTGAGGAGTTTTTTTAAGATTTGTGAAGGTTTGGGGAAGGATTTCTACACAGACTCTTCTGCTGTGGATCATATGAACAGCTGGAATATTTTAGACTTAATTTTTTTTTTTACCAGGTTTGCAGTGTTCAGCTTATGTATACATAGGATCTTTTCCCGGCACGTTATTTAACTTAATATAAAGTTAGCTCAGTGCTACGGCTGTTGAGTTTAACTCAATTAAGTATCTGAATATCTTGTTACAGAGGATTTTCTATGTTTGGAAGTCCAGAGTTTGAGATTATTTAGTTCTGTGTAATAGTGTTTCACATCTCAAGTAAGCCTTCATAGCTCGAATGAACAGCAGGTTAGCTAACATTAGCTTCTTGGCTAATCAGTATTAAGCGGCTGGCATTACTAGCACAGGGGGAGGTCTTAAAATGGTCTTCTGACATAATAAAACCCTGTCTTAGAGCTTGCAACTCTTCATCGCTGACTGTAAAAAATATTTTATTGAGAAACCAGAGCATTTTGAGCTCTGAAACGTTCAGTGTTGTTTTATTGGTGTTCTTGTATGTGAAAATAGCAGGTACCTTTGATTCCTTACATTACCCAACTTTAAAGGGTTGTTTTTTATGTTTATGTGACTTCTCACATAATTGATTGTTGATTGTTCTCACTGAGAATGAAAGTTGAATGGTTTGTGAGGGATTTGCATGTTAAGTAAAGTGAGAAGGCATGTTCTTGAATCATTGTGGAGAAAGAATTTTGGGGTTCTGCAGAATTTAAAAATAATGCAATTAAGTTCTAATATTTCTACTTCCGGTGTTCACATCCGCTCCAACCAATTAGGAGCTTCCAAGGGTAGTCACGTGAGAGAAAACAGGGAACCAGCAATGGCAGGCAAAAGATTTCACATGTGGAAAAGTTTATTAGTTGAGATGTTCATGTGTCCATTCAGGGACATCCTAAACAGATTGTTGTGTCCTAACAAACAGAAATGTTGATCAACATTTATGCCAGTTATTTTAGGAGTTATTGAACAATACTGCAAGCATTACGAGTGAGAAAACAACAAAAAGAATTATCCTCTGCTGCAGATGACGGTGATCTCACTACACTAAAAGCAAAACCTGTGATGAATTAACAGACTAAAAGCAAAACCTGTGATGAATTAACAGCAGTTAACAACTTTATGCAAGTTGAATCGCACATGTAAGTGTAAACACCAGTGGTTCTTTTCCTACTTCCACCGAGACACAAGTCTGTCCCAAAATCTGACCTCAGATACAGTTCAGTCTGTGCTATTAGGGACAGTACCCAAGAGTGGGTAAATGCATAGAACTTCCATGAATGGAATATTACTTTACATGCAAAGATTTCAAAGCAAAATTGCATGTTGCTTTCTACATGTTGAATTGGTATTGTGATTAATTTTCAATTAAAAGAGTGGAACATAATACAAGACAGTTGAATAAGTCTGAATGTACCTAAGCTGCTCCACGCTGCAGTCCTGTTTGTAGCGTTTGGGGTAAAATCTCTCCAGTGCCTGCAGAAGCAGCTGCTGAGGCTTCACTTGAGGAGAACCCACCGGAGACACAGCTAAACGATCCAGATCTCCAAATTCCACCTGAGATAGAAAGAAACGGTGTTGTGTGCAATATCGATCTGTATTTATTCAAAAATTTTCTTTCTTTCTTTCTTTATTAAATTTCCTTCATTTATTTATTAATGTACTTATTTCCCTTTATTTATTTATTTTCCTTTATTTACTCATTCAGTTATTTATTTATGTTTCCCTTTATTTATTTCCTTTAATGTATCATTTAGTTTTTTTATCATACACAAGAAGTCAAACAAACATATAAAAGTCCAATTTAAAAAAACTAATTTACAAATGAAGGTAATTTTTAAAGGAAAAGAAACTAACAAAAAAACAGGCAAGTTCATAACCTTCAGTATTGACCATTCGGTAACCATACTATAAATAATAATAATAAAAACATACCTCATTGCTCTTATAATCAAATTTACTGTAATGGAAAATGAATCATTCAAACTGAATGTTTGTACTTTTAAAAGATGTCAATCAACATTTTAAATATGTGCCCAATAGCTTCATAATTAGAATGTATGTAACGAGTTTCATGATATATGACCCAGTTCACTTAATCAAGATCAAAATATGATCAACTTCTACACTGATTACTTTGTATGATTCACAGAGAATGAACTGCGATCAAAACATCACAAGATACACAGACACTGGTATTTTCAAGAACTTCTCTCCAATACAAACAGGCATACCTGTGCCATGAGTGCTGCCACCTCCATGGCCAGTTCCTTGTTGACTGGAAAGTGCCCTTGCTGGACCTCCTCATTCACCTGATAAGCCAGCAGGAGGCGCTCTCGCTCAGTCTCTCCTTTTGCCTGAGCTCGGAAACACAGTCTGCATGGAAGAAACACTTCTTTTTAACCACAACCCAAAAGTAATAAAAATATTCAAGCAGAATGTGGCATCCTTGAAAAAAGCTTTTTTTTTTGATTTGGGGCATTAGTGCCCTAGATACATTAAACAAATGTTTTCATTTTCTCCAGTCTACATTGATAAATGCATACAAATATACAAATAAATAAAAACAAATAAATGCATTAAAAAACATATAAAACAATATATTAAACAAAAAGTAAATGAATATTTTCGCAAAAATACTTTCCTAATTGACACATTATTAAAAAAAAATATAAATAACTGTATTAGTAAATGAAATGGTTTTATTTGTACAGACAGATTTATTTTTATTATATATTTATTTTCCTTTATTTAATTATTTGTTTATTCCTTAATGTATTTATTCAATTTATTTATTTATGTGTTTAGTTTCCTTTATTTATTTATTTTTCCTTTAATTTTTATATTTATTTATTGACATTGGTGACACAAAGTTAGGTTAAAGACACTGAAATACATAAATAAATACATTTCGAAACACATAAATAAAAAAAAATCACGATTTATAGTTAGTAAATACAGATGTGGTGAAATCTAGGAATACATTAATAACTGCATTTATTTATGTATTTATTACTATATGTATATATTTATAGATATAATCTATGCATTAATGCATTACAATGAATTTGCTGGTATATTGTATAGAGTTTGTATAGAAAAATGATTATTATTGATAATAATAACACATCTGTTATGAAGGAGCTCTTTTAAAATGGTTTAATAAAAAGAAAGCATCAAGCTTAATTTAGGCGTGGTTTATGTACACCCTGTTTTTCCTTTTAAAACATTTCTTTCTTTTCAAACACACCTGCTTTTGTAAGTGAGTCTGACAATTCGTGTTCCTTCATATTTCCCAGGGTGCAGTTCCTTTAACGCCTGTTCCCATTTGGAGATCACATCACAAATCTGGATCAAAAGATTCCAACCATGAATTGATGTCTTTCATTGCTCCTACAGAGGGAGGCATTTATTGAGGAAGCGCTGGGGTAGTACTTTGTTAGCAGGCTGTAGGCAGTGCTCCAGGTCTCTCCCCGAGGGGTCATCAGTGAAGAGTGTGAAGCCTGAGAGCTGTGGCCTCCTCATGCCGGTGCCTGCATTCACTGTGCTCAGAAACTCTTCCACCGTGGTGGAGCCATCAAAACCCACAACCTAAAACAACACAAGCACAGGTCAGCTGCCTAAATAACGATTTCTCATACTGTCTGGTTACAATGTGTATAAAAAATGTAAAGTTTTTTTGTGTATAAAGGGACACTAAAGGAAATCCACACAAGAACCATTAAATAGGGATCAATGACTCAAAGAAGAATCTCTGTTCTTGAGATGGATTGGACCAAACTACTGTGATGCTTCTGTCTCAGTAATGTCTCATTCATGCATCCTAGTGCGCAATATTTTGAATTTAGTCGGTCTTTTGTTGCATATTCTAGAGACAGGCCATGTTTAAATCCTCTACATTAGAGCCAACAGTCATCAAGTGAAGCCCTTAAACTCAGCCTGCTGCTGTCAGAGCATCATTCACCATTAAGGAGACAGGCCCTATTCCAAAGGAGAAACCGAACAATTTTTCTGGATACATGTGATCTTATATGTGCTTCCAATTAGGGATGTCCCAATCCAATCATGTGATAGGAAATCGAGAAAGTTGTCTCCGATCAGGACTCAATTTTATAATTTAATAATCTTGTATCTAAATATATATGTAATATATGAATATATTCTGATCTTTTTTAAAACATCTATACACAAACAGCAACACGTGCAGTTCCTCATAATTTGTTGAGACGCTATTGGTTACAGCAAAGCTCACGATGCAGGAGAAGCCTTACCGCAAAATGGATTGACTCAAGTTTTGTTCTACGCCATGCGGTTCTAACGTTACATGTCCAGGGATTTCACGGATCACATACCACAGAGCACATCCAGCACATAACAGCCAAGAGTCCCGTTTTGGCTTGGAAAATTTAAGCAGATAATACCATCAGGATTGTTCATTTATGTTATTACAGTTCACATGTTTTCTTTCTTGCTCTAAAGATGCATTTAACATACAACAGATTTCATCTGTAATTTTATTATTAAGCTACAAAACTGGTATAAAATGTACAGTTCTGCCTCTACTGGTGCTCTCTGAAACATCTACACAAGAAGAATTAATGGAGTAAAATTAGAGCTACATATAAAAATAAAGTCTAATCCTTAATAGTTGTTGAATATTTAAAAAATGTGACAAATAAATCACATCTGTTTCTTCAATGTCAGTTAAAAAGCAGAGCTTCCTCTGCTTTCAAACCATGTAAAACATAGAAAAATAAGCCAACCGACAGAATGATAGATGCCAATTAAACCAAAGACAGGTAGCATTTAAACACTGCAAACTTTGTGTGAAATAGCGTTTTATTTATTGAAACTGGTAAAAACTAGCCCTGATTTAAAATGATAATTGTGATGTATTGCTTGTTTTCACAAGTTAACTCGTGACTTATGACAGTTCTATCCAATTATAAATGTTACTTCAAGAACTCTGTTTTTAACCAACCACACAATATAAAAAAATAACACTCTGTATCTTCTTCTGAAAATCAGGTTTGTGTGTACTGCAAGCCCCAAAAACCATTAAAGTATGCGTCTCTGTCTAGTATTCTGTTAAATTCATCCTCTGTCTTCTAGCTTATTTCTGAGTTACTCCACAAGGCTTAAGCGACCTTCCTTTTATGGATGCTGCAAGACCACAGATCACTGGTGTGCATTTTTTTTGCATTAGACCTTGAATCAAAAACTAAAAAGAAACTCACAAAACAGTTTAATTGTGGTTATTGGTCAAACATAAAACCACACACATCATTTAATCTGATTTAGTTACTTTAAAATAACCAGTGCATAACAAGAATAAACATGCAGTGGTACAAGCCAGTATTTGATATAGTAATAATAAAGTAAAGTTCCACTTCATAAAAGTCCAAAAATCATAAGTGTGTGTGTGTTTACATAGACAATGTTGCCTGTTTATAGGCTACAGATATGTGAAAACCAAGTTTGCATCTGTCAGTCGTTTGGACTCATTGTATAGCTAAATATAGATTTTCTATACTAGATGTCATTCTGCTGCCAGAATTCCAAAGGGTATATGTCTGCTTTTGTGTCCTGTACCTCATAAGTGTTATTCAAAAAGTGCACTGGAATGCTGAAGGGCAGCGAGTGATGGTAAGGGTTCCTCAGCAGAATAGACAGAATCTCCATTCGGGACGGCTTTGCTTCTCTCTCTCCATTCTGTAAGGTTCTCTGCACCGAACGCTGGCAGTAAACAGCATACTTCCCCACTTCTGTCCTGAGGGCCAACATGCACGCACAAACACACACAAAGGTTTTCAGATACACTATGTGGCTAAAAGTAATCAATCAACCATCCAAATACCTGGAATCAGGTGGCCACAGGTGTATAAAATCAAGCAACTAGGAATGGAGACATTTTTACAACTAATTGTAGAACAGCAGGTCACTAGCAGAAGCTCAGTGAATTCCAGCGTGGAACTATGTTGTGTAGCCTTCACATCATACCATAAACAAGCACACAGAACGCATCTTCCTCATCTAGCTGAATACTTTCTTCCCTGGTATTCACTCGCGTCACTCTCATGAAGATATCCTCTCCCTTTGCCTCCGAGAACGCTGCTTGTCAGGGGAGCAACAGACCTTTCTCCGACCAAGCTGGTGAACCACTATTCCTCTTAAATTCCTTTCTCCTCTTCTTAAAATACCTGTCCCTCAACTCTTTCCATTTTATCCTGCACAATTCCTCTGATAAATACATTATCTAGTGAGCTTAGCTTTAGCATCGTGACAATGTAAATACATATAGATTAAGTTGATTACCAACAACAACCAAAAAAATTACCAGATTCACAGGCCTCCCACTTTTTTCCAAGCAAGGTCCTTTTTGTTTCTATGCCTAATAATACTACATAGAGTCATTCATTTCTGGGTGGCCACAAACACAATAATTTTTTCCTTCATTGTTGTTGTGAATGTTTCTGCTTGCTAAAAATCATGTCAGTACAAGAGCATCCCCTGTTTGGTTCCCTCATTAATAATCTTCAAAAATCAGCATTTATCATCAAAATGTATTTGATTCACCTAAGATTATCAGAGTCTACAAAATGTGCAGTTTATGCCTGCTTCTTCCATTGCCACTGGTCATTCTAATGGTCAAAAAAAAACTTTTCAGAGCCAGCCTTTTTATAAGCCCTCTATCGAATTCCACTTTGTTAAGAAACAAGTTCGAAGAGAAGTGCCGCACACAAATACAAGTCATGTTTCTGAGGTTTCCCTTGTTGGTATACAAAATCTACTCATTTCTGGCAAGTATATGCATTTATTTCTCTGCAACTCTTACATTTTAAGATCAGACAGCGAGGTTGTTCTGCATCAAGATGAGCTGCACTAGCAGTTGATCTGATTGGTCAGTGGCAAGTCGCTGAATTAATGGCAGGTCCCAAGATCAGAGCAGTTTTGAGTTTGCATGAATCCTAATACAACTAGAGGCATGTTTTGATGATGGAAAATACTAAAACATGTCAAAGAAGTTAATTACACATAATATGGCACCTTTAAGTTCATATGCAACTAAAGGCAGGTAAGCCAATACTTTTGGCAATATAGTGAATGTTTTCTAGCAACCAGGCCTGCATTAGGTGTTTTAGTAGGGTTACTGCTTAACTATGCAAAGATTTGACCCACAAAGAATAATTTCTGCCATGTTATATGCAAGATCATGAAATTAACATTTAATTCTGAGAAATCGATTAAAATGAGGACTGCATGCTTCAAGGGCTCCACCATCATCCCCATCCCCAAGAAGCCAAAAATTAAAGGACACAACGAATACAGACCAGTGGCTCTCACATCTGTGGTCATGAAGTCATTTGAGAAACTGGTGTTGGCTTACCTGAAGAACATCACTAGAGCCTTCTAATCGGTCTGTGGATGATGCAGTCAACTTAAGGCTGTAATACATCCTGCAACCTTAATTGGAGCACCCACATCGACTCCATTGCAAAAAAGGGCCAGCAAAGGCTGTACTTCCTGCACCAGCTGAAGTTCAACCTCCCACAGATGCTGCCAACCCAGTTCTACTCAGTGGTCATCGAGTCTGTTCTGTGCACCTCCATCACTGTGATGTTTAGCTCAGCATCCAAATCAGACATCCGTAGACTCCAGAGAACAGTTCAGACTGCTGAACAGATCATTGGAGCTCCCCTACCCTCCCTCCAAGAACTGTACACCTCCAGAATGAGAAAGAGGACTCTCAAAATCACTCTGGATGCTGCCGACCCAGGCAACCACCTCTTCCAGCTCTTACCTTCCGGCCGGAGCTTCAAAGCCCAAAACACTAGGACAACCAGGCACAAACTCAGCTTCTTCCCTCAGGCCATTCATCTCCTGAACCCATAATTTCCCCCAACAACACTCCCATTAATTTCTGCAAAATATTGCACTAAGCAAAAGGACTCTGATGTGGACTCTTTGCACATTTCCAGTTGCTCCAAAATCTGTTGTTCTGTTGATGTCCTTTACTTTTAGTTTACACTTAGTCTGCACATTACCTCCAAAGCACATCTCTTAAGCATCTTGAACTTCTATAGTTATAGTTCTATAGTTCTTCTATAGTTATAGTCTCACATGCACACTTGGCTAAAAAGATCCTTCTGATTCAGATTCTGGTCTTGAATTTTTAGTCACTGAATCACACACCTAAAAGAATTTGAAATGTTTAAAAAAACATTAAACCCAAACTACAGCTTACATTACTAATATCAAATTAAGCAAAAATATTAAAGCAGTGACCTGGGATCTGCATTCCGCTGCAGATACTGTCTCAGGTACCACAGGAAATGATGCTGAGGCAGGAAGACTGCGACACAGAGTGATAACAGCTGCCAGCACTGTGGGATAGACACATATAAATCATGAAACAACGGCACGATGAAGGTAATGATGATGTTGATACAGTATGTATATCATTTTCAGGCAGACCTGTGTAAGAGCGTAGCTATGAGGAGTGCGACGGTTGGTCTGCTTGATCATTTGACAGTACATCTCATTCTGCAGCTCTGGATGGGTCAGGCACACCTGCAGAGCATTCTGGGCCAGCGATGTATGGTAGTCAATGGAGGGAGACTCCACCAGAACATTGATGAACAGCTGGCATGACTGTCAGGAAAAAAAAGTACTTAACATATTCAGTCTCCAAGAATTGCAATCAATTTTGGCCAATTTGTAAGGCATGTAAATAAACTGCAACAAACACCTTTCAATCAATTTATATTACCTTAATAAGTAATAAGTAATATGTCTGTCTGTGTGCACGCACACACACACCCACGCACGCACGCATGCACACACACACGCACGCAAGCACGCACACACGCACACACACCCACACACACACACACACAGTACAGACCAAAAGTATGGTCACACCTTTTCATTCAAAAAGTTCATACTGACTGACCTTCAATTCTTAAAGTAATGATGGCCAAATGTTTTTCTTGCCATAATACATATTCTAACAATCTATTCAGTGGGACTATCAGCTGTGTCCACCTGACTTCTGCACAACACAACTGATGGTCCCGACCCCATTTATAAAGCAAGAGATCCCACTTATTAAACCTGACAGGGCTCACCTGTGAAGAGAAGAGCGTTCAGGAGACCACCTCTCAAAGATCATCAAGGGAATGCCAAAAGTGTGTAAAGCATAATCAAAGAAAAAGGTGGCTACTTTGAAGAAGCTAGAATAACATATTTCAGCTGTTTCAAACTTTTTTGTTATGTATACAATTTCACACGTGTCAATTCATAGTGTTGATGCCTTCAGTGTGAATCTACCACTTTCAATATTCATAGTCATGAAAATAAAGAAACCTTTATATATAAAACATGTCTTGTATGCACGTCACTTGCTATACTTTACTGTGATTACTGATAACTACGAATAAGCTGCACCTTGAATTGTTATTTCATTGAATGATTTTGGTCTTTCAATACAGAAAAATAATATTATATAAATGTTGAATGTTTTTATCAACTTTTAATGATATATATTACTAATGTTAAAAAAAACTAAATTGTTACTTTAGAAGAGAGTTGCTTTTATGCAAAATATTTTTTAAACAAAAAACTATTTGTTCTATTGTTTTGCTATACTCATCTGCATGCTTTTTCTTAATCAATATTGAGTGTAGCTTTAGCTTGTTAACCACATTGCACATTTTTTGCTGAAAAAAATACACCTAAACATACATTTCCATGTTTTTACCATTTTTACATGCTAGTCCATGATTTATGCTGACTTAAAACATTTGACATAAAATATAATATGTGTATAACCAGAAATTGAGAGGGTAAATTATTAATGAGATTTAATAAGTATATCAAACAAATATTCTTAAACAAGCACTGAGGTTCTTCAGTGGTCAAGGTTGATGTGTAATTTGGTTTTTCTTTCTTATCAAAATTCAATTTCTGTTCTAACTGAAACTGCATGTAGCTGTTGACCATCAATTCAAAGTGACGTCTTTCAAGTGTCAGATGTCTACCAAATCCACGCTTCCCCCTCCTCAGATCTTTAAAGAGCACTGTGGCCTTCTCTTGAGGATAAACAAGGGGAAGGAATGCTCAATAGAGAAATGTTCAGAAAACTCAAGATAACCAGGTTAAAAACAGAAAATGAGAGGCTTAGGAGAAACTAAATCAATTGGAAACTGAAGCAAACAGCCTCTGCCTTTTCTTTGAACTCAAATGTTTAACCCTGTCCTTAAAAAAGATCATGTTTCCTACTTGGAAAACTTAGGGCACTGACTCCAAGAAAAAAATACAAATTTGCACCTAAATATGCTAAAGGATGCTTCAGATTTTAGATGTAAAACTTCAAATGAGCTTCCTTGAGCAGCATGTCGTGATTTGGCTTTCACATCGTAGGCATGAGCAGTAGGTACATTGACTGAGTCTGCTATTTCTTTCTAAAAAACTAAGTAGATTAATTAAAATTTAATTTCATGGAAGATTTGTCAATAAGCTTTAGTGAAAGACTGTTGTTGTCTTTAGGCTATCTCTAGGACCTCCACTAAGGGGATCTGCTTTGAATTTAGGAAAAATATAATATACAGGAATTTGTTTTCATTTAAAATGGATTTGATTGACCATTGAAAACAGATCCTATCAGAGGGTAATTGGTTCTATGGCCTATGCTAGTAAGAGTAGTTGGCACTGTTTCAAAGAGCAAACTCGAGCTGCAGAGCTAGAGACTGATGTACAGTGTGAATGCTCTGAACTGTAAATGTGCGTGTGTCTGTGCGCGTGTGTGTAAAATTTATGTGACATTTACACAGTGTGTCTTCTTCTCCAGAGAGAAGAAGAAAACATCCGTTATTATCAGTAAAACGATCATTCGTAAGCATCTCAAAAAACACAGCTCACCTTTTTCTTTTTGTGTTCCATAAAATTATAAAATAGCATTACTTTCAGTGAATGTGTGCTTTAAAAGCAATTCAGAAGGTGTTATGCGCTGGCTTTAACTTTACAGCAGCTTTGGAGGAACTTAACATTTTTGTTAAATAAAAAACATAAAATTGCTGTTAATGTTTTGTTTGCCTGATAAGGAATAGTTTGGGGCTATATATACACATCAATTCGCTCCTGTAGAGAGAAAACGGCTAGGAACTTTGAGCTTGGGATTTAAAATAAGGTTGCCCTTTATGCACCTCTCAACTCTCAACCTATGGCAACTCCAACGATCAGTTTTATGTTTTAAGCAATTATTTATTTTTACATTTATAAGTCTTATTTCTGCATCTGGCAACCCTAACCATTACTTTTACATATTTGAGTGTATATGTGTATGTGCTTTCTCAAACTATGCCACAGCTACACATCCCTTTTATGTTTTTGAGGATTTATGAAAGTTACCTCAAACTCTGGCAACCCTAATCATGACTTTCACATTTTTGAGCATTTTTTCAGACTATGGCAACACTGAATATAATTTTAACTTTTTTTTGCATTTAGGAGCATTTCTTTTCAATCTCTGGCAACCCCTAACAAAAAAAAAAAACATATCGGACAAGCTTCACATGGACATCAGAAAAATAAGATCTGTTAAAAACTATTTAAGATCTAGAACAGTACATATAATACTTAAGGCCTAACATTTTGGCTTTTAAATTTGAGACTTTTTGTCTGAGGAAACACTGTCTATTATATTAAGCAGGACAGATCCACCAGCTCTACAGAGGCAACTGAAAAGTAACTGAAAGTAACTGTTCAAGAGAGGCACACCCGCTGACGCAATTTCCAGTGGGACATTTTGAAACCCCCACCACACATCTAAGTCATGTTCTAATTAAAATATCTCAACTTGTAATCACAGGAGGCTGGGAGTCTCCCTGTGACACATGACCTATATGAGTGTGAGCAGAACAAGAGTTAAAACATCACTGATGTTTCCAATATGAGACTTTCTAATTCATTTTCACCACACAACAAACAGCTCAACCATCTGCATCCTCTTCCCATTGTGATGCTCACGTGAGACCCTGCAGGCAAATTTAATTGTCCTATGCTTTTGTCTTGTGGATTGGCTCTTTAATTGTTTATGTAACTTTGACTTTGTGTTTGACAGATGATCCCGTTCACATCAGTTAACAAGATCAGAAAGGTTTGAAAATGCACTTATCATTTGTATTTGCTACACAGCATTTACCGGTTTCATGATCTTCTCAGTCAGATTTATAAAACTGTGTTGCTTATTTTGTCTTAAAGCTTCTGTTTATGTATATACATGTATATTTCATTGTTCCTTCAATTCAAGTATGATGCTTTAATAGCATTACTTTTTTATGGTTGGCAGGAAATGGAATAAAAATAATTATACTAATGATACAAATTTGTTGTCCCTCTTAACTATTCAACCAAAAAAAAACTAAATGTCTACAAAAGTTCTATGTTGTTGTAGCAGCTAGAAGCACCAGGAAATTTTATTAGAAACCTATTTTTTCTACCTTGAAAAGTTTGAGTGCCTCAGTCTGAAGGGCCTCGGAGGGAAGCGTGGTGAGTGGGTACCGCAGACCCTCCTTACTGAAGCACAGAACATCCCTGTTCCACAAAGCTGAGTCTGCAACATGAACACAGGGACAGCACCACAATCAGAGCCCATAAACACTGTCTGAGTCACTCGATCTGTCTGACACGCTGACTCCAGAAGCCCTCACACATGCAACTGCTGGGTATTTAAAGTAGCTTCAGACCTGGGTCTCCGTCCATGTCCAACAGCTTGCCGATCAGCTGCTCATACTCAGTCCCCACCCTGAGACTGGCACAACTGCCTCCCGCCACAGTCAAGTGGTACAGCCAAGTGTCCTGCAATAAAATCACTCTCTCACGCTCAAACTATTTTAACCTGAGCTATGAGCAGTAGCACTGATGAAAATGAACTTACAAGGTTTACTACATTATTCATGCTCTTTCTGTTAAAAAAAAAGAGACATATTGCTCAACAAAAACAGAAGATGAAATGCATTGAGTAATTATATCAGCATGTAAAATTACTTTTATAAATAGGACCGCTTAACATTTTGGGAAAGCAGTGCTCTCCAGCCCTCCCACCAGATTTTCCACACGTTTAATAGTCAATTCATTAAAAAAGAGAACAAAATAAATAAAATAAAAATGTACTGTGTCAGCTTAATAAGTGACACTTATCGTAAACTGTAAGAGATACCTTTTCTTGTTTAGTGCCGACAAGAAGGTAGGTGGGGCTTTGCTCTTTGGGATGGACCATTAATGTGAAGTGGGAGGAGAGGAAGCCCCGCCCACCTCCTTCATAATCCTCGTCAGAGTCACATGACCGGTCCACTTCTTCCACTCTGGCTTCTCGAACTCGCAACTGACCCAATGGAAACTTTGGAACATAAAAAAAACGAAAATAAAAAATAAGACTTAATAATGCTCTGTTTTGAAAATCTACTGTTGGACCCAGTAATTAATTAAAAGAACAATTTCCTGAAATTTTATTCACTAAACCATCCATCCATCCATCTTCATGTCGGATTTATTCCCTTTCGGGGTCGCCACAGCGGAATGAACCGCCAACTCACTGGCATATGTTTTACGCAGCGGATGCCCTTCCCAGCCGCAACCCATCGCTGGGAAATTATTCACTAAACATTTTGAAAAAATAAAGCATCTTGAGTGGATAAGCAACTTGTTTATTTGTTTCTTTCATTCTTTCTTTCTGTTTCCGTTTGAGATTATAAGTACGTATGACCTTGTATTTATACTTATATAAGATTTTTAATTGTTTTAGATTGTATATGTAAGGGATATACAATGGCTAAGCATGGTATATTGATTTTTAAACCCACAACGTGGAGGTGAAGAACTGCACGACGCGAAGCAGAGTGCGGTTGCCTCTGCGAAGTGTGTTTAAAAATCAATATACAACGCTTAGCCGTTGTATATCCTGTTTAACATTATGTCTTAACTTTCATACCATTATCTATGGGCAACAATAACATATTAAAGACGTTATTAATGTTTGCTCAGCAGTACATAACCGAATTGATACATAACTGGAGAGGTTGTTGTTTGTGTCAGTTTCACTGCTTCTCACTTCTGACAGACAAATAATGTTTACCTTAGTCATGTAAGTTAAGGTAAAATGAATAGTAATAATAGATTGCACTCCACTCGTGAATAGATGAGACGAGTATGAATCCAGCTTCTTAACAGCCCGGTGATAAAAATCGGTGGCATTTAAAAAAGATCTGGGACTAAAGATAAACAATATGACATAAGGTTAAGACAGAACAGCTTCAAACGTCTGCACCAGTGCACTACTTACAAGATTGACAAGAAACCTTCCGTTTTCACTCGTTTAGTGCAGCTCCTAAATACGCCAGTGTTTGGTAAAGAACGTGGTATAAACAGGACATAAAACGGCTAAGCATTGTATATTGATTTAAAAAAACACTCATGCGTCATGCAGCTCTTCACCTCCGCCTCAGGCATTTAAAAATCAACTTACAATGCTTAGCCTTGTCTATTACTTACATATTTAATGTCTTACTCGTCTTAATGTTCCAATTTGGAACCATTTCTGCTCACAAATGTATAGCGTTTGGTCAACTCTTGTTCCTCCATTGCAGACTACAAAGTCCATCAGGTCATATCAGAGCACCTGCTGGCCTAAAGCCTCACACAAGGCCATTTTTAAGGCCTATTTCTAGAATACTAACATTAAATGTGCTTAAAAATACAATTGCATTGGAATTAAAATAGTGGACTGTTTATATGGGGCTTCTGCCTTCTCTGGTTTTGTCTTAGCCCTTGTTGGTTATCCCTTCTCTACACGCTTGTGTCTGTGTTCTGTTTGTGAACTTACGGTGAGAGTGTCTGCTCCACTGTGCACTCCGCTCTCTTCTGTTTGGTGTTTAGTGGCTATTTGTGTTTTCTCATACTGTTCTCACCTGTTCTGTGAGTAATATCCGATGTTGAGATTTTCTGTTTACACTTTAGTTTTTCTTCTCCATGTGGCAGTTTTCCTGTTCCTTCTCACTAATTTGTCTCCCTTGATATTTCTTCTGTTTGTTCAGTTAGAGGTGCATTTTTTTTCTTCCAAAAATAACATTTAAGGATAACTTGCTATTCATTCATTCATTCATCTTCATGTCGGCTTTAATCCCTTTCGGGGTCGCCACAGCGGAATGAACCGCCAACTCACTGGCATATGTTTTACGCAGCGGATGCCCTTCCCTGCCGCAACCCATCGCTGGGAAACATTCACACACACATTCACACTTTAACACTATGGGCAATCGTTCTTATTCAATTCACTTATTCCGCATGTCTTTGGACTTGTGGGGAAACCGGAGCACCCGGAGAAAACCCATGCGATCACGGGGAGAACATGCAAACTCCACACAGAAATGCCACCTGCCCCAGCCGAGCCTAGAACCAGCAACCTTCTTGCTGTGAGACGACCGTGCTATTCATTATACTACTAAATATTCACATCAATTTAAACAGTAAGATGTACCCACATTTTCCAAAATCAGCAATGTGTATTCAAACTACTTGTAGTAAATAAACTTTTGTACTTGCAAGGGAAATCATGTAAAGACTCTCTGAGAGCACTATGGATATAAATGACCATCCACTAAACAGAGAGATGAGGTTTACTTTTGTAAAAAAAAAACACCGGGAGACTCATTTACACCGAATTTTCCTTTAAATAAAGGATCTTAACAATGTTTCTACCTTATCCTCCTGGTTACGGTAGTAGAAGAAGACTTTCCCGATCAATGAACACCACACAAGTTTTGAATGGCCATGCTTCACCTGTAGTAAAATGACATAAGAAACTCTCTCTAAATGATAACCAACATGTTTCATTTGAATTTATTGTGACAAGGTTATATCTCATTCTATAAATGTAGCCTCCAAACAAGATTTTAATTTGTGTTCCTTAAGTTTAGACCTTTAAAGGTGCGGTATGCAAAAAAATGCTCATGTAAAAGCAGGTTCTGTTAGAACCAAGACAAACATGAAGCCCATCAACAATAGCTATCAGGACAAGACACTATTGATATTTTTTCTTTTCATGTTCACGTAAATGTGATCACAGTTCAACAAATACTCTGCAAACTAATATGCTAAAATGCTTTAAAAAGCATATATATTCAAGAAGAGGGCAGCAGAGTCCTGAACCCTGAAGTTAAAACAGCCAATCAGATCGCTTCTCTCAGCTCTGAAGCACATCAGCGCTTCTTTTCAATGACTAGGAAATACAGCTCACACAAAGATAAGAACATCTTTTAAACATGAATATTCTCTCACCAGTCAAAACTTCTTTATTTGAGGCTCAATCAGTTCTAGCCAGAAATTGACCTCATTGCATCTGAATCAGATGAGCGCGTCAGCAACATTAACTACCATATTATTGTGGTTTGGTGAGTCTCTTCTGTGATTAAATATGTTATTAAATATGCTGTGTGCCTGTGTAGTCCTGTACATTTCAGATGATATGCTTTAGTACAGAGAGCCACAGTGCAAACCCTCACTCTTTTCCAATATGCCATATTGAACAGAACAATGCTCCTTTGAACTGAAAAACAAAACAAAAGAAGATTGCTTCTGGTTCTGTGTTTTTGAATGAAAAGGTCAATCTGCTCCACTTACAGCATAATCTCTCAAACACACAACAATCTCTAACTTTGGATGGTTTTACATTCCATTTAGTAATAAATCAATGTCTTTTTAAGTGAAGAGCCGGTTTGTACAAAACACAGAAGATCTCTGACATTTCTGATACAAAACCTCGTGGCGCGGCTATTTCTATATCAGAAGAGCACTGGAACTTTTAACAGCAAGAGAAGATAACTTTCTGTACATGATAACATCTGTACAAAAATAATGCTGTTTTGGTAAATTTAGGAATTAGAACAACTTTGAATAAAGAATATATTAAACAAAGTGCGCTCGATTATTTCTCAGTCATTTTGCACACCCTCTAGCTCTTCTCTCATCTCAAAAAGGCAGGTAATGCAAGCATAAGATGCATAAGTGTGATTTAACATGTGTATTAAACAGGGATAATGTCTACTCGAAAAAAAATACACAACCTTAGACACTAATTATAGCTGAGGCCTATAATACATTAATTTATACCGAAAAAAATATTAAAATTATGTTTAATGCATCCATAGCCCCTTAGAATAACATTAATGCCAACTAGAGAAGCAGAACAATAAGAACAGAACATTAAGACAAAATTATTTAAAAGAAAAGATACTTGAATGACTAGTGAGACAAAATGACAAATGAAAACCAAATAAAACATTTGGGAACCCAAACCTTGGTGAGCCACCCGTGAACCGTGGGCTTGACTTCCTTGTCCATGAAAACTGGTCCACTGGCCTGTACCTTCAGAACGTTTTGAAGAACTCTGATCCAGTCCTCCAGAATATTTGGAGAGTCCGCGGCCAGGTAAAAGGTTTTCTTCTCTGTAATCAGCTGTTCAAAACAATGAATGGAGGAAAAAAGTTTAAGAAAAAACAAAAACAAAATGCACTGTGTGCAATGCTGAACCCTCACAGTGAGTGATGCATTCATATTGTATTGTATTATTTTATTTGTGTACAATAATAAAGCCCATCAAAAGACAAGTCTTGCCTTATAATTTTCCCAGAGTACCCTCTGCTCCCCTGACATTTTATTGATCTATATATTAAGTGAACCTCTTCAGTTTTTTTAGAACAGTCTTCCAATAATTTCTTTAATTTACTATTAATTTAGTGCCTAATGTATATTATATCATAATATTGCACTGAAATTTTTTCAATAAATTGTTTATTTCAGCAGAAGTATCTTTTTATCCATTTCTGCATTTCAAAACAGGTGAAATGTGTGTATATCTATGTGTAGAAAAATCAGCTTTAAAGTTGGTCATCGGCTACCAAGAATAATAAAAATCTGCGTCGGCATCAGCCACTGGAAAACCCCAATGGGTCGAACTACAATCTTTTGCTTTTAAATGTGACTTTAAATGTGAAAAAAGAAAACAGCAGCATAATTGTACATTACAACAATCTCTAATCACAATAATAATCAATTTACTTTGTATATCTACTTTTTGAACACATTGGAAATTCAAAGTTCTTTACAGAAGAATGGTACAGATAAGAGATAAAACAGATCTGAGATTAAAAATATAAAACATAATATAAAACATAAAAAGCAAAAAATAAATAAAACAAATAAAAGTGCAAAAAGTGTTTATTATGTGGGTTGAATCAATCAGTTTTAATTTCAGACCTGATCTTTTTTTGCTTATAATGATATCTGTTTTAATACAAGGTTAAATAAACTTCCTGCTTGATGAAGAGATTGCAAATAAACTGAACAAAGTTTTGTTATAAAGCTTGTGTGAGAGGCCTCCATTTGTTTATCACCGCTAAAGAAAGTTCCCCAAAATATTCTTTTATCATGTTAAAACACTGAAAAAAGGAACAATCTTAATAAGATAGTTTAGATATGAAAATAATCCACCATTTTTTGCATGCTGGAATTCTCTGACTCTATGCCAAGTCATGGAATTTAAACACAAGAGTAAAAGTAAAACATATCCAGATGACCCAACATACATTCTAGACATTTTATAATTATGATATCCAGTCCTCCCAAACTGTACCAGATGTGATTAAAGATTGAGGAAATTGAACATAATTTAAGTTGTTATTATTCTCATTATCGATAAAATACTGCAAATCCAATAATAACAGCACTTGAGAGCTAAACATGGCCTCAAAGCACAAACCAAGCTCACATGATCCCCATTTTAGACTGTTTCTGAAAGCCTGGGGCTGACAGATCCGTAAAAGCTGGTTTAGCTCTGTGTGCATGTCTTTCACCTGGAAAGTCTGCGCTCCCTCTCCGCGGGCGATATGACATGAGGAGTTGAGCTCCATTTGGCCCTGAGGTTTCCGGATCACATCACTCTGAGAGCACAACAAAGACAGATCTCATCAGCAAGGTAACTCTAAACTTCCTTCCCTCACACTGTCTCGCCAGTACCACAACAAAGTCGTGGACAAGTCTACTCACCGGCGATTTATAGTACAACATCTCTCCATTCCTCAAGATGAACCAGCGTCTCTTCCAGGCCTTCACCTGACTGCTCATTTTCAGCAAGTAACCTGTCTTTTCTAGCGTTTCCTTCATAGAGAAGAGACAATTTAAATAAACACTTATGAGGAGACACAAGTCTGGTTAAACAATGGAGACCGACCATGCTGGTGCTTTCGCAGGAGTACGAAGAGGTGCGCTGCACTTTGTGTTCAGGCTCAGAGTAGTCGCTGTCTAGTGAATATGCATCTGGAGGAATGGCATAGTCACTTTCTGAACTGATGGAGGACATAGACACACCTAAGCAAAAACAGATGATGTACAAGAGAATTAAGCTTGGGAATTTTTATAAAATGTGTAAAAAACATTTTTGGTAGATTTTCTGACCTCGTTTAACTGCACGGGGGCTTCCAGGAGTGCTGCCTTTCTTATCAGGCACCAGAGTGGATGTATGGAGGCTGGCCAAGGAGCTGCTGTCATCCTCTGATCCAGAGTCTTCATCAGGGAGAGGAACACAGCTGATCTGGGTGGGCTTCTGCAAGAGAGCGTTATGGAGAAGACCATAAAGACCTTCAGAAACTATTCCTGTCCAGATTATTTCAAAATCTGTCATTTTACCCCTTTAAGTGTGGAGTAGACAGGGACACTAATGTTCTTGTAAATGAGGTGAGTAAAGGGACCGCTTGTGGAGATCTGATGTTGAGTGGATACTGGAGAAACAAATAACATACATTAAAATTAACAATGCATGGATAAGCATTTAAAAATAGACAAATTCGCTTGCAGTTCTCTAGGTCCAAGAAATATTTGCTTTCAATCTCATGTTTCCTTTGTCTACTTAGGTTTTCAATTAACCCAAATTTATAGCTTTCAAAAATGACTTTCTTAGGCCAGCATCAGCAAGGACATCTTAAAATAAACGATATTAAAGTCTCTGGAGAAACATACTCTGTGTGAAAACCTGTGTATGTTAGGCATGTTCACCTTTTAAGGTCATTATATCTTTGAGGATTCAAATTGATGAACAACTGTTTTCCTTTTCCTAACTTTTAAACGGCTTTATGTTACTTAGTCTTGTGAATTATTACAATCGATACAGGACAATCTTATGGCAACTGTTGGATGCATTTTCAAATGAGTTTGCTCCTTTATCAATCAAAAAAGTATTAAATGCATGTACAGCTTAGGTGAATTGCTTAGTTTAAAACATCTCCCACACAGCTATAGCTGAATCTCCTTTGTGAGAATGTGCCTCCAATCCTGGCATCATTGGACAGTAAATCTGAGGGACAGTTATAACAGATGTAGGGTTCTCCTGAATCTTGTCTTCTAACGTTGCATCCTCACAGGTGACCATATGAGCTTCTCAAAGCTTCAAGCCTCCTCGATTTTCTTTGCAACTAGGTTTGCAACTAGCCCAAACATATAGCCTCCAAAAAGGACTTTCCTATAGGCCAGCATGCAAACAGTAAGTAAATGCTTTGAGTGATGAGTGTTTTAAAGTGATCTGTGATGATTCAAACTTATGAAGAACTTAATTTTGGGTTTGCCATTCTGTACTCTTCTGTAGAATGTCTCTTTGTTTCTATGTTTCTTTGTCTTGTAAAGAATTAGAAGTATTTACATAATCTGTGTCTATTATACAAAAAACTCTTCCAAGACATTAGTCCAATATAAAAACAATCTTAACAAAGTCTATTTAAGCATTTTATGAGGTTAATCATCCGATTAACATAAGTTCGGGAGGAGTTTGGCTGATAATTGACTAATCACCATCACTCCTTCCACCCCTTCACCACTCACAATGCATATTTCACCTCTTCTCACTCTGCGTAAGATAGTCTGCTCCTCGTTTTAAACTGCGGTAATAGCTGGAAATCTAAGGGGGGCCCAGGTTGCTCAACGGTTCCGGACTAACACCCGGACAGATCGTCTAGTACGCTTCTCCTATTCTCGCCAACCACGCTTGTGATACTAGGCAATTATGAACAGAGCGAACTCGTGAATTGCAACATCTAAAAGCATTTTCAATACAGTTTGCTCCTTTACTGCTTCCACATAGAGGTAACAATTACACACTGATCATTAAATGCAATAGTACTGATCATGAATAGACTTGTGGTTCGTTATAGTGCTATAGTTGTATTACACAAATTATTAGTATTTTTTTCAGGGGTTTTAACTTTAAGGGCATCTGGCAAAGATTTGTTTATATGTACACTTTCTCTCTGTTCCACTGTTCAGGAACAGTATAATACACAATCTGCCTAAAACCAATAAAATGCACCAGGTACTGAGAACCTGCAGTAAACCTTAAATCTCACAAATCTTTCCAAAATACTCTGCCGTACATTAAAGATTCGGACTTTGTGTGCATTGTCTTTTAAACATGGACATATTAAATACTGAACGTCCTAAAAGCACTGCATATAAAATTACTTTTTATTTATTTTATCTGAAAAACAGCAACTTATAATGAAAATGGAGGTTGTTTGATAAATTAAACTAATCAAATGATGAACGGATTCAGTCAAAAATGTTTTTTCCCCAATTGCTGGTTTGGCTTTTAACATGATATTAGTATTTAAAAAAACTACATTCTCATTGTAGCCAAGACCACAGTTCAGCCAACTTTTTCAGAAAAGAAAATAGTACAGTTACATAATTACAAGGTGTCTATCATGGCTAAATGAAACGCAGGATTTCCATTTTTTAGCATCTACTTACAAATGCAGAGGCTGCTGAAAACAATGCATGGAAGAGACACCTGGACAGGTGTGTTTCCCAAAGCTAAGAAGTGGTGTCATCAAACAAGTTGTGACTTCTAATTCACAGAACCATATTCATCTGCTCGTTTTACTTTTTAACAAAACAATTCAAGAGCCTTTGACTGATGGTGACAGAGCTATACTGAGTGATTCGCCCCATTTCCTCCAGCGTTCAACTTGTGTGTTCAAAGTGCTTGGGTGAGGGGCTTTACGTTTCGTGTTACTTAATCTAGTTAATTAATTTGTTTATATTTCAAAGGAACAAAAAATAACGGTCACCATGAAAATGCGATTAAAAATACAAAGAAGCATGAGAGGTTAAAGGAACACTGTTCTTTTTTGCAGTTAGACATAGGCTACATTTAGCCTGCAGCCCAAAGAGACTTAAACCTGATTTTTTTTTGTCCATATGTGATCTGTATCGATGTTTTCCTGACAGTCTGAACAGTTACATTTAGATTTTTTTCAAATCTGACCAATGTCATTTTCATATGTGGTACTGAATCCAATACATAACCAATTTTTTGTAATGTAACTTCAGCCTAAACAGTCAGGTCACATTTACCCAACTTTTACGTCATTGTATGGAGACAAACGTCACATTTCTGGGTGTGGGCAGGAAGTTTCACATCAACCATGGCTGACGACGGAGCTAAATGCAGTCAGTGAAAGGAATGTGAAGTAATAGAACTAATAAATAATTATTCTGTCTTCTTTTTTATATGATTTGGTGAAACAATGGCTGTTCTGGTCAGAATTAAAATGAAATAAAGCCACACGATCACCTCAAATCACATTCTCATCCATGTTTGTTTTTGTTTTGATCAAAGCCATTTTCTGTGCATGCACAAGTCACATATTGTGTGTAATGTGAATGAGCACAAAAAAATTGTATTTCATAACTGAATTATTGTATTTCAAAATCTGACTTGAACATCAAGACTAAACTCACTTTTATTCTCCAAGCTATGTTGAATTGATTGAGGTTTCTTCTGATTTGACAATGGGTTAGCATAGATTTTTTTATAAAAATCTATTTAAAAAATATCTCTTGATGAAGTAAATCTATTTTTCGATGCACCATGGTATCTCAGGACTATGTCCATGTTACAACTGTGAAAAAATACGTAAACTTACGTATTAACTTTACGTAAACAATATTGAAAAAATCTCCCACTGGTTACATTACTGTTCTAATCACAGTCAATCATCTATTTTCTTCAGAGGAGCTAAAGAGTGACCTTATGTCCAAAAAGTGGAGTGTTACTCTAATTTGATGAGGCTCCTCAGACCACGTGTTACTAAAGCCATTGTTAGGTGGAGAATAAAATGTGTATTGTTGCTATTCAATACATTTATGACAGTTTTGACATTTCTAAGCAAAAATTGGTAAATGTAAGTTACTTTGTAAGCTATGAATAGATAAAAACACCAAATGAACATCGATGTCATATTGCATATGCTGATTTGTTTATGTACCTTGACCAAAAGACTTTGCACCTCCAAAACAGGCCTCTGAGACTCTCATTCCTGATTTAGCAACAGCATAGATTCGGCTCTCCTGAAAACAATAACCAATACAAACAATAATGTTAAAGTTGAAACCAGTACATTTTTTTTTACCATTTTTTCTATTGTGACAAAATAAGGCATCCATACTCAGTTTAATAATAAAATAGATTGAATACAATTAACTATTAACCTACATGCTGATGGCAACCAAAAGTGATAAATGAGTACTAGCGCCTTGTGACATAAATAGAAGCGCTTACCAACATTAAAGGCGCAGTACATGATTTTTATAATTCCTTTCTAAACTGTCAACTGAGAATCAGAACAATCTGTTAGCCAATCACCAGCAAGGGAGCATCCATTCATTGAGAGGCAACATCCAAAACACTAGAAAGAATAGCAAGTCACAGAAACGGCACAGAACAAAACTCTTTGCAGAGCAAAAAAGTTTATGAGCTTGCTTTGTTTCTCCTCGACAGTTGTGTAATGCTTGTGCTTTTTTGCTTCACGTAAAAATAAATGGCTCAAGGGCCATATTTTATTTGTTGTTTACCTGTAATTTAGCTGCCACTCTCTACAGTGATGTGTTTTTTATGATTTCAACGGTCATTACTGACTCTAAGAGCTCACTGCACCCTTAGTCTAACTTTACCCTTACTTTTGAAAACGTTTTTTGGTCAAGACCTAGTTGACTGACATTATAAACAACCAATCCCATCCCATTGATTGATGTCACCAGACTTAAAGAAGAAGAAAGTGCAAAGTGGGATTGATGGCTGCTACTCGGTATAAAAGATGATATTATGGGTGTTGCCATTTTTACAGTGGTCTATACTCAACGCAAGAGTCAGGCAAGTTTCTCAAAACAGAAATCTGCTTGTTATTTCACTTCAATTATAATGTGCATAAAGAATGTTTTAATCAAATGTAAACTCCCTCAAAGGCCCTATACACTGTTTTTATTTTAACTTTTAGCTTTCATGTCTCTATTAGTCATTGCTCTCTCTGTCCTTCTCACATTCAATCACTCAGTATTTGATTTGTTGTGTCTCCTTGTGTCTGATAAAGTGCGCAAACATGATGCACTCTCTCCCGACATTATATATCTATTGAACAGAGATCCCAGGTTAAACTTTTATCTCTGGCACAAATTAACTAAAACAACAACAACAGGCTTTATTGGACACACTCGAAGTGACACCCTAAACAACAGCGGACTGATCATTTCGATTACGAAAACATGCATAAACCAATCTGAATATGACCTGAGAGATGTTTACAGCACAATCCTCAAAGCAATAACAGATGATACATTTATGATTGAATCATATTTTAGCTTACATGCTGCAATATGAATCTAATTGACAGCCAGGGCTTTAATAATCAACACTGCTAATGATACACAATAATAATGCCGAACCTGTTCAGCATGAAGAGGCAAAATAATAAGCATCTTCCATGTGAAAAGCCACACAACAGAAAAACAGGATATGCCTTTTTACATAATTAATTGAATAAATATGCATGTTTGTATCAACTTTTTACTTTGTTTCCACAATCTTTTTCAAGTCTGTCTTATATTAAGTTCTGGCCACTCATAGTAACTCTTTCATATGTGCCAGTAAGGACAGAGTGATCCTTTGATATCAAGCTGGGACACTGTAGAATGGAGTGAATGAGGTAAAATGGCCATCAAGATTTGAAACCTTAAAATACGACAAGAATGTCTGGCATACCAAGCATCTGTCAATGAAAAAATATAAACCCTCTCCTTCATCTTCATAGTTGTGCTTAGCTGTATGCCTTTTTGCTTCTGCCATTCTGATTAATATGAACTTACAATCAATAAGATTGCTGTAGCTTTGGTGTGAAAAATAATCCATTATTTAATTTAAGCAATGTTTTTTTTTTTAATTTGAATAAAATAAATCGAAATAAATCTCTTTAAATACATTTTAGAAACTTGGAAAGTAAAATCATAATTGTAAACATGGAGCAAACTGAAGAGCTGCATTAGACTAGTCATATTGATGACACATATTGGTCAATGCCTTGTGCTCGTACCCCTTTTTCTTGGTTTATTATGCACCTTTTTATATCTTTGAGTGCAGTTGGAATGGATAACATTTCAGGTTGAGGTTAAATGAGAGAAAGTAGAACTTACTGGTTTTATTCTAGTATTGACAAATGTAGGGTTTTCTTTTGTTGAAATAACATTGAGAAGGAAGTGACACAAACCCAACTGGTAACAGTAGAAAGGCTGTATTTCAGCCACACATCAAGTCATTCTCACCCAGGATGGAAACCTATGCAGAGGGGGCGTAGGAGGTTTCAGGGCTTCTGGGTCCATCATTTCAAACTCTTTTGTAAACCCATCAAAAAAATCTACTTCATTAGACCGAGCTTCCATCTCTGAGCTTTCCACCACCCCTTCCATGCTTTCTGGAGGTCCTTCATCAATGTCTGTTTCTTCAAGCTCAAGAGTGAGAACTGAGCTTGGCACAAGACTGCTGACCGATGGAGAGACAGAGCTTCCGATATCAATGCTCACATTGACCTGGTGAAGGCGTTCTATGCCAGGCTGCGGCTGACTGTGGTGTTTCTTTACAAGTTGGATGCTGTCCCTGGGGGTGAGGGGAGTGCGAACTTTGGGCAGGGTCATGCTGGTGCCCATTGGTAAAGTCAAATGCAAGGGGCATGATTTAGGGAGGTGTACTAATGAGGGTGAAACAGACAGGGGTTGTGGGCTTTTAGGGGTGGGGGTTGGTGTATCAAAGACACTTGGGCCAGGAGTGTCATATGCCGAGGTGGATGAGGAAGATGATGAGGAAGAAGAGTGAAGACACTGTGAACGAAATTTGCTGTTGAGTTCATCAGAGGAGTGATTTCTTTCACGCATCACTCCGAACGGAGACTCCATCCCATCCCCAATCTCTTTCATTGAGGCTGTGAAGTTGGCTGCGTCTTGACTGCATCCTTTCTCTTGTAAAGTGGAAGGTTTGGGCGCACTGTGAAAAGCAGAGTCACAGCCCTCTGGGATTCTTCTTTTGGGGTCTGAAATTTACAATATACTTTATTCAGATCAAACCAAAGCATGAAAGAGGAAACCATGTGAAATGCATGAAAGATGACAATTCATTTAAACAGAAAACAGGGTCTGTCTGTCTGTCTGTCTGTCCATATGCATTTATACATTTACCATTCACTATTAGTATATAATATAAAAAAATTACAAAAATGTCGGATATTTCTATTTTTGTATTTTATTTAATTTGTTAAATAAAAATAACTAAAAGAACCAAAAAGAAAACAGTTGGCTGGGTTGAGTTTTTAACTTGTAGTACTGGTAACAAAGACTATACTTCTATTTAACCGTGAGTCATGCAATAACCCCCAACTTTCCTTTCCGGCGTGTATTAGGAAGTTACTGAAGTTGTAATTCCTTAACTAACAATAATAAATATTCAATTAATATTGTAATTAATGAATATTCCATTTATGGTAAACATTCTTATTTTTACATCAGAAATGTCTGGTCACAAGAGTTTTTTTTTAATTTCACTTAATTTCAACCTAATTTTATTACTTATGTTAAGATTTTACATTTTGCAGAACAACTCACCAATTATCCTTATTGTAATTCACTATAATGTGTGTTTTTCTCCATTTCTGACTCTGGTAGTGATGCTTTGAGCATCATTTGCTATCTGCTAAAACTGTCTAAGTTATGCACAGTCAATGCTGTGAACTGATAAAGTCTGACCTCTGATGGATATTCACATGTTATTGTTGATCTCTTATCAGACTGTAAATTATTGAATGAATAAACATTGATTTCCAGCAATTTGCATTGAAAGTAAATGACGTTCTTGCTTTCTCTGGGAAACGAACCAACAACCTTATCATTGATATCTGAGCTACAATAAAACTAAAAACTAAAAAAAAAAGCATTTTTAAGCAGAATCACTTTAACATATATCGACCAATAATTAAAAAAACAAATATTTAGTGAACAATAAAAAAATAATCCATATATACCCATAGAGCTGTTAAATCGGGACCCTGTTGGTCTCCAGGCATCCTCTTGAGCTGGGGGTGTTCCGGGGCAACTAGGGGGCTGAAGTGGGCTGGAGGGCACCTGGTGGGCATCCACTACAGGAGACATGGGCCTCTCCAAAAGAGCTAAAGGAAAAATACAGAAGTCAGCAAAGGCAAGTGGTTGGAGAAACAGACACAGGAAATGAATAAAGGTTTACTTTGAAGCTTGTCCTGCAGCATGAGGATTTGCTCTGCTTGCTTCAGGTTGGCCTTCTTTAGCTCCTGGTTCTCGGTTTCCATCTACCCAAAAAAAAACATGAGATGAAAAATAAATACTGTACTCACAATCATAGCACCTCCACACTTCCACTCACCTCCCGTAACTTAAACGTGACCCAGTCTTTGATTTTGGCAGCCTTCTCTTCAATGATCTTGGCTTCTTGCGCTCGAGCCAAGTTCTGCAGATAACGAGAGTAGTATGAATTCTGAGTGAGTGCTAAACTTGAGTTCTTTTCTTTACCTGTTTCTCCAGCTCTCCTTCCAGTCTTGTTATCATCCCATTTTTCTCCAGGATTTGATTGCTCAGTTCCTGATAACGCCTAAGCACTGAGTTTTCCGAATCTCCTGGGAGCACGTTTGCAGACTTGAGTTTCTCCTCCATGACATGAACCTGAAGTGTTAACACAGTTTATAAAATCTAATTATGAAGGTGTTTTGCTTAAGTCTCTTTACCAAATGTCACTCACATATTCCTTCAATACTCAAAGTGTTGTGTAATGTTGCTAATGTAATGGTCTATTTCATGTAATTTACATTATTTACAATTTGAAAATAAGACCAAAATCACATTTTAAACAACATTTGCTAATATTGACTTATCATTTCACCTGGGCTAAGAAGAGCTACTAAAAGCAAAGCCAGGCTAAGTAAAAATAAAAAAGTAAACAAGCTAACCTATGTGCAAGAAGTTTAGAATGTTCTTTAAATAATAATTAACAATATGGATGTAAAAAGACTGGTTGTTCAACATCTGTACCTGTTTTTCAGCATTCTCTGTCCGCTGATCAGCTTCTATCACTCGCTGTTCAAGTTCCTGCATCTATAAAACAAGAAAATTTAGACTTTTGTATTATTATTTACATATTTCTCATGGAGGCTGGCAGGTGCTCTACTCACTGCATGTGTGAGATAAAATAAGCTGTATATATGACTGTGAACATTGTTATCAGTCACACCTAGATTGTTTTCATCCAGCTGTGAATCCTCAGGGATGCTTATTCGGAGAAGGGTTTGGACATGTTCAATCCACAAACAACTCTAGTTATCAACAAGAACAGATGATAACCTGATAGCTCAGACAAAGACTCATGGCAAATAAACCAATCCTTTCCTTTTAGCTCTAAATACTCAAAACACTAATCTAGCACTAGTACAGTTGTCTATGTTTTATTACAAGAGGAGACACTGAGACACAATGGAATACTTTCCTCTTTTGGTAAGCCAAAAAACACTTTTGCCTACATTGTTCATTTAAATGCATTAGCGATTCATCTGATTGGTTCAACATCCCAATGCTCCCAAATTAGCTTAGTTATTCGTTAAATACATTTTAATGTACATACGAAAGCCAAAAAACACAAACAAACGTGTTTTTCCTTTTTTATTTTAAAATGAAAAAAGGAAAACCATATTAGAATCAAAAAATGGAAATCACGGAATAAAAAAGTTAAAAATTATATTTTTTCCTTTTTTTGTTTTCATTAAAAAAAAAGAAACCCACGAATGATGTATGCATTTTATTGAAGACATTTAGAGATTGGTTTCTCTAATGTGATCTCAAACATTCAGACACAAACAAAACATCTGTGAAGTCAGACAATTAATGTATTGTTAAGTTACTACTATGAGGCCAACAACCATATCAATCAAATGTTTTTAAATAAGCAAGTTCACACATTTTTAGCCCACTGTCACTATTAACTACCAACGAACTAAGAAACTAACTTACTGATTGACCAAATTGATTAGAACTAACCAAATTGAATTTCAATAGTAAAAAAATAAAGTACTTTATCTTGTGTTTTCTTCTTCCTCTTCTTCTTCTGGCCCACATACCAATAATTTTAATGAAATATTCAGAGTTTAGAGATTTGACTGTACTATTGCATTTTTCTATCTACAATGCCCTTCCTCCTGTTTATATGTTTCCACTTGGAAGGTCAAATTGAGGTTTAAATACAATGACAAAATAAACTATAAATTTTCGAATAAAAAAATCCTTGAATGAACCACTGGTTCTAATTGCAACTACTTAACTAGTCCAAGAACCTGTATGATTCTAAAGGAGTTTGACTGGGAGCTCAAGTAAACAATAGTGCTTAACTGCAAATTTAAAAGTCTTTGGGTGTACTCATCTGTTCATGGATCATCCTTTTCACAAGGCCACACTTTTGGAAATGCAAACAAAAGCAAGTAAGAGCTCACACAAACAGAATTCCTGGTCATGGCATGCTTTGTGCTGACTGCCTCATGAGCTCATTGACCCAGTAAAAAGGAGGACAAGCTTACTGATGAATTCCCACTGTATGACTGAGAACTCCTTTTGTTCAAACTTCTTTGTTCTTTCCCTATTATCTCTCCACCCTTGCTCATTCCTTGAGCCTGTGAGTGCCAGGGTCAAAAAGTAGCCTGTGAAGTCACATTGTGGAGGTGCAATTCTTCACCTCAGGGTCAGCAATTGTACAGTACTGAATTGAGGACACAACAACAAATATTAAGAGGGAACAGTTCTCACTGTCAAGTCATCTATCGGTATTTCTATGTCCATGCAGTTAAACTGAGTAGTGAGCCTTAGCCAATCAACAATGACTCACTGAAGACTGGAAGCTATTTAGCAGGTATAGTGGAAAATTTACCATAAAGTGTTTAGATACTAAAACTAGGAGCGTATAATGTAAATATCTAGTTAATAACTGATATAGACTTCAAAGTGCTGCATTCTAAAGTCAAGCATTCGAACCAATTGTCTAAATATCAAGAGATTGTGGATTTCAATATAATTTATATTTATGTGCCAAGGTAATAAAGGAAAATAGTTGATTTCATTGATCAGTGGATACCAAGTAGCATCTTCCCATAGAGAGTCAATTTTAAAGTGTAAGTATGTAAGCTATGTTCATATGTTTTCTAGTAGCTACCCCAAAGTACTGTGAAACATATGAAGATAAATAAAAAAACATAAAAACACTTAAAATACGAAATCAAAAATAAAAAGGTATTAACGAAAAATATAAGAAAAAAAAAACCGACCACAAGTCCGTGCAACACAGTCAATGTAAACATCCCATTGTATTAAATGCCTTGATGACAGGTTCATCTTTACTTGTACATTGTGAGGAACGTTTTGACTTCTGTTCCTCATCCATAGTCAAGTTAGTAGCTAAACACATAAACAATCATCAGAAAAAGCTAAGGCCAGATTCAGAAAGAGCAGGACAGCTGTTAGGGCCGCAGAAAAGCAGGTATGTGAAATAACTAGCACCTGTTGCTATGGAGAAAAGCAAAGAAGGTTTCCTTCTTGTTTGAACTCTAGACCTTCCTTCAACAGCTGACAACAGTCCTTCAGAAAACTAAAAGCTGACAACATTGACAACTGCAGAGTAATGGCAGTAATAAATCATCCATGATTAGATCCCTCATAATGTACAGTTAAATGTTAACATATAGGAGAATATATATATATATATATATATATATATATATATATATATATATATATATATATATATATATATATATACTACTTGGTATTAAAAAGATGAAGCTAAAAATTCTTGCATGAAATACAGAGTGGTTCACGATAAATAAGACACTTGTTTCATCAAAGGAACACTGAAAAAGTAAATAAAAGTAAATCCAACTGTTCCTCCAGATTTCTACAAAAAAATTGAAACAGGTACAAAATCATCACGGCTCCTGTAATGATAGGCTGAAGTAAACCAATCAGTCAGCGTGAGACACTGATCATTACTTGCAACATTAGTGGCTAAAACCCACAGCTTCAAGGCAATAGTTTGTAGGGACATCTGGTTTACAAACGAATCATTATTAGCAACTGGTTCCCTCAATCAAACTCGAGTTCATGCCCTGAGCCAGCAAAAGCCATAGTTATTCAGCTTCAACTCTCCTTCAGCTGTTCCAGAAAGACAGTTAAAGGAAGGAATCATAGCACACTTTTACAGCTTCTTCACTGGCATCCAAGGAACACCTTTTTCATCTTAAGTAATTTAAAAGTCAAAATTTGGGATTTGGCCTAAAAAGAACTCACCAATGAACTGCACTGTATGTTTCATTTGAGTTTGATTCATTAAGGACAACTATTTGAAAGATGTTGTTTGATGTTCCACTGAAGAAACAAACTTCAGATCTTGGATGAGCCACATGTTAGCTAAACGTAGAATGGAGAAAGACAGAGTGGTTGAGCTTGACAGAGCAAGAGATGGCAGAAATGCATTATTACTATTGAAGGTTAATCCTCCTGTCTGGCAGCTCTTTAGAAAAACCAGACAGAAAGCAAAAAGAACCAGGCCAAGTTCAACATCAAGACATACGATTATCTACAGAACATAAACGTTCTCTTTTTGAACACAGAAACATGCAGCCCTTGCAAAAAAGAAAAAGGTGTCTTCTGTGAGAATCATGACTTCCAGTGTTATAACTATGACTAAAAAATAAGTATGAATAAACAATGTACTGTTCAGCAGGTTAGAGCTGCCATCCTGAAAAAAAAGCACTTTATTAAAACTTTTTAAAATATTTTTTCTATTAGTAAGGTAATACAAAGAAAAAGTGTTTTCTTCTATAAAACTGTCTTGGTATACTGGACAATTGCTCTAGCCACGTTCAGGGCTTAGCACGACCAACTGCTCACAATAAAGCAATCACTTAAATATGACCTACTTGACAAAGTGGCGTAGACCAACAAATCCTTAAGACATAAATATCATGACAATAGCCAAAAGCCAATATTATTTAGGCCTATTGGTGCATTTTCAGACAGTACAGTTCAGATACTGAAGTGCTGACAAATTAATTCCATTCTGATAAGCTATATAAAACTAAAAGAGAAAACATCCTAGTTTTGAGACATATTGTCTAGTTTTAAGACCACTAGTGACTAGATACAAGTTGGAATATTCTAGTTTCAATACGTTTTTACAGCTTGGAAAGACTTGTTTTGAGAGTTTTTGTATTTTCTTGAGATCCAACAGCTTATGTTACCAGCTAGAAGTTTTTGCTAATTTTAAGAATTCTGACCAACTGAAATTTGCTCGCCCCATTTGCAGAATCTTTTGCTTGATCTAGGAAGAGTTCATCTATATTTGAGTTTTTTTTTCTTGTTTCAAGAGTGCTTTTTTGAAGTACAGATCTCTTCCATCAAAGTTAGTTCACAACTATGGATGGATATTAAAATTTGGGGCATTGATGATTTATTTATGGTGTAGATCCTTTTTCTTATTTTTTTCACAAACATTTGAATCTTATTTCAACAAATCAAATGTTCTTACCTTTACTTGATCTAGAGTAGAACTAGATTTAAGATTTTTTTTCTTGTTCCAAGATGCATGCTTTTAACCAGTATTTAATATTGATTTCTTAAAATAAAATATAAGTAACATTCTTGATATAAGAATATGTTGAGTCAAAAATTCTTGTTTTAGGATTCTTGTTTTAAGATCAGTGGCAAAATCGGCAACTTGTTTCACATAGTTTCTTAATTCAAGAACATAAATGACCAGAATAAGATTTTTTTTCTCCTCAAGAAAATATAAGTGTTATTTTCTCAAAATAAGCAAAGTAATCTATACCCAAAAGGTGTAAATTCGAAAATTCTTCCAAAAATAAGAAAATCAAGATTTTCAATCTAATTTTAAGCATTTTCAGCTTTGCTTAAAATTTATTTTTTGCAGTGACCAAAAACTACTTAAAGAGCTCAACAACATTCAAAAAGCTGCTGTCCTGACTTGCTTCAGTTAAGAGTGTTCATGACTCCACCATTAGAGACTAAGAAAATGTTTTTTATTGCAGTGTTCCAAGATGAGCAAAGAAACCATAAAGGTCATAGTAGATGTATCCATGCATTGTTTTGTAGGAATTGTTATTATTTAGTAGGAAAAGCATAATAAATAATTGTAATAAAGACATTTTGCTCACTCTACATGGAATTATATTCTTAATCCATGTTTTTCATGGTGTTGTCATTCACATTCTAGTTAGATTACATGAAATAAACGAATCTCTAAGAGAGGGCAGGCAGTCAAATAGGCCATGTTCCACGATTGAATAGTAGGGGAAACACTTTATTCAGGGTTGCCCCACGTCCCTTAAAATAAGTTATCGCTGTTCCCTTTAGAATAAATATGAGACACATGTTATCTTCTGTATTTCAGAGCTGCCCCAACTCGTTTCACATAAACAAATTCTGAATAGTCAACTCCCCATTAGAAAAGCTGATAGGAAGACACATGTGACCCAGCATATCACAAGTAGAGGACGGTGGGACTTTAGCCCCAGAGATCTGTGCTGCATCCCAATCGTCATACTATCCACACTTTATGAAATGAGATTTAGGATGTCACAGACTGTAGTGTACATTCAAAAATGTTTACTAGTAGTCTGAGTGTTGACCGGATTTGTACTTTTTTTCGAGTAGATTCTGTAGTGGTAACCGTCACGGTGGCGTAGTGGGTAGTACAGTTGTCTCGCAGCAAGAAGGTCGCTGGTTTGAGCCTCGGCTGGGACAGGTGGCATTTCTGTGTGGAGTTTGCATGTTCTCCCCGTGATCACGTGGGTTTTCTCCGGGTGCTCCTATTTCCTCACAAGTCCAAAGACATGCGGTATAAGTGAATTGAGTAATAACAATTGCCCATAGTGTTAAAGTGTGAATGTGTGTGTGTGTGTGCGTGTGTGTGTGTGTGAATGTTTCCCAGCGATGAGAAAGAGAGTGTTCTATTATTAGAACATTTTTAAATGAAGAAATGAAAAAGAAAGAGTTAATGTCTCGCGCAAATCGTGAATATCGAGGTGGTACAACAACTTATGTTAATTGACATTTTAGTGCATCCCTGATCATACACACTCTCATCTCACACAATAAAATGTGCATGAATGTACATTTTCTTCTAAAATGTGTATATACTTTTTAGTGGACAGTGTAAATATTCGGATTGGGACACAGCAACACATTCACAGGAAAACAATGGCTACCCCTTATTCGTCAGTCACAGCAACTGTCAGTATAAAAAAAAGTAAATATAAAAATATAAGCAAATTCAAAGGTAAAGAAAGTAGAGGGATACATCTAAATCATGGATAGATGCAGTTAAAGGATGAGTCAGCCATTCTCAAAGTTTGTGTAGCCATGGGCACACTTATGTCTTTAAACAATATTCAAACTGTCATGAAACAGAGACTCTACATATTTTACATATGTAATCAATCTATAATATTATAGTTTTATTTACATTATTGTAGAATTAGAGACCAAAATATTTCACATTTTCAAGGTTTACACAGTCATACAATTATAACAAGTATATATTGGTTTGCTATAATGTTAATTTGCATTAATTAGTTTTTATTTTAGTTTATACAGTTATATTGTTTGTGATAAATTTTTGTAGTTGTTGTTGTTGTATACAGTCCCAGAGTCATCCCTTATTCCTTGACCGAAAAGGTGGCAACCCTAATTCAATTATATTTGCATATTCCTTAGTAAAGAAATGTTTAGTTTGGTGTGTAAAGTAAAATCTTAAATCAAAAGGAGCATTCAAAATACATATCTCACTCTTCACTAATAAACTGTCTTCTGCAAATAAATTGTCTTGTGTAAAGAAAGTATGTGAAAATATTAGGTAGCCTTCTTCTCAAATGCAGCCTCCTTAAACTTAACGCTTTCCATAGAGCAGATCATTTATTTAAAGACAAAAACAAAATGAACTCAGGCAACTCATGACTAAAGATCACACCCCTCAAATCTTTCCTCTGTAGAGTGGGTCAAATGTGGAGAGATTTTCAAAACACACACTAGCAGCGAACACTCATCGCGTTAGAATCTCCTCTTTGACAACACAAGCTGAAACCCATGAGACGCCGAGTGTTGAACTGCAGTCAAAAAGCAGCTGGAAAGAGTGGGTGAGTAGGAGGGAGTGGAGGTCAGGGTGAGAGAGCGGCAGCCAGAATGATGAAACTTTGCGCAGGACGTTTGGGAGCAGTCCAAGAGTTAATGTCCGTGTAGCCCACATGTTTGGACAGTAAACAACCGCAGTTGTGGACCATAAAGAAAACAAACTCAATGTTGTTGCTTTTAAATCAGCTTGTTAAAAAAAATAAAGAAGAGCATGCTTGCTCACACATGGTCCACAGACCAAGCTGATCTTGTTTATAAGCTTCTTGGCAGGGAGATGTTTATTCCACTGTGTGTTTACTGAGACAAAAATACATCCAAATGTGATTTAAGTCTCAATTCGATTATGTGGCTTTTATGGCTGATTATGTTTCTCAAAGAATATCAATAATGCAACAAAAAAACTCTGTGTTGTTCCTATTCATAACTAAACAATAGTCTCCTAATTTAAATATCTGATATTGTCTGTGACTCAGATGTGTATAGTCTGTCATGTTTAGATAAAGGTCCTTGCTAAAAGAAATATGTATAATTAAAAGAAATAAAAGAATTAAAGGCCTATGTTGTTTTATTTGCATTTATTGAAGATGTAAACACCTCGTAACTAAACAAAGGAAGCAAATGCATGTCTAAATACAAAGACAAAAATGTACGAACTGCCCTCCGTGAAGTCTACGCACCAACATAACTCTGCACTGACCCCAGTGCACCTCTGAAATGTTCTAACCTTGCGTAAAGGCTTCATAAAGTGTGAGCTTTGTGACTGGTAGAGGGGGTGCAGAGCAAGCCATTTCACTCTCTCTTGGCTTAGGCTCTGTGTTTTATAATGGATAATGGATAACCTTTGACAATGAAGTAAGTAGCTTTCCTTTGTTATCCGTTTTATGTTTGGGGTAGCTAGAAAATAGCATTATTAGCATGCCATGTTTAATATCAATCAGTGCAACTATTGTGCTTTTACAGCAGCAGCGGGCGTATGTTCAACTCTGTATGTATACAATATAATACGAGGTAAGTAAAACCAGTTGTTAGCATCTGTGTTGTGTTTTGGTTAGGTAGTAGCAAGTATTTTTTTCCACACAAATGAGCATAAACAGTGCACGACTGCGCACAATTATGAATCCTTTGTTGACAAATGAGTGCGAACAGAGTCAGCACAACAGACAGCTTTTAGGCTAACATGTATTACTGTTGGTGAACTGCATTTATGTAAATTTTCCAAACTCATCGCAGACATATACATACCATCTGACCAATCACAATGCAGCTTATTGACATGTCACTTCGAACAAGTCACATGGCATACACGATGATCAGCTATTTGTGCAAATATTATATTATAACTATATTGTTATATTATATTAGTATACATTAGTATTATAATATTATATTAGTACTAGCTATTATATTATTGAGTTTTTTGGCACAAAAAATGTATTTGATGTTTTCCTACATAATGTAGGCTTACATTTACAAGTTTAAAAAGGAGAATGTTAAAATAAAAACAGCTTTTAAAGATACCGGGTGTGGTGGTCAATGAAAGAACTGAACCCCTCAGGCATGGAGTCAGATGTGTTCTGTGTCAATGTCCTCTGACAATTCAGAGCGGGTGTCAGCAGCCCCAACAGCTACTCAAACTGTCCCACAGACTTCTAAAGTATGTTAGGTCCAGCACCATTAGGTGGAACAAATTTTTATATAAAAAAGGAACTTCTAACTGTAATCATCGCTTCAGCGGGAATCTGAGGAGTTGTAGTATGTTTTTTTGTTTCATGAACTTGCCCAAAAATTGCCTTGTGATTGGTGTAAAATACCATGAATTTAAACTGCATATGCAAATATTTGTCTTCGTATCGTTAATTGTTCATGAAGTGCAAAGTCTCAAGAACCAGTCAGTAAATCTTTTTTTGTCACTTCATAACATTTACATCTTGATGGAGAGAAGGTCTCATAGATGTATGGGGGGATGGATGGATTCATTTTAAATTAAAAATACAAATCATTGAATGACTTAATCCAGTTCGTCGTTCTGTTTATCCTTGAATATAATAGAAATAAAACCTACAGCACTAGCTATCCAAAGTAACCTTTACTACTCTAGAACACCCACAGCCCCCAGATATTCACTCATCCATTCACACATATCAGTGGTTTTCCCCCTGCTGGGCACCCTACCAAGGTTGCCAGTTAACCTTTCCTTGCAAGGTGAAACACTGAGGTCAATGTTGCATGACAAAACAGTAGAGAGTGGAAGAGAGAGAAAGGGCAGCAGCTAAACGAAACATTATTCCACTTCAGTTGATAGTCAATTTATAATAGGATCAGAGGTAAAACACTGTTAAAAAGTTAAAATGTTCAAAAAAAAAGATGGTGAAGAAAAGGCCAAAAAGTTAGCCTGATATAGTTATAGGATGATCTGAAACCGGCATGTGCTGCTCATGAGATGCAGACATGCTCACTAAGAGCATGTGATAGTGACGGTCAAAGAAAGCCGCTTTGTTAAAGACATTTAGAGCTACTAAAATTTGTCTTTAGAAGAATCTGAGTGTGTAAACTTAACAAAATCCACATTAATAAACAACACAAAATCTTGACTTGAACTGCATGTTTTTTATAAACCCAGGGTTACACTATATTTACCCTCTCAGCAAGTAGGTGACGGATATTTCCCGCTTGAAGACGGAACCTCATGAGCTGTGTCTCCAAAGTGATGCATCTCTTTTGCCAATCAACACTGTTGTTGGGCACTGCTGCCATAGAAATGCCTTCCATCACCTCTGTCATCTCACCTTGGTTGCCAGCCTGCCAACCTGAAGGTAATAGAGAGGGTGCAAAGTCAGGAGGATCAAATAAAGCAGCAACATGAATGTGAAAGACACAGAGTATGCTACAATGAAGAAGTGACCCTGAAGAAGTGAAGGCAATCAGTGGAGAACTAGATCAGTTTACACAGCGTCAGGAGAGAACAATCTACAACTGAAATTTAAAGGTACTCTATGGGCAAAGTTGTGTTTTTCGTAATTTTAGGTCATTTTAAAAGTCTGTTATATACATGGTTGGCAGATTTAAGTGTCGTACTGTGTGTTCATTGTTTCTGTTTAGTTTATATCTGCCCATCTTTTGAAGTCACACATGATTTAGAGGGAGGCTTATCAACTCTGGGAAAATTTGTAATGTCTTAAAGAAGGTTGTGTCGATATAAATATATACCGCTCCGTCAGTTCTACCGGTGGCAGTAGCAATCGGCTGATCTGGGATCGGTACTCTGTGTATGCGCAAGCCAAACGCTATTCAGGTGGAGCTGTTGCGGTTATGTTTGTGTGGACCATTTTTTGTTGTAAATCTGAGTGGGAAACATCCTTCCACAGCATTTAAAAAAGCACCAAAGAGATGGGTAGAATTTCTGAAAAAAAAAATAGATACAGTGAAACTTTCATGCTTGAGGTTGTGAATACGCACTTTACCACAAACAGCTTTACGAACTGTAACCAAAACTATTTTGGTTTTGCTAACAAGTTTGTCCTAAAACTTAACGCAGTCCCAACAAAACAGCAATTTACCAGTGGTCATCGCTAGTAAACATGTTCCTGTTTAATCAAGCTTCTACAGTTTATAAACGCATTACTTCTTTCTCGCTTTTATTAAAGGTCAGATCCTGCTGTAAACTCACTACGCTTTTGCTTTTGTTTGATGTTTATTAAAACCTAAACATCATTCTTAGTATATTTTAATAGACATTTTTACTATTTTACTACATAGGTGTTCAAAAGCCTTAATGACCATTTTGGGATATGTTCAGCCATTCTCAGTTTCTGTCAAACACAATTTTAGCATTAAACCAGTAGCATTTTCATAAGAAATGAAAATGGTAGGAAATTATTTAATTTCAAAAGTTAGTGGCTTTGTAGGTCAAAAACGGGAACAGAAAGTTCTCTAAAGAACAAATAAGCATTATTTTTGACACATCTGCATTAAATCATCTACTGGCCACCCAGCTTTCTAAACACTGACTGTAAAAACCTCATAACATTAGACAACTACTTTACAGAATACCCAACACAAACTTTGCTGAAGTGTTTGCAATGTTTCATGTGCTGCAGTTTAATTCCAACAGACACTCTAATAAAAAGGAGGCTAAATCCTTGGTGATCCATGCCTGACATTTACCATACAATGAGCACACACTGCTGACATCATAGCTCTGGAAGTAAAGCCTCCAGGGCAAGGGTTTCTTTTAACCTCTCTTTTATTGTTTCCCTCTATTCTAATGAGCTCACTTTTTAGGGATCACCTAGGTAACCACTGAAAAGCAATCTTGAGCTGTGTACTCACTGTTAAACAAAGATGGCTTACTCTCATTAGTGCTAACAGCCTTTAGAAATCAAAAGGTGCATGCAGATGTCATTTTAAAGTTAAAATACATTTGTGGACAGTTTGACCAGCATTTTAAGCAGTGTAAACTCTATATTTCTGCCACATAAATACCACTGCTAAAGCAATCCCTTCTTAATTACAGGCCCATGGAGAAACAAGATCCTGCCCCACACAATGGAGTCTTTCTGCATGACAGTCCCATTACCAATATGAGGAGGGGGGGGGGGGGGGGTTCTCTCTTCCTCAGAAAAAAGGATGAAGAATGCGGCTGTTCAAAAGAGGCAACCTCTTCAATAGGGAGAAGCATTGATTCTTTCACCTGCACAAAGCAGACAGCTGCTTACATTATCATTGCAAAAGACATCTTAGATGTGCATACCGTATTAAATGCAGCATCTCAAGTAAATTAAAATAAATACAAAATGGTAACGTAGGTTTTGTTTTCCCAGACTTTGTGCCGGTCTTCTTATGGACTTATCAGTGAGACAAAAGTGAAGACCAAATACATCTCCTGCCTTGGTCTAATCGCTCAACTTTCTTTGGTCTCTGTCTGTTCTTGGTCTCAATTCTTCGACCCCTGTCTGTGTAATCTTGGTCTCAGCTCTCTTCGGTCTCCATCTGTTTGTAATCTCAACTCTTTGGTCTCGCTCTTGTCTTGGTTTGGCTTCAAAACTCTTCGGTCCCTGTCTCATCTTGGTGTTCACTCTCAATAGTCTTCTCAGCTCTCTTTGGACTCCACCTGTTATTGGTCTCAACTCTCTATTGATCTCAACTCTGTTTTTGGCTTGATTGCACCTCTTTAGTCTCTGTCTCATCTTTGTCTCAACTCTCTTTACTATCTTTCTTGCTTCGGTCTTAGCTCTCTTTGTTCTATATTTTGTCTTGATAGCAACTGTCTTTAATTTACTTAATTTAATTAACTTTATTTAGTCACTTTCTCAACTCACGTCAGTCTGTCTCACCTGGGTCTCAACGTTCTTTAGTCTTTTTCTCGCTTTGATCACAACTCTCATTTTGGTCTTAACTCTCTTCAGTATATGTCTCACCTTGATCTCAACTCCCATCTTTGTCTCAACTCTCTCTATACTCTTGCTTGCCTTGATCTCAACTCTTGTCTTGGTGTCAATTCTCTTCAGTCTATGTCCTACCTTGATCTACACTCTCGTTTTGGTCTCAACTCTCTCTAGTCTCTTTTCTTTCCTTGATCTCAATTATCATCTTGGTCTATATCTTGGTCTCAACTCTCTTTAGTCTACATCTCGCCTTGGCCTCAACTCTCTTTTGTCTCTTTCTTGCCTTGATCTCAACTCTCTTTACTCTCTGTCTCACCTTGGTCTCAACTCTCTTTACTCTCTGTTTCGCCTTGGTCTTAGCTTTCTTTAGTCTCTATCTCGCCTTGTTCTAAACTCTCTTTAGTCTCTGTCTCTCCTTGGTCTCAACATTCTTTACTCTCTGTCTCACCTTGGTCTCAACTCTCTTTACTCTCTGTTTTGCCTTGGTCTTAGCTCTCTTTAGTCCATATCTCACCTTGCTTTCAACTCATTTTAGTCCATGTCTTGACTTGGTCTCAACTCTCTTTGCTTTGATCTCTTTGGTCTGTCTTTATCAAGCCACTCTTTCATCACTTACTTTTATAGGTTTGTATTTATCTAAAGTCTTGATCTAAGAAATAAAAAAAATGTTTTCCCTAAACACATACTCTGTTCTGATGGATTATATGCACAAACGTAGCCCCTCATTCAGAGTGTTAACAGCTGATTGAAAATACGATGTAGCTTAATGTAGTTAATTGTCACTAGATCTACATAAAAACTATTTACATTTAATAAATCAACCGCTTTTTTGATTTCAGCATGTTTATTATATATCACTATTGGGGTTTTCAAATCTGCAAACAGTGCAACAAAACTTTTACAATCTGGCACTGAAAGGAAAGTTTGGATTCTGACAAAGACTTTCACTGTCCTGTGGAGAATGTAATCAAAGCACCCGGCGTGGGAGCTGTAGATCGTCTTGTTACTGAACCTCAAACATAGCTATAACAAACAGCTTCAACAATTGCAAAGGTTTACAGCCTGATGCCATCATATTCAGAGAGTGAGGAAATCAAACAAGTCAATGCAGACAATAGTTTTACAACATAAAAAAAATGTCCAAACACATTGAGTGTTCAAAAAGACTGAAATTACATTATGGTTGAATTCTAGACTATATAACTTCCTTGTAATTGTCATAAAATGAGAACTCTAAGAAAATCTTGCTCTCTAAGGAAGCAGATTGGTACAGGAGACAAACTGACACCAGAAGTCACAGACAAAAACTGCAGAGTAGTGCAACTGTGCCATGTCTCACTCTACAATTAGCATGGTCTTAACTACAGCCCTGCTGACAAATTACAGAAGCGGTACAAAGAGAGATTCCACTAGCTGACCAAAATGCAATAATTCACTGTCCAGCTGTGTATAAAGTCAAAACCTGAGGTTTAGGAAACAGCCCACCAGAATCATGCAAGGCCTTCAGACAGAGAGGTCAAATTAAGCCAATTTTTCTGCTAGCTCAGCCCACGTCCACTTCTGCTGCCAAATATGACAGCAACTTGCAAATAATCCAATTGCCCCTGGAGCCTCTGTGCTAATTCCACGAGGAACAAGGTATCTTTGCTTTCTTTGATTGGTGAAGCCAAGAACAAAGGTCCAACAGACTCAGTTTTTCCCAATAATACAACATAATTAGCATGTTTAGAGATAATATGTGGATATTGAAAAATGCAAACGCTCTCTCTCTCTCTCTCGCTCTAAAAATTATTAAGTCTAATATATGTGGAAAATAAAAAAGTTTGCACTCCTCTTTGATTTAATACAACTTTCGGCAATCTGTAATATTTAAAACGTTTTTCACGGCCAGACTGATTAATACAAAATTAAAAAACACCAGAGTAATTCACCATTTGTCTCTCGTACATCATTCACAGATCCTCCTCTGTTTTTTCAATAAAACAAAAAAAAAAACATTTTGAAACAGTTTATGTACCCACCCACACAGACCAGATCTCTGCTGAGCATGCAGCTGTGGTGATGTAAGTGATTAGGTGATTAAATGATATCATTCAACACTCGCGTGAAATCCCCTCAGTTGTTTTTCTGGATTGTCTCTGTCAGGAACAAATTTGTCAGCTTTTTCAGAAACCCTGGTTTCTCATGCGAATTGATCAAATTTGCTGGAAAAGAGGTCAGCTTGTGGTTTGCAAAAGTAGATGAAAACCTGCTCCATGAAATCAGGGACATTAAATTCTAATAAAAATACAATCATGACATCATGACTGCCAGAGTGATTTTCTGCATAGGCACTTAAAGATGCTATGACAAGTTGGAGTGTGAAGTCTATGAATTTTCCAGGCCTTTTCTCTTGCACTGACTATTAGTAGATTCGTAAAGGCCACCGCACACAGCTAAACTAAGCCCAAGATCTTTTGTTTCATCCCGTGAAGATGTTTCCATATGCTGTCTGACTGTCTGTGTTACAAAAATGTATGGCCACCCAAATTCCTGTTGCTTGATTAACTTTAAGGAAAACAGCACAACAGGAATAAATCCACCAAGTAAATGCTGAATTATATTTATATACTGATCATTCCTATTTAAGGTTTCAGGAAAAAAACCAGGCAGTCAGTTTCAATCTTTGAAATTTAATTAGCTTCTGAGTTTGAAGTCAAGTTGGTTAAGTAAGGATACTGCAATTTATTTAGGACCTTTTTACTAAATATTTAGCTGTAGATTATTGTAGCTACAGTCTCCACATGGCAGGTGGTGAATCACACAAGACAAGCTTTTCAGAATAATGTTATAGTGCCTTTCACACCAAGCACAAATGATGTGGGAAGAGCGGCTGATTTCAATGTAAAGTGATAGCAACATTGATATACACTATAGACGTTTGGAGGGAACAGTATAATACATATAGATGTTATGTTTCTGAATCGAGCATCTTCCTTTAATCCATCTTAGATAACCCAAATGCAAGTTGTGTGTAGCTCGCTAAGTAATTTCACTCTGTTTGATTCGTGGGTGTTTGTTTCCGGATATCAGGAGAGAAGGAGTTGCTTTGTGGATAGTGCATCACTTCCGGGGAGAAAAATTGGCCCTTTCATATCCGGCCGTGAAGTTAAAAATGGCACTCGTCTGACATCCTCAATAATTTGAATAAACCCTGTTTTTAAAACAAACAAATTAGTTTTTTTTTGTTTGGGAACTTCCATGGTTTGATTTTTGATTCAATCTACTCATATAAATTACTATAAAAGCCACAAAAAGGCTCATGGTGGCATGAGCCCTTTAAGGAAAAAGGGTTGATCAATTTAGCCAAATTGAAATATCTAATGTTTTCAAAAACTTTATTTATCTTTAACCATATATAAACCAGGTTACTGAACAAACCAGGAATCTAAAAAGATGAATACGAATAACTATTATAACCGGAAGGGAATCACTGAATACAGCATTAAAAATAAGCCTTCCGACAATGTGTCATATTTGGGGTGAAAACATCTGCTCTTCAACAACTTAGTGATGGTTTAAATAGACAGGATTATATAAATCAGAGTTCCCAACAGCTGTAGATGCCCCACGTACTCTCTGTTCTTTCTTCCTTTCTGGACAGGAAGCAAATAACAGCCTTCTATCTAAATAACTGGCCACGCAGTATCAGCTGCTGCAGTAAATATAGTCTGAGAGATCCTTTTGTGTTGAGGTGCACATCACCTACACCTTCCACATCCTCTTTCAGGAAGCGCTGGCAGATACGAATGAAAAGTTGGCATAACATTGGTTGGTTGACATCCGCAAAAAATGTATGGGTCAAGTATTTGTTTGGGGAAAAAAAAATGCTTAAGACAATAAAACAGGCTTCTCCTTACTTCTACTATGATGCATCGATTTTGGTTTTTTTATTAATCAGGAAAAGAATATAAAATATTTATATATATATATATATATATATATATATATATATATATATATATATATATATATATATATATATATAGTGTATGTGTGTGTGTGTACAGCGCTCTGGTTAGCAGAAATTCTATTGGTACTGCAAAGGATGTTTTTTACATTCCACATAAAAAATTATCAAAATATGGATGAAAACAAAACTGTCTGGATCTAGACAGAGAGGAACGTCCGAAAGATTAATATTGTATTATTATAATATAATATTACATTATCAGAATATTACATTTTAATATAAAAATATGGCCTTGTAAAACCATTTAAAGATTTAGTACATTTTCTTACTTTCTCTACTAGAAGTTGCCTTAATCAAAGTTGATAAACATAAATGATGTGGATATTGTTATGCATTCAAGATAGCCATTTACATTCACTATTTTACACAAGTTAAATGTAGACAATTTGTTGCAGTAGGCTACATTTTTTGTTGTTGCTCATTTTAAAAATGTTCTATCTGTTTACTTTAAAATATTTCCCAAATTGACAATCACTATCATTTGATCTCCTAGATCATGCCTATTTTATTAGTTTTAACTAGACTAAAAATAAATTTGCTTTTAAGAAAACCTAAAACTGATTTTCACCATAGACATTAAGATTAATAGTAAGATATTCAATAAATAGCTTTATTAGTAAAAGCTATTGCTGCGTGGCTAAAGTGAGAGAACAGATGTAAACTCGAAACACGCTGAGGAGTAGCAGCAACCAAACAAGGCTTTGAAACAGCATCATTAAAGTTACTTCAGCTAGCTTTAACGTTTGAGTATTAAACTTATCCTAAATTAGATCAATTATTACTACTACTTCAGCCAAACAAATGAAAACAAGTCCCAATTGTTGGCCAGACAAAGAGTCAACATTAAAATATAGTGACCCATTGGCATGGCATTTAAAGCTTACTAGCATAAACATTATCATATTCTAGTTAAACTAGTGTCCTCGTGTCCACGTAGCCACCATTGAACTTACCTTATAACTGTCCGTCTGTTGACCGCCTGAGATTTTATCTTTAATGTTTTAAAAACCGGTAGATCACATAACATCACATACTGGTCTCTTCGATATACTAGCGTTACGCCTCCAAAAGTTCTCAACTCTCTCAAAGTTTTTGCATCCACGTTTGCTGTCTGGCTCTCAAAGGACCATGGTCCCCTCGTAGCTCACGCGACGCTGCAGCGGACCTCCATTCAGCCACTTCACTTCATCCTTTATTCCTTTAAAGAGCCGACTTCTGTTGGGCTCAAATTACGCCGGGAGCCAAACCCCCTTCACAGCCATGCCCGACTCATACACGAGTTATTCTGAAGAATCGATTCACCTGAACTCAATTCTATCGCGCCCGATGATCGATTAGTTTGGATTGAGGGGAAACTGTGTATTGCTGAATACTTTGGCAAATGACGATCATTGAACGTTCAACGATCCATGGATATACAAAATAAAAATGTACTTTATTTGTTATTTGCTTAGACTTTGGATGTACAAATAAACCGTATTTTGCGGCTAAAGCTATCTTTCACGAAACTATCCTAAAAGTTAGTGGTTTGTGGTTTGACACATTCGATGCTAACAAATACTGTATACTTAAACATCAGAGTAATATTTATTCCACAGTAGGAATGTTCGGATGTAACTGAATCAAACTGAGTCGATTCTTTCAAAATAAACAGGTTCAGTCGCTCTGTGTCAGGAAATTGCATCAGGGGCCACCACTGTCCAGCTTTGAAAGTTTTAGTTTCCCTATCGTGTGATTTCGTTTAGGAGAACTTCACGACGTAACCGAAAGTGAATCATACAAAATGCTAATCCAGAAATGAAATCAGAGAAAACATCTGATATTTGATTTTAATTATAAAACGAAGCATGTTTGTTAAAGGGGCCTTATAAATAAAAACTCAATTTTATAGCAAGGTTTTGGTGTTGTTTCCTCATTAAATACACACCTGAAATTGTATTCACAGATGTTAATTCATATTTTCATAACCATTCGTTTCTTTCTCACTAAATCATATTGTTAATCATTGACTTTATACAATAGTTGTTATCGCATGCAGAGCATATAACAAACATCATCCAGGAGTATCTGTAGACATGTATATATGATATGCATAATACATAAATGCACTATTGGAACACCTTTACATCGAATCAGTACGAAATGATGCATACAAAATAAAACCAAATAAAGGGTGTGAATGGGAGATCTAGTCGTCGGATCGGTGTAAGTGAAACAAGTTTCACTCTGGCTTGACATCAAGTATGTTTCCACAGTCAACCACTGAAAGCTGGCTCTTTTTGATCATGTCTTCAAAGTACTTTCAAGACATTTAAAAACTTGCATTGGAGTCACATTTTTACAAAAAATGGCTTGTTTGAAGCAACCTAATAGGGGTTATTTTGGTAACCCAGCGCTGGGACAAATATGGACCAACCTATCATTGGTTTATTTTAACTCAGCACTGGGTTGTCATTTTTTTTTGGACCCAGCACTGGGTTAAAATAACCCAATGATAGGTTGGTCCATATATGACAATGGGTTACATTTTTGACCCAACATACTGGATTATTATATATTTTTTATATTTCTGATTCAAAACTGTTATATCCGTTTGAAAATAGTTTCAATAATAACTATAATTATCATATTCAAAATCATACTAACAATAATTAGACACAAATGGTCAAAAGGTGAAGATTTATTATTAACCAAATTGATAAACAAATAAATAATCCCATACAATAAAAAACAACAATATAACATTTATACATTTTGATACAATGCAATACAATTTCATTTTCACAACAATAATTTAATTTATTTCAGCAAAAGAAACTAAATTGCGATCCAATTTTATGGGATGCATTTAGCTTGACAATATCCACGCAGTTGGCGAACCGAGTGTGGCTGCATATAATAATCAATAATTCGGGCCGGTGCCAGGTTCTTCTTCTTCGTCTGCTGTTTAAAGGCAGTTTGCAAGTCTTCTTAATGCTGCATTACCGCCACCAACTGGAAAGTAGTATGAACTATTCATGAAGAAAGGAAAATTAACCTTTCCTGTTATTATTACTTTATATTCTAAAATGATGCTTAGTCTTTTTAGGAAATAAAACGATTGCCTTATACGTTTTTGTTTACTAAACTCTGAAAAAACATCCCAACATGATTAACCCAGCAGCTGGGTTAAAAAAATAACCCAGCGTTTTTAAGAGTGTAGTGAAAAGCTTATCATGTTGGTGTCCGAGTGTCCAGAGTTGTTTAATAACTCCATTAAGACTGCAAATACATGGACGAAAGGGAGGAATTATGATGTGGTATATTATTGTCTTGAACGTTGACCTTGAAGCAGTTGCCAAATTTATGTTCACATAGGTTTGTTATGACCTTCAGAGAGCGCAAGCTTTTGACACAGAAGATGAAGAAATGAAAATGGGGATTTTAGACTTTATTTAGTGTCTTTTGCAATTACAAAGTGTTCCTATCATAGCAATACATTTGTATCTAACCCCCAACTGCAGATGGAGACATTCGATGGTGTTTCAATTTCTAGTTTAAATATGAAAAATCAGTGTGACATGATATGACAGTTAATGGGACAGTCCACAAAATAAAAAAAATGTGTTCTGAGGAAGAAAAACATATGCCAAATGAGTTCATTCTACTGTGGCGACCTCAAATGAGACAAAGCTGACAAGAAGATGGATGAATGGAAGTTGATTTGAGAGTGAATTTCCTCTGATCTGACAAAGGTAGGGGATTGCCCTGGGCCCTAACATTTTAGCATTTAAAAAAAAATCACTAAATTCTCAAGAGTCTTCAAAGTCCTCATGTTACTCTTGAAATGAGCCAAGTGTTTGCTTTTATTGTAACATTTTAAGTATGGTATTTTGACGGTTTCCAAGATACACACATTTTTTTACAAACATTTAGCAAATGTAAGCTTTTAACCTGAAAACTTTCCAAAATGTCTTTGGGAATCTCACAGTGTTTCCCTTAAAGTGTAAAAAATGTGGGCACTTAATCTGAAAATATAATATATTCTCTATGAACACTCTATCCTGAAAAAATCATTTGTTACATAAATATACATTTATTAATCTTATTTAATTATCAAAAAAATAAATAAAACAAAAATAAGGCTCTATGTGTATGTGTTTGCCTTCAATGATAAAATCAGACACTGGATGGACTGGAGGCCACTGGATTATCCAGGTTGACCCCCATTTTCAGTTTTGTCCATGTACATAAAAAATAAACAAATAATAAGCAGATAAAAACACATGTTATTATGAAAAAAACGTATCAATATCAAATTAATCATGTTTGTGCAGTAGGCTCAATTGGCTTTGGTCAGATGATGTTGTGACAATCACACAAGTGTCATCAAGTGTCTGAGCATCTAGAAATCAGCATGATCTTCATGTTGATCCCATTTTTTTCTTAAAGACGTCATATGAAAAATCCACTTCTAAGGAATCCTTCGGTTGCTTGAAATGCCATTATAAGCTGTATTACATTTCCAGCATCATTTCTCTCCGTTATTTTCTCCTTTACTGTGGCCTCAAAGAGCAACTCCCAGATACATAAAGTCCAACTTGGGGCCCGCTGCAGATGTTAGGGCTGAAATAAAAAACTAGTACAGCACATCTCAAACTCGTCCTTCATGTCAGTGTGCGTGTGGGTGTGCGAAGCATATAACACTGAGGTAATTATTAACTGCACGAATGTCACAAACCACAGCAGCAGATGGCGAACTGATGTTATTCTGTGAATAAACCAAACTGATCGTCTAGCTTTTCTATTTTTCACTACGACACTTTATAATGTCATTTAAACCACATCCATCATACTATAGAAATCTACCTTAAATTCATAAACAAAATGTCCTCCATTGAAATGAAGTCTTAGGGTTGACCTCTAAAGAGACAATTAATTACTTTCTGAAAAATATTTGCAGACCCGAACCAAACTCTTTGGTGTTTTGAACAGAATAGGCCTATATTTTTAGGATTCTCCCTATTCTTTCTTATTATTTTATGGCCAATGATTTTTAGTTTTTTCTCTCTTGATCTTGTATGAAAACACACAAACTAAAAAGAGTGTGTAATGTGTGAAAACATTTCAGTGCCCTACTGTTCTGAGCATTGTCAGGGTCTAAACACATTTTATTACAGACAAAATAGGAGACGGGGATCCTTTAGGTGTGTGGCTGCAGTACACAGTGGAGCAACAATGGTGAGCATTAAACTTCAGACAGGGCATCAGTATTGATTCCAGCTGCGGTCGGGTCCAGGAGGTTGAGACGAAGGATCCAGATGCATGTATAAGATGAGTATATTCAGGGTAGTTAGACAAAGCTACACAGATAAGTGAAGGGTATTTTTAGCAGAAGAAGTGACAGTTGCCGGACAGGAGTGCTGGGAAATTTGGGTTTTTAAACAGACAGTGACAGGTACATGATTGCTTTATGAGACAATTATTCAGGACAACATGCAAGAGACAATGCTCATCAACACAACAGAGTGAGTTCATCTCTACCCACAAACGGAGGAATATACAGCCAGCTGAACTGACACAAAGCTTAAATATAAAACTCAAACAGAGTGGAATGCAAGAGTTTGAACAACTATATACACCTAGGAATTCATTAAAATTAAAGAGGACAAAAGCCAACTGGAAACACATCTTTAAACCAAAAGACAAAATTCAAACAGGGACAGAACTACACAAGCATTAAAATTTTGCACATCAAGGTAATATATCATGGTGTCGAAGGTCCAAGGTGATAGTTTTCCATTTAAGAAACTGTAATAATGTCACAGATTTAGGAAAAAATATACACATGTCATCTATTTATTTGTTAATAAAATTAAATAAATAAATGGTTGTCATATTTGATACATTACGTAAAATCCAGCGTAGAAGTGTAGACAGTTTGCAACTGGAGAGAGCCATGAGAGGGTCAGGATATTTACTCTTTATAGGAAACATTCTAAAATGCTGAGTCGAGAATTCTCTCTATACTTTCACTATACTTCTAACTGCGGGGGTGCACTGTTGTGCAAACATCAACATATTGTGTTCCCAGAGTTACTGAACATAACAAGAAGTGGAATTAAGAGACAAAAAGATTGATCCTAATTATGATTCTGTCATGAAACTCAATAAAATCTAACATGAAGTTAAAATGGTTAGTATCTAATATACAGTATTATTATTAAAAATAACAATAGTTATAAATAATAAATGTATTTGCCTTTCCTGACACTTAAAAACCTTACAGTGACACATCGCACACAATTAAAAATAAATAAAAAAGAATTCGGTAAATAGTAACTCAAGTCACATGATAAGTCAATAAAATAATGAATAAATCAAATATATAAAATAAATTACCTACTGGAGAAGACACAACTATCAGTTTGTTAGGCTATATAATAAAGAGTTACTATTATGGGTTGTTGAAAATGTTTGAGTTTAAGTTTGAGGAACACGCAATTATAGTTTTGAACCTGAAAGGGCTTTTATGTCAAGTTATTGTCTTTATTAAGAAATAGTTGATTCAGAATTGCTGAAACGAGTCCTTTTTGAAAAGTGAATCTTTTAGCTGGTACGCTCTAACATACGTCCGTCTGTCCATCCCACCTGTGTCATTTATTCATGCCAGGAAACTAAATTTCTCCCCCAAACATTGACAACAGCTCCCCATTGTGGATTACAGTCACATCAGCAAATCAACGTATAGTTTATCTGCATCTGAATTAATCTGAATTTCAGCCTGGATGCTGAATGCTAAACGCACTCATGACTAATTTGGAGGTTCTCTGAGGTCGACTCAGTTTTTTTAATTATAGTGTTGATTTGGACATTAAAAGGATATTTGTTGCTGTATGTTGTGTTGATTGTTCTCTGTTTATTGGTTGACATTTCTCTCATAATAAAACTAGATCAAAACCGAGCGAGACAAAGCTCAACTTCATAAACTGATCCAGTTGCATCACGTAGAGAAAAGTTTTAATAGAAAGGTCAATAAATTGATCATTTGGGAATCGTGACCAAATTTGGTAAAATGAAATGTGTATTATATATATTATAAGAAAACGAAAGCCTTTTTTGAGCTTGCATGAGGTTCAACCTGTTGTTGGAGACATTTAAAAACAAATAAGGCACTTTTCAAAATCACATTAATGACACTTTAAGTTTCTAAACTAGTTTTAGGAGAAGCACATGAGATAATTGGCCAGACAGCTAGTCTAAATTTGCATTACTTCAAACTTATTTCACAACATTTAGCAATTTTAAGAAAATCTGGAGATGTGAATTGTAACCCTGCAGACCAAAACTATACCAAATACAGGTACAATTACTACTAAAACGAAATATTAGTAATATAAAGGTGGTCAGAAATGTTCTTAAACCTTGAAGCTAGAAAGAATTAAAGAAGAGAACAAAGGGGCCCCTGAGTCAAAACAAGCCATGACATCTCAGCATGTACAGTTTCACTTAATATATCAAGCCTTTTTTCCAATAAGATCAATGTCATTTTTCCTCACAGAATGTTCAAGGAAAAACTTTAAATAGATATTAGTTGTATTCAGATTTCATTTGTTTTAATTCTAAGGACAACTAGAGAGTACTGTGAATGTATTTTTGGTGCTGTTCTGAGCAGGAAGCAGTTTTTGAGCTTTACATTTTCACATTGCTAGCATCTCCTTCTAGTAGTTAGCTTTGAGGTATGAAAATCTTTCCCTCATAGTCTTTCCATCACTTGTTTCTGTGTTTTCTCTCTCACATTCTCTCTACTGTCCTGTGAAAAGTTTATTGCCGTTTGGCCAGGCTCTCTGGAACCTCTGAAGGAGTGTATGATGATGATGGAAACTCCTTTAAAAAAATGGAGAATCTTGTGTAAACCATGTTAAACAATAACAGCGCGTGGAAGGCACAAAATCTTTTCTGGTGACAGACATCACAAACAAAGGAGAAAAACTCTGTGAAAGCACATAAAATCTGTTTTTTTGTCCGTTTAATGCTTTCTCAGAGTTTGTGATCAAGCACAGCAAACGAGGTCAGCGAGAATCGCCAAGACAAGCAATTTGAGGAGGCCAAAATGTATTTACTTATTTTAAAAAAAGATTAAGAATTTAACAAAATATAAATATATGTATACATAACCTTTTTTAAATAGTTTCTTATTTAAAAATATTTTAATAATAATATAACTAAAATAATAATATAACATATATTTTTATTCATTCATTTTTTATTATAATATTTTTAATAAGAGATCATTCACAAAAGTTTTTTTTTTTTCAAATTAATTTTGCATTCTGTTATCTACAAAATGTTCACTGCTACCTTTTATAAGATCAATAATCAATCTTTCAATAAAAAATATATATAAACTAAAATGTTAGCCCCTGACACAATATCTACATAATATGGAAGATTTTACAACATTATATTTTCCCCAAACAACACAGATAGGAAAAAGGTAAGTAACAGCACACCAGCTTTCTGAAGAATGCTTCACTGTAGTTACAATAACAGGTCCAGTTTACCTGGAATTGTAGCTGTATAATAAGGAAGAGCACACGCCAAAATTAGAGGAGCAGTCCATGGAAATGTTGCCTGACGCGTGTCCTCAAATCACAGACTGTGAAGTGATGGATGTTTATCGCAGTTACACAGGCCCTTATTTCTGGGCTTACACTGTATTTTACTCAACTCTGCTATTGTATCCGTGACTCAGTATGCCTGTGTGTGTGTGTGTGTGTGTGTGTGCGTGCATGCGTGTGTGTGTGTGCCTGCGTGTCTGAATATCTCCTTAAGCTCTGACTCTTGAAAATTATAGTACACACTCAGAGCTCAACTCGATGCTCTCCTAAAGCTCATGGATTAGTGCCTCGCTGACTGAAGAACTGACGATGTTTGAGCCAAAACACACACTTTAACATGATTTCAGGTACGGGACCGGTTTAACTTTTAAATTACAGTAAGCTCTGCATGTTAAATTTACTATACAATACTAAATAAAATAATAATATAGTATATAGTAAACTGTATCACTAATATAAATAAAAATATTACTGTAGTAAATAAATATTTTTGGATGTTTAAAAGATGCAGAGTAAAATCAATCATTAGGGATAAAACAAGATTCTGTTGTTTTTTTTATTATAAAAATTATATTTCCTATATAACTATAAATAAGGAAGGTAAAACTCAACTGCATGTAATATCACCAATCCCATTTGGCATTTTACCATAAATTAAAGAGTGCTGTTTTGTTCACTTTACTACCACACTTTTAAACAGCATTAGGCAACTGTTGCTTGTATTTTTTTTTTTTTTTTTGGTTAAAAGTGCGTCAAACTTGTTAAAAGTTTTTTTCAGTTTTTGCACCATATATTTGCACTTTTGCTGTTAGTAGTTATAGTGCATTTCTCCAATTGATGCAAATTCTTGTTAAAAATATTATTCTTGATGTGGAGTACTTTAGCGGTGGAAAAAAGAAATGTGCATTGAACTCACGTGGCCACCACAAACAAGCATTTATTGCCAAAGTGGTATTGCAGTATTATCATTTTTTCTTTAATTAGTATGCACAACAGTTGCAGGTAAATGTGTTTTTTCTTCAGATCACACAAGGGATGATTTAAAGCTGGTAAAAAAACCTATTTGTTGAGGAACCAGGTGTGTTAAGGAAGCATTTGCTTGAGGAGGAGGATAATATGTTATAATGTTGCAAATTCGTTTAAATGTTCTGCTTGGATTGTTTTACTTCACCAAGACACAATTTAAATCTAAGAAGTGCAAATATGAGCCACACATGCTTTAGACACATTATTTTTTAATTGTAAAATCTCTCAATCCTAGGCTATACTACATGAACTTTTCTTACTACACTTTATTTTATGCTTCAAAGTTCCAACCTCCCAAAACACCACATGTTACATTGACACTAGCATTTTCATTTCTGACATCACCCATGTTTCTGATTGCTTTTGACTGGTTTCATTTTATTTCATAAATCAGCTCTCATATCTGATAAGGTTATCGTTGGCTAAAACTTACATTGTAAAAAGGTTGTCGAGAAAATCAGACAGAGATGTGTGTGGAAGAGTTCTACAAGCCAATATCTGTTGTAAGAGATGCTCAGAGAAAATGGAAGGAATTCAAGAGAAGCAAAAGCTATGGGACAATGGTTTTCACTTATAAATCAAATTTGTGAGTCCTGCTATATTTACTATTCAAATCCCTTTCAACATATGTTTCCTAGTGGAAAATCCAGCTTGACCAGCCCAAGCTGTTTTGGAGCATTGATATCTGGTCAACATTTTGGTTTGAGTTGGTCCAGCAATTTAAAACCAGCTTTTATCTTTTAGGTTGCAGCTGGATCTTTCCTCTACATTTTCCTAACAGAAAAACAACATCTGTGAGATGCCAAATGATTCCAATCTTTTGACTCTGAGTGTAAATGAGAGTGAGGTGTACAGTATGTGCATAGATGAGGGTTTAGCAGTGAATGCTTTTGCAGACATATTCAAAACTCTGTGGAGAAGATAAAAACAGCACATTTTATAGTGCAAAGGGCTAAAAACAAGCCTGGCCCATGTCTGTGTGCAACAGTTAAGTTGACCTCATTAAAGTCTGAATGTGGCATAACCGTCAGCTTGTTCTGAACATTTTACATGAGCTGTGGCCTTTTAGAGGCGTGCCTATATTATGGGTTTATTTTAGCTGAAGCAGTTTATAATGAGAAGTGGGGTTTGATGAAGGAATTGTTGGTGTGAAAGACGAAAAATAAAGTGCATGTTTTGGTGCCCCCTGGTGCTATGATTGCTTGCATATGGCGACTATCTTATATTCCAATATCAACCACTGGGAGGAGCCAAATATCTAATGTTGAACCTTAAAATCATCTGGAAAGAAAACAACCACTGACATCCACTATAATTAATTATTTAACCAAACACTTGGCAACCTTTGACTTTGATTTAATAATTACCAAGGAGGGAGTCACTGCAGAAAAAAAAAACAGCACTGTATCGACTACAGTGCCTTTACCGGTGACTATACCATATTCCAAAGTGTTCATCAAACCTGTTCTAATAGATGGCAGGGAATTCTGATGCCAAATAATTCTGTACTTAAAGTGTTTGCTTGAACATCCTCTCTATCCTTACTTAAATGTCTTCTTTATATCACTGTTAATGATTTCAATATGGAGAGGCATTACAGTGTGGGCATTACTTGTACAAATGTAAAGATTTTGAAATATTTGAGATTCATTGGTCTTGGCTGTAAACTATTAAATATAAAATACAATTATAAACTGTTTTGCTAGAACATCCATAACTTGAACTCTGCACCTCAAAATTAGTAATAATGTTGCTTGAATGATTTTAGCAAAAGCACATACCCAAATGTCTTTCATTTTGTAAAAGGAGAATGTTTGACATGAAAAGGAAAAGAAATATGAACAGACTGACATGTTTACTGAGCATGAGCTTTTCTGTCCCTTCTTTTGTCAGCTGTGGTGAAGCTTCAAAAAGGAGCATTCACCACAGGGCTTTTTCCACATTGTTTGTCAGTAGTATTTATTTTGATGGTTACTTCCTAGAATGATTCAATTGAAATTAAAGAGTCCTGATAATGGAAACACTCAATTCTGCCCTAGACAATGAATTTTTTTTATTTTATGTGTTTTCGATGAAGGCTAACTTATTGAACAATTGGCCAATTGTCTTCTTAGTAGACTGTTAATAGGTGTTTATAATAAAACTAACCTAATGAAGTTGGAGTAAAGAAAAACTATCTCTCATTACTGTAATGCTACTTACTTTTGTACTCTATTGACCGAAGACAAATCATGATGCTAATGAATGTGTAAACATCCCAAGTTCCCAAAAGCCTAGCTGCAACCAAAAACACTACTGAGACACTGGCGAGACTATGACCAAGTCTCACTACCCATATCAAGCATAATAAACTATCAGAACCGAAACAAAAATCACTGCTAAGCTCAAGGTCAAGACACAACCTAGATCATGTTCAACACATTACAGAGACAAAGACATAGAGATGCAAAGACTAAGACAGCGGCAAATCCAAAGACACAACTGAAGCCAATCAGAGGATGGTAGAGAGGCCAAGACCAAAATGCTGGAATAAACAAGCAGCATGAGAAAAATGTGGGTATAGCAAGATCAAAATGCTACAGCAACCAAAATAATTCCAGGCCCAAATTACTACCATAGCTAAGATAATACCAAGCACAAAATGCTTACGATAACATCAATACTAAAATGCTACTACTATTGACTGAAAAGCTGGAAAAAGTAAAGGGGGTACCAAAACCTAGCTTAAGAGACCTGGGGCCTGTACCATGAAGCCGGATTAACTGGTTAGCCAGCTAAGTTTAGGTTTAGTTTGCATCAATACTGGAATTGGTTACTATGAAAGAATCTTGGATTTAATTAATCTTTTTTGTTGTTGTTGTTACCCTGGTTACTTACTCCACACGGCTAACCTGCTCCAGAGCAGGCTATCTTCCGTATTAGAGATCGCAAACTTACGTTTGTCCAATCAGCGGTTATAAAAGGAACTTTTAAGTGACATAATGATAGTATATGTAACAAAATCTCTTTTTTTCTTCCCAATCCTGTGCATATTATTGCGAAAATTTTTAAACGTGCACTTATTTTGAGACAAGTATTTCGAGACGGACATGAGAGATACAGATTATCTGCTGAAGGAATATGTTAAATTTCCGATCTTCTAGAGTATGCTAGAGTATTACTACGACACAAAAACATCATCGTATTTTCTAACTTTAATTTCTTATATTTCTTAAACGATTTGGCTCTATCTTGTTCATGATTGGTCATTCAGTGCCAATGTCAGTCTTTTACGTGCACACGCCCGTGAACTAATCTCAGCTTCAGGATCAAAGCCTGACTCGACAAAGAAAGTTGATGAGCTGTTTCATGGTACTGATTAAGCCTGACTGAATTGGTTAGGTTTACTCAAGTCAAAACCTATCCAGTTATTCTGAGTTAGTTAAGCCACGTTCATGGTACAGGCCTCAAGACAGTAGGGAGACAAACACCAAGGCACTAGAAAAACTGAGGACACCACTGAACCTAATTCAAAGACACTACAGAGACCAAAGCCAAGACACTTGAAAAAAAATCCCTTTCCAAACCAAGCACAAGAATCTCCTGGAACCAACTCAAAGGCAGTGCCAAAACAGCAGCAAGACACTACTTAAATAAAGAAGCAAAATGCTTCTGCAACTAAAATAATATCAAGCCCAAAATGCGACTGCAACTATGATACAGTAATACCAAGCGAAAAATCTATATGCAACTAATATAATACAAAGACCAAAATTCATCCACAACTAAGAAAATACCAAGCCCAACATTCTTCTGCAACTAAGATAACATCCACCCCAAAATGCACAGTAATACAAAGCCTAAAAATCATCTGCACCTAAGATAATACCAAGCCCAAAATTCATCCGCTACTAAGATAATACCAACCTCAAAATACTTCTGCAACTATGGTAATACCTAACCCCAAATACAACCGCAACTAAGATATCAAGCCCAAAATGCTATCGCAACTAAGATACAGTAATACCAAGCCAAAAACATGTTTGTGTGCACCAAATGCAAGGACAGATGCGTGTATGACCGTCTGTGCCCGTGCTTTCTGATAGAGGTATGTTCACACATGTAACTTTGCACCGAACATTCGTATAGATGTGTAGAGGCCTTAAGACAAAACCGAGCCAAAAATGCTTCAACAACTAAGATAAATGCAAGGCCGAAATGCTACCGCAACTAAGATATTGCTGAGCACAAAATTCTCCCACACCTAAGATAGTACCAAGCACGAAATGCTTACGCAACTAAAATAGAACTAAGCCCGAATTACTACTCCGACTAAGATAATACTAATCATGATAATAGCAAACATGAAATTCTTACACAGCTAAGATAATACCAAGCCTATCTTGCTACTGCGACTGACCAAAAAGTTGGAAAAACCAAAGAGTGAACCAAAACCTATTTCAACTAGCAAGACAAACACAATGCACAACTGAAAAAATCTGAATACACCAGTGAAACCGATTTAGAGACATAAGAGAGACCAAGACACTGAAAAATCTAAATCACTACCAAAACCAAGCACAAGAATTTACTGGAACCAACTCAAACCAACTATAACACTAACACTCTAACACTACCTAGATCAAGCCCAAGAAGCTTCAGCGACCACAAACAAGAAACTACCAAAACCAATCCCAAGAAACTAACAAGCTGAGATCAAGACCCAGTAAAACCAAAGACACAACCCAAGTAGAGTAAGACACTACCTTAACCAACGAAATGAGACAAAGAGCAAGCCCAAGACACATGGAGACCAAGACCAAAGCACTGGAAAAATTAGGTACACTATGAAAGTCACACATAGAAATGTTATTGAGATCAAGACACTACAGCAAGAAAGATCATGTCACAGATACCAACAAGACCAAGTTCGAATCAAAGACATTTCTGAGATCAAGCCCAAGCTCTAGATGCTAAAATATAAATATAGCAAAAAAACAACAACAAAAAAAAGCAGGTACATTACAAAAACACAAAAAAGACAAAGATGTAAAGACCCAGATCAAGACACAGGAAAAGCCAAAGACACTACTCAAACCAAGGGTAAGAATGTAAGGACAATCTTAACTTTAAAGAACTTTTACAGTAAGAAAGTAGTAAAAATGAGCAAGAACGTCAAGAACAGGACTTATTAAGTGTAATTTTACAATCTTTCTAAATTTGTGCTAGTGTTGAATGTTATTAGAATGATCTTGTGTGGAAAAAGTACAAGTAAAATCAAGTGTGAAACCTCCAGCTGAATGCTGCATGCTCAAACGGTATTCATGCACATTAGCGGTAGGTTCCCTGTTCAGCTGAAACACGGCCATTTCATATAAACAGCAGACTCTACCACCTAATTTCTGCTTCTCATGGAAATGTTACTTTCCAAAAACACCCCATTCATAAACATACATGTTTCTGATTGCCAAACAACACATGCTCTGCTGTCAGCTTCCTTCAGTACAAATAATTCCTCTCAACAGATCTCAGCGGCCCAAAATCATCCAAAAATAAAACTCAAACCGAGCTGATTGGGAAACTAAAGGTTTCTGGAATGATCAACTGCTGCACTGTGGTTTGGTGAGGGGGTTTAGATGCCAAAAGTGTTCTCATGTGCAACCATTTTCACATCTGCCCCACAGCTGCTGTGCTGGGCAAGAGAGAGAGATGAACATAAGCAGGGAGCGGAAAATGGGGTGTATTATCACACATTAATACTAAAAAGTTTCTATTAATTTTGACTCCTGAAAATAAATATAAAGATATGTGTCCGGGAACAAATCGAGACACCTTTCTTTGAAAAACAGTCCACATGCTTTTGTATTAAGTCATTTTATATCAGTCACCACCAGCTTGAACAGCAGATCCAACATTGCAGGGTGACAATAAATGCATATGTAAACTGTTTTTATATAGATTTTTTCATTGTCTATAATTGTGTTAACAATTTCCTGAGAAGAATACAGGGCAGTGTAAATTTAAAAATGACCAGCAGGTGGCCTCTGAGCTCTACAATGAGCAGTAGGTTCACTAGGCGCTTGTTAAATTTCAGTGATTTTAGAAGGCCAAGCACTTCTCAAACAGCACATCTCAGTGAATCAACAGTGATACTTAACTTCTCAACCTATCAAGGGTTGTTGTGAATCTAACCCAGGCACTTGGGAAAGCATTTAGATTTTGAAAGTGGATAAACAGGAACACACTATACTATGGGATTAGCTGTACCATTACCAAAGAACAAAATTAGCAACAAGAGTTTCATGGCTGGTTAAGAATTAAACTCAGCTTAAGTGTACACTCTGCAATACAAATAATGCAACAGGGTGGTGTGCTCATGACCTGCTTTTGGCCATCTCACATTTATCCATCCATGAACAAGCAAATTAGCTGAAAACATTAAATGCTAGCCGACAAGATTTTCGATTACTCAGTAACCAAGATAACTTGTATGGATTGCAGTGTGGTAACTAAATGTTGTAGATGAACTGGAATGCTCTTCAGTCCTGAACTTATTGTCTTCTTGAACTGTGCTGAAAGGCAGCTTGATGTCACTCTAGGAATGAGGATGTGCAATAAAATAAAATGTGTTACCTTTGAGTTTAATACAGTTATTACAGCAACATTCAGATCATTTGGATAAATTATATCTACGCATCAATTTTCATGGCAAGGGACTTCAACAGCAGCTCACTGGTGCAGTGGGAAGACAATGTGTCTGAAAGCACATATCCAGCCCGCACTCTGTTTCTATTCGGACTACAGAGGGCTTCAGTGACTTCTAGACTGTACCATGAAGTGAGCGAACAATAAATATGATAACAGTAATTGCTGGAACATTTTCTTTAAGGTATTTTTTTAATGGGAATATCTGCCCAATGTCCCCTGGACGGTCTGTATCAGTGCATTATTTGAATACGTATACACTCTATCACACTTCCCCAAAAAATGGGATTCAGGTGTTTCAAAGCCTTCCACTGCCGGAGGTGTAGAAAATCAAGTAGCTAGGCGTGCAGACTGAAACTATTTGTAAAAGAATTGGTCACTTTCAGGATCTCAGTGAATTCTTGTAATATAACTTGTTATCTTATATTATACCACGATCTATCTGAATACTCGATTCTGATTGTTGCTAGGTGTTGTATATTTTGAGATATACCACACGTAGTGCCGGCTCGGTCAGTCCATTCAAGCTCATTTAGTCGGCAGTTTACCGAATCACTCAACCTGGATTGTTTTAGTGACTATATTATTTAGGTTGTGTTGTAATACCTTCTTTTTTACACCAACTGACGTTCGAGAATCTCTGCTGGACTAAAGCCAAGAGACTTTATTAAAGCAGCTGTTGGTGAATACTGATGGGAGCCGCAACAACAAAAGCTAACGGAGACCATGAAATGATGTGGTTACTGTAAACTTATCTTGTATAATTCCACATTATAAGGATGCAAGGAGTTTCACATTTGCATTCTACCTGTTTTCATTCATGCAAATATCTTACTCGAAGACATTGTGGTCAAGTTTTAACTTGTTCTGAGGGTCATCGTTTTAAAAGTGTTTACATTAACTTAACTTTCATCATAACATTTTTCTCACTTCCTCTCAGCGTGAGCTCCTCCAGCTCCGTGTACTGTTGAAAGTGGTTTATTTAGGGTACATTGTTTAAGATAAGCGCCTCTGTTGACTATATTCACTCATATATTCAGATAAACTTCACGTTCGGTGCGTGTATGTGGAGAATAACTTTTCTTAGGGAAGGAGGTGCTGGAGGTGATTTCTTGTGTTACAGTAAGTTTCACACTTTCACTACGGATTTAGAAGTCATGAATAAAGTATAGTTATTTTAAAAACTGTTAACAATTAACCCTGATGTGCTTTTTGTGTATGAAGCTAGTGAGCGCACTGTAATGTTAGTCCTCTGATGCTAAGTTAAGATAAAGCTAACATTAAATAACATAAGGTTATCTCTGATAAAAAAAACATCAGAACAGCGTTCAGTTATTGCATGTTTGTCCCGAATCTCTTTTAAATGCCACAGATTTTTATCACTGCACTGTTAAGAAGCTGGATTCAGCCTCATTTTGTTATTCATGAATGAAGCACAATCTAGATTAATTTTACTCTAACGCAACATGACCATTTGTCTCTGTCAGGGGCAAGAAGCTGTGAAACAGACACAGTTAAACTCATTAAATTTTCATTTCGGTTATGTACTGTGGAGCAAACAATAATAATAACTTTAATATTGTAATGTTGCCCAAAGATAATGGTATAAACAGCATAGTCCATGTCAAATGTTAATACATCACAGCATCAAACTTCAGCACTACTATTTCTGTTTGGTCAAAGCAAGATTGATTGTCGAGAAAAAAACTTATAGTGACGAATGCTTCTACGCAGTCTTTAAAACTGAATAATACACGCTAAGCCATCGTTTATCTCTTACATATGTACATCACGTACCAACATGCGCCAACAGAACATACATGACTTAAACAGTGTCAGTTTTAGACAAAACTGGATAGAGTCTCAAAAATGGGAGAGTTTTGAGAGCAAAAAAAGTTGTTGATAAATACTAGCAACAAAACGTTTGATGATCAAATCCGTTGTGATTATCTTAGTGTGCATTGCTTTGCTCAGGAATTGAAGCAAAAAAAAACCTGCGGCAAGTCAAAAGTGAGACTAGTTTGGAAGCTTCTGATTGGTCAATATAACTGCAAGGTCAACTTATGGTTTAACATACTCTTTGCAGTGTTATAACATATTTTAAAAACACAGTAATAAATAATATGTTTTTAAAAACACCTGTGAACGTGTCGAACATGACCTTAGTGATGAAGGAAATTATTCTTCAAGAAAAGAGAAATAAATAATTTTACTGTGTGTATTTACAGGCATTAGTGTATGCAATTTAGGCTACTGTGAAGTATGACAACAAGCCAATGCCTGTCCTTACGTATGCATGTCTGTGCGTGTGTTCTTTTCTGTTGGTATATTAGTACATGTGAGCTCCATTCATTAAGAGATAACCCACTCCACCTTCTTCTTTCAATGTTTGAAAAAGAGAGTAAAAGGCTTTTGGTTGTCATCTTTTTTTATATACCTTTCCACCAATGAAAGGTGGCCTGACCTCATGCACCTTTCTCAGAGGGTTTTGGATGTGTTAGGTTCTGTAAGCTGATCCCCTGTTTACGTTCAGAAGGGTGTTATACTACACTCTTCTATTCAACCTTTTACATGCTTCCCTTCCCCTGGATGCATACTGTAGGTGCGCATGAGTGTTTCTGTGTGCAGAATTACTTCAGTTAGCTGAACTAATCTGAACTTTGTATTTACTCTTGTCAGAGTGCACATTTATTCACTCTCATTTACAGTCAACAAATATCTAATGCAGTTGGTGGAAAGAAATGCAGACTAAAAGCCTTATTTTGACAGTGTAATATGCAATAAGAGTGTAATTTGGAAGTAATTTTGTCAAGATAAAAAAGAGCTCTTTGAGCCCTGCTGGAATTGAAGGGTTAGTCACAGACAAACACATTTTAATTGTAGGTTATTCCACAAAATAAATGCAAATAAAAATAGTTTTTTGTGTCATTGGTGGCTGCTCTGTCATTCGCTTTTCATAAATAATATCTACCAGTAAATATATGAACTGACCAAAAGTGTAGAAAAAACAATTAAGCATTTGTTACTAAACTCTACATTAATTATGTCCCACATCTCTCTTTTTTTATATCTCAATGACTACCAAATAGTTAAAATACCTATTATTGTAAAATTACTGTATGCATCTGTAAAAAAGAACTCTATTATTAACATACAAAAAATATATTAAAAAATAAACTTGATGAATTGAATCATGTTTATGAATTGAGGTATCACTTTAAATATTTCAGATTTGTTTTGCTATGATTTTCAACGTTGAAAGCAAAAATATAAAATAAAAGACAGTGACTCAAGTTATGATCAACACTTTGGTTGGGTGGCCAGTTAAAGGGTTAAGTCAAGATAAAATGTAACAAAAAGATTTTGTTAGAATAAAGTGTCCAGATGACAATGAACTTATTTAAAAATCAGTTACATGTATTCATTCTATAGACATCTATGTTGAAAACTACCGAAACTGGTATAAAAAAGGATTTTTTTAAGGTACTATATAAGGAAATTATTTTTTTCTAATGTTCTATTGCTTTACAGCATTTTACAGATGAGGCATCTTTACTCACTAAGCTAGGGGTGCACTGTAGATAAAATTCATTCTGCTTCATGTTATAGTGGTCAGTGAGCAGGACATTTACTGCACATGAGGAAAGACTTTTTTATTTTGGTTTGAGAAATGGTTAATAGTACAATTTTAAGTGGTGAGAAAATGACGTTAAGAAAAACCTGGCTTAAATTTGGTTTGAGTTATTTTTGCTAAAATGAAATCCCCATCTAATGAAAAACTCTTGGAGTTCTCATCTCACACTCACATGCACATGTCCATTTGAATCCAGTCTCACTCGGGGTCAGCATAGTGTAGGGGGATGGGGCTCTTTCAAGATCATTCACCACCTATTACCCAGAGACAAACACAAGACCTGCACACCCCACCGAAACTCCTTCACTCGTTACTCCCAGCCTAAGCCAGTGACCCCTTTCCTTATGAATACAATACAATGATGAATGATGACAGAAGATACACATTTACTACTTTGGTGGAAGCCGGCTATATAAGAAGAGGTGTTTGGTCATGATTGCTCAGCAGAGAGAGTTAGAGAGGATGAATTAGGGCTGCAGGTTGAGAGAAGTGTCTGGTAAAGCCATAAACAAAAGACCCCCCAAATCCCCATCATTCCCCATTTTCCTCCCGTCCACCTCCCACGAGCCCTTGCAGCTTTGCTCCGAAACTCACACATACAGAGCCATGTAAATCTGACTCCCAGGGGAAGAGAGAAAGCCTGGAGAAAATAAATCTGGCATAGTTCACAGCGAGTTCAGCCAAGTCATGCCTCTGAGTTCTCTCATTCATTCTCTCGCTCCGATCGTTGTTATCTTTCAGTCATCGGTTTACCCCCATACTGGTGAATCTGCTTTCATTAGGTGTTTATCTTAGCCAAACGGACAACCTTTCACAGGCGCCTTCTCTGTTTGCCCTGTTAAAATTCCCTGCAACTTAATTTCGCAATGTTGTTTTGAATGCCATAATTAACACTTCCTCATGCCATGCATCTGGCCCTTCTGAAAACGTTTATTCATTTGCTGTAAAAAAGGAACATTTCTAAATTTAAATCTACTTTTGAGTACTTCTCAGTGTGTATTCTTGGTTTGCACAGATAAGCAATCTTAAAAGATTTCAAATTTGACCTTTACGCAATCTTGCGCTAATAACAGGGTTGGCAACTACACATCTACATTTTCTTTAATTCATTTTTTTTTTATTCTTTTTTTTATACTATAAACATTATGATTACTTTTATTTGAATCTTGAGAGCATTTTAACTAAACAACATTGACTGATCTAGGCTGCATTCCTGTAATTTTTTTTATAAAAATGATCTTACTTCTTACTACTATCTTAACACTTTACTACACTCTAATTTCCAAAAGCATCGTAACTTAAAATGATACTACACGCCAAAAATGAAACTGTAGCCATCAATCGTTTCACTTACACTTATGTTGTTCCAGAGCTGTAAATTTTGGATATAAAAAAGGAGGCCAGAGAGTGCACGAGAACAATCATGTCATATGGATTTTTTGTTTGTTTGTAATTACTCCACCCGGAATCTGGGGTTAGATATATATTTAAATATAGGTTTAAACCAACCTCTTTTTGTTGTCTAATAGACCAGCAACCATGCATGTTTATGATGAGGGGAACAACACTAAAACATGAAAAAAGTAGTGTTTGTGTGATACGGCACCTTTAAGTGCAACATCGAGATGGCAACGATCATTAAGTCACATTGCGGTTGGGTAAAAATTCAAGATGAAATGCCACATATGGTGATTTTCAGCAGAGAAAAGAGGATATGTTAACTGACAAAAAAACAAGACATTTTTGGTCAGTGCAACAACATTTGTGTTTGATGAATTTTTCAAAAATAAATGCAAATTTCCTGTTTGGTGGACAAGGGGAGAAAACATTAAGTTTAATGTATTATTATTGATAGGATAACTGATAATATAATATATTCTAAAGAAAATAAAGAAAAGTGGAGTGTTCCTTTAACAGTTTGTTATGTTATTTGTGTTTTGTCCCTCTGGACTTTAAAGAACAAACTCTAAGCTGCATAAATAAATGAAGAAAGCAATGAAGGGTGCAAAAATTATCCCTGGCAGTAGCAGTTGCATGTTGTTTGTTGGGAATCGAGGCAGCCGTTTTGCAGATTGAGGAGTTCCAGCCGATTAATGAAGACAAATGTGAAGCCAAGGTTTGCTAGAGCGCTGAAATCTCCACCTCTGATCTTTGACCTTTGATGAAGAAAGAAAAAGACAAAAACAACAGCTTGAAAAACTCTAAACAGAAAATATTTAGATCCAGAAACCCTTTAACACATCATTGACTGAACGGTTTGTTTTTTCAAATTTGTTTTTTGTTTCGTTCAGTCAAAGTTTGTCTGCTCATATTAAAACACAGGATCTGATCTGTGCAGATATGTGGCCTATTGTTATCATGACCCACCCAAAAACCTTCTTTCCAATAAAACATGAGCCAGGTACCCGAAGGAGGGCCTGCGGTGTTAAATTACCTGCAGTCTGTAATTACACACATATACAAGTCTTTCAAAGACACATTAGCTCTGATTGTATATAGTTAAGATAAAAAAAGCTTTGAACAGGGATCATGTGTTTTTTTTTTGTTTGTTTGTTTTTTTACAATGAAACAGAGTTGAAAAATTCATGGAAATGTTTACAAAAGCTCAATAGTGGCTTAATCCAGTATATGGTCTAGTTCCTGGATCTGTTACTCTGCTCACTAAGACCCATCATTGGCCCTGATGACGGAAGACTAAACCTGAGGACTTAGTTAGAGAGCATAGAGAACAAAACAGCTTTCTTTAATCGCAGTGTCCAAGCAAATAACCCTGGGGTGAGGGGTCAGAGGTTATAACCCTGGTGGAGAGGTATATGGGGGTTGGTTTGGGGTTGAGACTCTGCAGTGCTCTTGGCCGAAACAGCTGTAATAATAGATGACAGAGCTGGTCACTGAATTGAGCCTGGAGTTAAGACGGAGATCTTGGTGAGGGATCGTAGAGAGCTTTCTTCTCTTGCATGAACACATATGGCCTCAAGGTCTTAGGTCAGGAGAGTGACACGCACACTCAAGCTGGCACACACATACGTTCTGGAGATTTAAAAAAAGTTAAAGAAGAATTAGATACAACCTTTTGTTCGAAAGATGCTTTGGAAGCAACCAAGTTGAGCATTTAGCATTTAACTTACTGAAACAAGCAGCCAATATCAAGGGCAAATTGGAATAAATGATAGCAAAAGTGTCATGTTAGCATTTAGCAGTTATCATAACAATATCCCATAATATTCCATTTAGTCCAACCTGTTCTCTAGAGAAGTGGTCCTCAACCAACTAATAAATAAATGCATCAGCAGCTTCCTTGTAACATTGCAACATAACATGAGCATGTGTCTGAGATGTAAACAAGAGAATTTGGTCTTTTTCAAAAAAATTTTTTTTTATTATATTCAGACTCAGTAAATATCAGCAATATAATGGAGAAAAAAATACTTACCTTTTGGTCCCAGGGTTTGGGGACAGCTGTTGTACAGGTGAAAGAGAAATAAATTCAGCAAATGTTTGGCTGTCTAATCTATTAGTATTTTGATACAAAAACAAAAAAAACTCTCTCATGTGCCAGTTTCTGTTAACTGATCAATGACTGCAATATTATTGGTGTATTCCTCGAGCTTCTGAATTGCGTATCATCAGTTGTGTTATCACATAGTGTTCTCATGAACATAGCATATTTCCTTGGGCCCAGATCTGGTTTGCACAAGTATTTTCACTTGGAACAACACCAAGCTGAATTACAGCACATGACTGGCCACAGACATGAATGCAGATAAGGGACACAGATGGGCAAAATGAATAATGCCTGGGCAAAGTCTCAGCCAAGTTAACTATTAATTTAAGTTCTGACTCATATTGTCTATGCCACATTAAACAGATCATCTCTGACTGATTTTGTTCTACATACCTAATGCCAGTACCTGATGAATGTTGTCTTTGTAAAATAGAAACCAGTTAAAATACAACTAAACACTTTGCCATCAATAAAGGCTTGCTAAAGTCAAATCTGTTTGTCTTCTCCTAAATTAAAGTATTTTATAGTCTTCACATGTTTTTGGTTGAATCTGGTTTTCAGATTTTGGTTTTCAGACCAAAAAGGATGTTTTCAGCTGCTTGTCAGCTGACAAGATTAGAAATTACCTCCTATTGAATAATTCTGAGGAAAATGGGTAAATCTTATTTACATATAATTAAAATTGTCATCAAAGGTCAATTTAAAATTGTAATTTAAATAGTCATTTAAATGGTAATGTGTTACAGCCTTATTGTAAGAGATGGTGTAAATGTCGTGTAAATGTTTAAACTCATTTGAATGAATTTAAAACTGAAAACAGAATTTGCTGATTTCATTTCTGAATTTCAGTTGAACAAATAAATTAGTTTGATTCTCTGTATCATCTAAAGGCTGTTAAGTTTGTTGGTTTTCTTCATGAAAAGGTCAAACAACTCTGTACGCACAATGGAAGCTTCCAAGCTTCTTAGAGACTGTCTCAGCTTGATTAGTTGTGAACATATTTGAAGCGTAACAGAGATAAATGTACATGTGACAGTTATGAAACAGTAGGAGGGACCTGCCCTAGTTTCATCCAAACTCAGCTTCAGTTCTTGGCTATAATTATGGTAAAATCACCTATTGTCTCCATTCAGCGAGGGATTGGTTAATTTACAAGGCAGCACAAAAAACATACAAACACGAGCACAGACAATCTCTTGGAGAGGCTGGCAGGGGGTTTGTGATCCTGTTGTGAGAGGCAAACATTAAAGAGGGATTCCTCTTGGGAATGCAATCAGCACCATTGAGAGAGTAATTAACCTTGACTGCATCCCATGTGACCACTCCACCTCTGACTGAGCTTAATGGTGCTTGCATGATCATCTTAGACGATGTGGCACTCAAAGACACCAGACGGTTGTCACTAAATTTGGATACACACTTAACAATACTGACATTTCCAAAGAAAGTGCTGAGACAACTCTCATAGCAATTGTTTCTTGGCCCAGTTTTGGCTTAGTCGAGTCATTACATGACTAGGAAAATTAATTACCATGTTTGGCCCACAAACTGCATGTCAGTGTCAAAAAAATGTCAAACTTGGCCCAAATAATTCCCCATAAGTTAGTCAATTTACAACTTATGTCGGTACCGACTATGGGAAGCTCCTTTAGGGCATCCAATTCTCTCCATGCTCTTTTTAAAAACGGCAATTGGCGGCTGCGCTGATGGTCACGTGATCATGCCATCACTGACAAAAGTGGATGCAAGCGTGATGCTCTTCCTATCTGCTCATTGGAGCCAATACTCTCAGATATGTGAGCAACTGGTGAAAGATTTCACATAGGTGTTGGATTATATTTTCCCCCTTTTATGGGTTACTACAACCAGCCTGGTTCTCTGGCTGTTCCAGTATGCTGGAATCCCTGCAAGCCCCGGACTCTTGTCTTCCACTGTCTTTAAGCAAATCAATTAAGACTCCTTTTTATTAGTAGAGCACTTGTGCGTAGTGCGTTTGGCGCCATTAGTGAAGTTCCAGAAGCTTGGTGGCAGCTTCCCGTTATGTTCCCTTGGCTCATACACACTTCCGGCAAAGCTATTGACTGCAGTTCGCTGTCATGCCACTCAGGTATAATGGGGTTTTAATGACCTCTGTCTCATCACAGACAGACAGCCCTGGGCCTGTGTGAGGAGTTCGATTCACTTATGCAAAGTGTGCCACAAGTGATCTGAAAGATGTGTACTTCTCGCTAGTATAGTTCCTCTGCACAGACCTCTTCGGTTGGTATTAAAGGTCGAGTGTATCAGTACTGCGTCCTCCCCTTCGGCTTGTCTCTGTACCCTCGCAACATGACAAAGCTGATTGAGTTTTAGAGTGATACAGTTTGAGAACTGTTAATACAGGAAGGGTTTTGAATCCTGGTGTACTTGGACAACTGGCTGATACTAGCACAGTCACAGTCCCGCAGGGTCTATGTCACCTCAGCCATCAACTCAGAAAAGAGCCATCTAACCCACGGCCAGAGCATATCTTTTTCAGGTATGGAGCTAAACTCGTTGAACATGCGAGCACGCCTTTCTGGAGAGCGTGACTTGAGCCTGAAATAAGTTGCAAAGAAGTAGAAGATGAAAAGAAAAGAGAAGTTTGAAATACAGTGAGAACAGTTGCAAAGAAGTAGAAGTTAAAAAGAAAAAAGAAGTTTGAAGACAGAACAGTATGTTGGCTTCCTCAAAAAAAAAGTTTGTCACGCGCAATGCCAAAAACACAAAATTTTTGCTACGTACATCAGCTGTGCTTCCTCGTAGTTTGAGCGCAGTTCTACATGTGAATGTTTAAAATTTTGCAAATTCATTGTATTTCAACATATTCTAAGAAAACATAAAATACTAGCTTTTTCCAATATTTACTCCTGTGCCTCTTCTTAAAAATGAGTATTACAAAAATTTTCTTGTAATAAAATAAAACTGAAGAGGCTTCTTCACTTATCGCCATGTTTGTTAAGGCTGTTAGTGTGAACTTAATTGTGTTCAAGAGAATTATCCTCCTGCCTGAGTGAAGCCGGTTGAGCATCCATCGATCAACACTTCAGAAAAAGTTATCAGAAAAAGTATATAGGGGCTGTTCAGAAACTTTCGAAATTCATTCTGTGATTTGAGTAAATTATTCTCATTTTAAAAGTCTGGAAAGTGCACTTGTTGGCATAGGACGTGACAACTATAAAGCTGCGACTGATCACTTTAGGTTGGGGGTCAAAGACAGTAGATTGCTGGTGACACCCATGATAAATCATTGTGATAATTAAGACTTTTGCAACAAAGTTATATGATTCATACAGCTACTTTTAAACTTCTTGACAACTCTGAGGGGTTTTAATACTGATTACTTAAGTCATATTAAGATTTACATTTTTATTGCCAATCCACCAAATCAACAAATTGTTTACTCTTCTCCTAAAGACACTTTTCTAACCAGGAAACTACTGACCACTTTCACAGTGAGGCACAAACACTTTCTGCCAAAACCTGTTGGTGAGTTCATGCTTAGTCGGTATACAGGAGTATTGATATATTGGGTTGCATATTGGGCAAAGGAAGGGCAAACCATATTTTAAGTTCAAGAGAAATTGACAACAAAGTCAGCGTTTGAGAGCATTGTAGAGCAAAATGATTGCATTTGAGTTTGAGGGAAATGGTTCTGACAGCTTTTACATGGAACTGAAAGTCATTTGAAGAACTTGTGTGCCCTCTGAAAGCCAAGAAAGCTTTTTGAGTTTTACCACACAGAAAGGGAGTAACAACATTATTTGTTTGGAAGAATCCGTTCACAAAAGTTTGCAGAGAATAAAAGCTTGCTTTCAAAAGCTTTAAAAGCTGCAGGTGGAACATGGTACTTCTAAGCTGAGAGGCATAACTAGCATTAATGTTACTAAGCTATGCCTGCTAATCTTAGATAACAGACTGGGTAATAGTTATGTTGTAGTTAGATTGCTGAGTAGTTTTTTTTTAACATAGTTTGATTTGCTATGTGTAATTTGTAAGAAATAACTGAGACTAGCTGAAAACAAAAATTAGTTTATTGATTTTTTTGCAACACTTATATTTTTGCTAATTAACTGCATCTTTGAGCACAGATTGTTAAAGTTTTTTTTTAATTATGTTATAAAACATTGATAAACAAACTGTGGTAAACAGATTTGTTTTTCATCCTGACAGGCATCCAATGTTGACACGTTGAATGTATTTTTTTGCGTTGCTGAAAATCTCAACTCACTCACCTTTTCTGCAAGTTTTGGTGTGATCATTTCCCTTGGGGATGTACAAGTCAATATTCTAGAGAAAGCTCCTGATTGGTTTAGTGACAATCTTTCTGTTTTAAAGTTTTATGACCATAAAATCACATAATTTGTCATACTGTAAAAAAGTTCAACAGAAAGTACGCAAGACAGCAGAGTATATTTTCATTGTTCAGCTCAGAGGAATATGGTGAGAAAATTCCTGAGTAAGCATGCGTGAGTCTTTTTCTGCATGACAAGGACGGTAGTGTTTTCACGTTGCCTTCATGTTTGATGGAATGAGAGATGGAGCGGACTGACCCTTGAACTGCTTATAATCAGGAAGAACGATGAAGACCAAAAAAAATCATAACTCAAGTCAGATGGAAACCTTATTCAAAGCTGAGATTTCTGCTGTGCGCTCTGCCTGAGTGAGCTCCTCTACCATGCAGCCTGATGTTGACTGATTGTTGGTAATCAGCTGACAGGAAACACACACCAGGCCCGTTGAGCACACTTAATAGAGAACATACACCAAGAGGTCTGGAGAACGGTCGTCACCTTTGACCCCATGCCTGCATACTTGCAGAGGTCTTGTAAAGTAAACGAAACTAGATCATATAGACGTTACTGAACATGGCACTCATTAATCAAGACAGTGACTCACAGCTTTTAAAAAACAATCAAGTTCACAGTTTCTTCTGTCAGGGGCTCACTGTAATGCTGTGACCAGCAGCATGGGAAGGATGAGACAGACAATAGCATGTCTGTCTGAGACCAGCTGTGTGGCTGAGCCACAACTTCCTGCTCACAGCCCATTTTGAGCCAGAGGAAAGAGACTGAGTGTGTAAGAGACTCTGTTTTGTTCTTTTCTGTCCTCTCAATGTCTGACTGGAGCTCTGCATCCCATAGAGAAGGGAAATTACAGATGAAATGGAGACCAGACAAAGACACATGTGTTCTTTTTTCATAAAAATCCCAAAGCCGTCTTGACTCCACTGACATGCAAATGGCTTAGCAAGGAATTACTCAAGCGTGTATCCAGAGTTCCGCTCTGAACATATTCTAGAGGCCTGCACCTTACCTGATTAGTTTCACTTTGCAAAATGTTGTTAAATGAGGCAATATTTTGGCAGCTGCATTTAGCGAATACACTTATTCAAAAACACAGTTTAAAATAAATGCATATTAACATATAACCAGTAAAATATGAAGTTTTTAAAGTATCCATCCTGTACATGAATGCAATTCAGCTTGCTGAGGTGTCGATATGCAAAAAAATGTCTTTGATCAAAACGAAAGTAAACTGTCACCATCCTGCACTTTGTCTCCATTCCCCTAGAGGTCCCCGTAGTTCGCCTTTTGCCTTTGTTCTTCCTCATGTGCTCTTGTTTACTTTATTTCTATCACCTGTGACTCGTTCCAGCCCGTATATTTAAGTTGTCACCTTTTCTCTGAACTTCACTTGGTTTTTGAGTCAGCTTCAGTGAACTTGCTGTGCATTCCCTTGAGGTCCTGAGCTACGTCCAGTAAGACTGTTTGATTTTCTCCTGTTGCCTTATTGTCTATTTGTTTTCTCCCCTCGTGGAGTTTTCTTTATATGTTCGTTAGACTGAGTATTTTTATTCCTCATTCCGAGAAGAATCTGAGTTGTGTTTTTGCTATATTATTATTTTTTTTTGTTATTGAGAAGAAGTTAAATTTTTTCTAATAAATCCTTGTATCCTGGATTGCGTCTTGGAGTGTATTTCCATTGGGTCCAACACACCTGCTCCTGTGGTTCAGTGGTTCACACTTCAGTCTTCACCCCAGAGACCCGGGTTCAAGACCCGGCCGTGACAAAACATGGATGTTTGACTAGGGTCGAATTTGAAAAAATCTGAATTAAGCTGTTCAGACTGGAATGAAAATATCAGATACCAGTAAAAGTTATAATCAAATCTGGGTCACTTTGGGCTGCAGTCTGAGCGTAGCCTAAGTTGAGATAAACTGCCACACAGCTTTGTCAGCAACACATTTGCATTTTTGAAGCTATAGAGTGACAGAGTCTCTTAGAAAAGGAGCAAAAACAAAGAAAGCAATCCTGCTTGGATTAGTGGTGAGAAGGATACATAAGCACAGCTGCACATCAGAACCTCGATATCAAATCCATCCATCCATCCATCTTCATGTCTGCTTTATTCCCTTTCGGGGTCGCCACAGCGGAATGAACCGCCAACTCACTGGCATATGTTTTACGCAGCGGATGCCCTTCCCTGCCGCAACCCATCGCTGGGAAACATTCACACACACATTCACACTTTAACACTATGGGCAATTGTTCTTATTCAATTCACTTATTCCGCATGTCTTTGGACTTGTGGGGAAACCGGAGCACCCGGAGAAAACCCACGCGATCACGAGGAGCGATATCAAATCTTAAGCTTGCAATCTTCTCCTGACACTCTGTCTTCCATCTCTTATTTTCTATTTAAGGCTAAGGGTAGCAAAAAAAATCTTAATAAAAGAAGCAGTATCTGGGCAAAACTTTGTTTTTTGAAATTTGTGATAAGTTGTCATGAAGAGCAAAAAAACTGCACCAGATTGTAAATTTGACTATTTCGATGTCTGAGACCTGTGTGTAAACACAAACTTCCACAAGAAGCGATGGGATGAAATGAAACAACACAAGCTTTGTGAGAAACAACCAGAATACACAAACTTTTGATTCTAGAGGCCTGCACCTTACCTGATTAGTTTCACTTTGCAAAATGTTGTTAAATGAGGCAATATTTTGGCAGCTGCATTTAGCAAATACACTTATTCAAAAACACAATTTAAAATAAATCTTAAGCTTGCAATCTTCTCCTGACACTCTGTCTTCCATCTCTTATTTTCTATTTAAGGCTAAGGGTAGCAAAAAAAATCTTAATAAAAGAAGCAGTATCTGGGCAAAACTTTGTTTTTTGAAATTTGTGATAAGTTTTCATGAAGAGCAAACAAACTGCACCAGATTGTAAATTTGACTATTTCGATGTCTGAGACCTGTGTGTAAACACAAAATTCCACAAGAAGCGATGGGATGAAATGAAACAACACAAGCTTTGGGAGAAACAACCAGAATACACAAACTTTTGAGAGTAAAATTGAATATTTATTTACACACTCTGGGTTTCAAATATTTAGCAGAGTTACAAAGCACTTCAAAAATCCTGAAGTTGTGATTTGATTACTTGAATTTATATTGATTTTCAGTAGAAAAAGAAATATTCTTTTTCTTAAAATGTTGTATTATTTTTTTGTCTTCTGTGATTTTTTTCCATGGCTACTTGTTGCACTTAATAGTTTATAGTAATTTGTGGCACATGCTGAGCATTTAAGGGATTCTAAAAGTTATAAAAGCAATAGTTCAAGGGTTATGAATCCATCTGAAGACAAAGTGGAAGACTTTATTTATAGAGGAAATGCACTCCACAACCACCTTTAACAGGTTTTTGTTTACTCTATACATGCCTTTCTAACATGGTCCGGAACAAAGAAGTTTTAGAGAGAAGTTGTTGCTTATGGTTTGTAGAGATTGTTTTGGGTTCAGAGGGGATTCTCTTCAGGTCAGGGACCCCAATCCTTTGCTAGGTTTGCCTGACAAAACCTCTAATTGTGATCCAACTTTACCTCCAGAACAACTGAGATACGATACTTTGCATTATCAAAAATAACAAATCGTGTAAGCACCTTTCAAAACATGTATATCCAAAGAATCAGATTAAGTTTTTAAGAAATAGAAATCTGATAGTTTTCAAAGACGTAAAGCAGCTTATTTAGCAGCAGTCTACTGAACAAAGCACTATACAAATAGGCATGACACAACTTGTAGAGGGAATGCAAACATCAACACTTCTATGATTAAAAAGACTCTAGAGAACTGTTTTCTCTCCAATTCAGAGTTTATTTTCACTGTTAGGAATGCTATTCTATCATATTATGGCTTTAAAAAGTTTATGGACCCTTGCAATCCCCTTCAACAAAGTCTTGTACTCGGCAGTCTTTTAAACCCTAAAATATAGACGAAAAGAATTGTGTTGTAAACATATTAAGGCCTTGACTGAATGTACAAAACGCCCTCATAAGGGCATGTTTTACAATGTTGTGTAAGGGCTTTTTGTATCAGCCCCTTTTGTTACCTAATATATCCCGCTTGTCTTTGACACCAGATAATATGGGGCTATTACTTACCCGTGTTTACTTCAGGTGTGAAATGTAGGGGTTGAAAAAGAAAGAGTGAAGCATTTCTAGCCTTATTCAGGTGGCGGGCTGAACTATTGTACCCTTGAGTGACGTACAAGGGAGTGAAGGGGATAGAAAAATCTATTTCTTGGCAGTTCATTCAGTTGAGCTGCCCCGAGGAGAGATGCCAAGGGTGAACATATTTCGTCATGCTTATTAAGAACAAAACAAGAGGGGGAATATTCCAAGAGTGGGAAATTGAGAGGCAATCTGAATGAAACATGTGGAGACTAGCTGGCTGAATCTGTGGCTCATAGAGTGTCCTCCATTCTTCGAGCGAAGCATATTGTTGGTTGAGAATTCTCCCACAGTCTTACATATCCCACCTCTCCTGTACTCCATCCATTCATGCATTCACAATACCTGCAGCAGCAATAAATATTCACCAGTTCCACACTGTTGGAAAGAAAGCCTGATTGAAAAGTATGGACAAAACCTGAAAGAAGGAAGAGAGGGCAAAGCCAAAGAGAAGAGAAAGAAAAAGAAGAAAAGGTTGGGAGTTGAAACTAGACAAGCTTACCAAAAGCTAGGCAAGGTGTTGGCGAAGAGCCATGCGGGTGAAACAATGCCCAGTATGCGCTCTATACAGATTCAGTCAAGCATCAGGATACTGGAGGAGTGAGGGGCAGCTGTGGCTCTAAAATCCCGCCAAAGAAAGCGAGGGGAAGAAAGAATGAAGTGAAAGGGAGGTACAGCTTGATTGAAGTTTCAGAGTTGGCACTCGAGCTGAAACATTTTAGTATTTCGTGTAGTATTGGTCCCCTCCAGTACTTGCTTGCCAGATATGGAGACCAATAAAGGCATGAGCTGCAGCACTCTTCTTTATATATCTAGCACTCTGGCTCAAAGAAAATGTAAAGCGTTATTAAAGTTAAGCTCCCTTAAATGATCTAAGTTCATCTATTGGTTACTGGCGGTTACTGTTAATGTTTGATTGGTTGTTTCCACTGTCACTCTGTTTGAACGACGTGCACCTGTAGGTGTAACTGGCTTAACATGTCACATATACTTCAGGAAGTTTCACCCAGTTACTGGTGAGTTATTAGCCTTTTAGATTTTATTTTGCTAGAGTAGCGTTAGCTTAACAGACTTTAAAAGCCAGTATTTAATTTACATTAACATCTTTGTGTTTAGTAAATGAAGCGTCCAAGTGGCACAATGTCAAGCAAACAAAAAATTGACATGAAACTTCATTAGAAGCCAAACTAATGTTAAATTGCTCAAAGAAAGCTTCGCTAGGGGTGCCCAACTCTCTTCACACAGACTTCTCATGTGTGCCTGATGATGCGATCTCTCCTGCTGCATCGGAGAGAGAAGGAGATGATATATTGCTCTCCCCCTTTGGGTGATGGCAAGTTGTACTGCGGAGGAGATGGCCGAGTTGCTTACCCAGGATGCCAGAGAAATTGGGATATAGTGGCTGTGCCCCTCACACACAAAATCTTCAAGCTGGACGAATGGTTATGGGGCCCCTTAGTATGATAAACCACAGCCACTCAGATCCCGTTCTTCCCAGAAGTGCATCGGGAACTGACCAGAAGCAATCTTTACTGTTAGAAAGGAGGATGTTCAGTCTCCCCTCTCTCGCTCCACTTGACGGTGTGGTTGCAAAGGGTACGACGCGATTCCCCATGTAGAGCAGGCTTTGGCAATGCATTATGCCCGGAAACCCTGCTGCCTGGTGTGAACAGTCGCGACCCCCATCTCGTCTGCTAAACTTTTCATGAGACCTGACTTCGAAAACTTACGCTGCTGTGGGTCAAGCTGCCACTGCCCTGAACGCCATGGCAACCTTTCAGGTATTCCAAGCCAAGGCCTGAAAGATATGCAGCAGGGGAGTTGTCGCCCAGGTCTTATGGACAACCTGAGAGCTGTTATGGACTTTTCGCTTAGCGCTGTAAAATTTGAGACAAGCTCGTTGACCTACTCAGTCCTCCTTGGATCATCAGCCCCTGCACCAAAGACAGCGACTAAGAGCAGCTACGAGGAGTTGATGGAGGAGCAGTCCTGTCCAGGGGCCTCCCAACATCATCAGGGAAGCGGTCCCATCGCAAGCGGCCCTAGGACATGCCTAGGGAGTCCTGCTGCCATGTGGGCTTCGCCACCAGCCCCTTGGAGGGACCCACAGATCAGAACTCAGGTTTTCATTAAATGTGCAATAAATTTCAAAATATTCAATTAATATAGCTGCAACATCAATTATCAGACATTGAGTCAGCTAAGATGCATGAAATAATTTTCCCCTTGTCTTATATTGGCACATTGCATGTCAATTTCTTCATCTAATGCACAGATTGAGGAGGAATTTCAGATGATCACATTGAAACCACTAACGGCCACATTTCTTATGACATTGGACCAAAACACATACAAACTGCTGAATGTATAGAAGAGAAAGGGAGGAGCACTGGATGACATACTTGACATCATAAATGAGGCATGCATGTTTCACATCGTTTAAGTTTATTGGTGTATAGCATTTTGAGATTGTGCTTTTAAGGTAATTTTATTTCACACATTTTTAGGAGAATAGAATTGATTCTCGCAGAGAAGCTTTTATCCGAGGCCTAGGAGAAAACACAAGCACTGGAGAGTACGTCTGTACAACACCAAATTCCTAATAAACAGCGTTTTATTAATCCATATATTACAACGGATTGCCTTCTTTTTAAAAGAAGTGTAATTTCTTTGTTTTTTACATGTAAAATCTAGTAGAAATTCATTTGGAACAAGAAGCTCATCTAGCAAAAAACCAACAAACACTAATTTGTTTTACTTTAAGCTGGAACTCTTATGCTTGAATAAGTAATACTATCACTTGAAACAAGACGTTTATGTAGCAAAACAACAAACCGAACACAATTGTTTTACTTTCAGCATGAACGATGAAAGGTTTGAACAAAAATGTACTCCACACAACACAAAAAAGAAAGTTAGGAGAAACTTTATTGAAACAACATTGCGTTCATTACGTTAGATCACTCACATTAGAGCTTGCAACACAACAAAAACCGCACTCTAACAATAAAAACAATAAATCATAACAACTCAAAACAAACAAATCCATATAGTGGATGTGTATAGCAGCTCGCTATATTGTTTTATTTAGATTTAAATCCTCAAAATACATTTCGACCATAGAAACAACATTTCACAGCTTCCTCTTGTTGAACCTCATGGACAAAAGTCACTCCCCCTCCACCGTTGTCCTATTAATATTTATAACTTTTTCAACCAATGGCGCAGTTCTTCGCATGGAACCGATTTACATGCAACACCGGTCCTAACAGAGCACCTGTACTGTAAGCAGTGAGGACATTTAGACTTTTCAAAGTGAAGTGAATAACCAGGTATAGATAAATTAATATTTAAGTGCTCAGGAGCTCTAGCCTAAGTTGACTAATAACAAAATGTAACAATGTAAAAATGTTTAACTAAGTATCTGTAATCTTTATATCGTTCATATAAAACTCAGTTTTAAATGATTTGTTAAAATTATGTAGTAACATGTTTTTATACTCAAATCGTATCAAAGTAAGCTAATTTATGATCCTGTTAATTGTATTTTTTTATACAATTACCAATAACCACGCGTCTAGCTTGGAGATTTTGGATGTGAGGAGCAGAGCCACCTGTAAGCTAACCTCTCTGGCAGCCCGGGTAAGCAACTCGGCCATCTCTTTCACTGGACAACCTGCCGTCCCCCAGAGGGGGAGAGCGATGTACTGTCTTCTTTGGGAGATGCGCCGTCTCTTTCCGATGCAGCAGTGGAGATCACATTAGCAGGCACACAGGAGTTGTCAGAAGATGCTAGCAGCGCATGCTCCGATAACTCACTGTGGCGGATAGCAAAGCAGGAAGCACGCGGGACGGGAAACGTGCATGCAGTCCTGCTTTGGCGCACCTATAGTCACAACATCTCCAGTGGTGGCCTGAAAGAACGCCAGCCCCGCTCAAAAGCTTTATATTACAGAACATTGCACTTCTCTACTTTTAGTTTGTTAATATTTTATTTTAATAGTTTCAACTTATTACTTAAACTATAAGATCTATTTGAACAACAGGTTGGCTTCTAAAATATCATACAGTATATAAATAAAAAAAACTAAAATCTGTGCCACTTTTTTATACATGAGCACCTGCCTCTTTAAAGGTCTGTGTATTGCTCTGTTTAAAGGCATGCCACATAAATGTCAGCTGTAAACCAGAGCAAATGTTTCGGTTTTGTAATCTGCCCATTTCCAACAATCCAGAAGTGAAACATTGCCAAGAATTCCAAGAAGATTTACAAGAATTATCTGACTATGTCCAGTGTTAGTTTTGAAATCTCTCACAAAAATAAGATTCACTACTGAAACAGTATCAATTTAGTATCAATGACCTGTGATTCCCCGAAAGATTTTTATTGAGAATAAATACACTGCAGATTATTTAAATAATAACATCTTGGACCAAACATTAACAACCATTATGTACTCCAAGTTTTCCAAAGTTAGACAGGATATGTTCAACCAGCTTTAAAACACCTGAGAGAAGCCCATCCATATTTAAAGTTATCTCAGAAACCACATTCATAGTTCTATACAGTTTATGAGGCTTCCATTTAAAACTTATGTTTAAAATTACGTAATATATGTAAAAATTTAATTCTTACTTTAACTCTTTTATTTCACACTTAAAGTTGTTTTTTCATGCTTCAGATAAACAAAGCAGCTTTTATGTCAATTGATAGAATAGAAAGAAGATTGAGTTTAAACAGTCATATTTCAGTCTTGCAAGAGTTTTTGATTCATCTAATTTCCTGTTCACATCTGTTCATCAAGATATAATTTCACACTTCTTAGCAGAGTTTGGCATCGTTTAGCATCTTCTGAAACTGACTCTTTCAATTTACTGCAGGCGATTTGTCATGACTTTCTAGTAAGAGCATGGAAAATGAAAGGGATAATATTTCCAGTAAATAATGTAGAAAAGACACCTGGAACATTCACAAGTAATCCGTCTTATTAACAACCTAAAAAGTAGCTCTCAATCCCTCTTTTGCATTTCTCTTTCATACATTTACTGTGCAGCTCCTCTGTTGTTCTCATTTATGGTGTTCTGGGGCTCACTGTGAATGATGAAGGTCAAGGCGAAAAGAAAGAAAGCATCTCAGGGGGAGTGAGAGAGTATGCGCTTGGGCCCCTCGGGATCAAAGCCTCACGTCTATTGTACATCAACTGTGATAGGGGCTATTGGACAAAGCAGTGAAAAGAAGTGGGTTTGACCCCTGCTGGCTAACTGACAGCTCTGTCTGTATGTGTGTGAGCATGTGTGTGTCTCTCCATGTCTGCAAGTAAACTAGGGACCTTCCTTAAATTACATTACTCATGCCTACTTTGGGTAACCTTATGCTTCATTCTGCTTTTATTGAGGTGTAATATGAAAAGTTGGGTTGTTTCAAGATCCTTTGAGGAATGAAGAAACGCTACTCTCATATCTCCTCTATCTTCCTTCTCTGCCCCTCTTTCCTCAGGTGTGTTGAAAACATTACGCATGAGTCAGAGTTGAACGAGTGACATTCAATAGCTTCCTTCATACGCCAACCTGCGGCAGCACACACTCTCACCTGAGCCGTACTGACAGACAGCTGCAGCCAGTTTACTGAGAGGAGCCCCCAAGTATTCAAGAGGGTGTGTTACAATGATAGAACCTGAAAAAGAGTGTCTGTGCACTGTGTGATTTAATTGACATTGGGTACACCAGCCCTTGTCGGACAGAAATGGTTAATTTATTTTACATAATCAGTGTATATTTGAATCAAAGTGAATTTACACCAATTTTAAAAATGCTAACTTTTGTAAATGTTTACACATAAATTTGTAGTCTCAATGAGTTGTTTGAACACATATAGTTTTTTTTTTTTTTTTACGGGGGAAATTGGTGAAACTAAAGCCACCTACCACATTTACAAAAAAAAACTTGTGTACATGAGCACGGGAAGAAAAAAACCTCCCTAAAATCAATCAATCAATCAGTTTTTATATAGCGCTTCTTTAGCAATTGCTTTCAAAGCCGCTTCACAAAGTCCCCGTGAGGATCAGGTAGAGCAGACAGGAGTGCCCTCTGTGAGGGGACTCCCGCTGACTGAGGCAGGCGCTAATCACCTTCCCAGCATAAAGAACATACAAACTTAAAATCCATCGATGAACGGTTTGCCGGACAGGACCTGAAAAAAAACAAAAAACAAAACAAAACAAAGACAAAACAGGAACTAACAAATGTAGAAAACGGTTAGTAAACTGTAACACAGACAACAAACAAGTGATCAGCATCAGCTGCAGGAGGTGAGATAAATAATGAGGATAGGTTAGAGAGGAACATTGAACCACATTGTTTTTTCAAACAGTTTGTATGTATATGGTGCTCAGACACCAGATCTGTTTAGACAAATACCAAGAGATAATTATTGGAATGCCAGTTTAAACAGATATGTTTTTAATTTAGTTTTGAAATCTGTGAGCGTAGCTGAGCTGCGGACAACATTTTAAAACACTAAAAGGGCAAATCCAGTATAGGGCAGCAGAATCCTCAACCCTGAGGTTAATATCGACCAATCAGAATATTTTTTCAGTTCTGAAACTCACATAAAGACAAGAACAACGTCTTTTATGAACCAAAATTATCTAACCATCTTTGCCAAAAATGTTTCACTTTCAAAACTTAATTTATCTGAGTTATTGGGTCTTGTTCAATTTGTAGTCCTGTACATTCCAGAGGATATGTTTTAGCACAGAGAACTGCAGCATAACCCCTCAATCTATCACCATTACCCACGAAACTCCTTCAAACTCTGTCTGTAACCAAACATTCTGCAACCTTTCCTACACTTACAAATGATATATATTCATTTTAGTACTCATTTTCATTCCAACATTTTGAGATTTTATAAGAAGACAAAAATAAGAAAATATAAGACCAAGAGCAATGCACGCTAAGCTAGTTAGTGAACACTTTTTCGGTTCTTTTGTCTGACAAAAAAAAAAAACCTAGTTGAAGGCATTCAAAGTTGTGCCACTGGCAAATCTAAAAAAGTGTCTATTACTCAATAGTAAAACCATTTTCTAAAACACAGCCAATATGTGAATAAAATTTAACATTTTAATGAATCATATTCCTTTTAATGAAACATATGCATCTTTAAGGGATCAGAGGCAGCCGAGACCATGACAAGATAAACCGGTCATTGATTCTGTGAACAAAGAAAATGAGAATCTCAAGAAAATCTAGATTCTGTTTAGATAATCCAACTATTTCTTTTTTACTCCAGAGAGTAAATGCTACATTTAATATCCTTACAATTCAAGCATTCTGAAGAAACATATTTATTGTGCTGCCTTTGTTATGAGAAACACAACTTGTCGAAACAGTGACAACTTTTGAAAATACAAAAGATATAATTTAGAACAAAACACTTGAAAGTTCAGGAGACCCAAAAGATTGATATTTCATCATATAAAATTGAAGGCTTAGTGTTTTTTTTCTGTTGTTGGAAAGCTAACATTATAAGAAAACATTTATATTTTCCAATAAAATCATTCCTTAAAAGAACACTAATCTTACTGCCTTTTTCACTAAATTACAGTAGTCTTTAATTGGAGAAAAATGGTAAACGTGTAAAAGATGATGCCATTTCCTGAAATCCATTTATTAATTTATGTTCTAACAATATGAGTAAAGGAAATAAGAGAGGGACATTTATTAATATAATATTGTTAAGTATAATATTGTGTTTTTTCATGAAGTAACTTTCATCTTATCTATCTCTTTTTAACAAAACAACTGAAGCAAAAGTTTCTTTTTAATACCAGATGTTCCTTTGCTTAATTTTCTGTCTTTATCTCTCCCTCATGAGCCAAGTGGTGGACATTGTTTCATGGCGAGAGAGGAAACCATTAGCCCCCAGTGCTGCTTCTTCTCTCCCCTTTCATTAATCTGCTATGACAGTTTCACTGTTTACAAAATCCACAGTCAGTGAATCACTGGATGGGAGGCATAGCACCGTTCGGCTCCATTAACCCTTGACCCTGAGCTTTCTGGCAGCAGAGCCAGGCCTTAGGGAAGAAACGACACCTGTCCCATCCTCACGGGGTCACTTTATTTAAATCACCAAGTTTATGAACTCTCCAATCTAAGGCAGAACTTAAGGAAGGCAGGAGGTTGGAGGTTGGCCTAAACTATTTACCTCTGTTTCTGTCTACCTCCAGAACGCCTGAACAATAAGGGACACTAAAAACATTTTGCGCCTTCGACACTAGCACCAGACTGAATTCTACAGGATGTCCTGGAGCGGAAAAAAACCCTCTTCATCTCTACAGTTTCCTGACTGAAGACAAATGGTCCTTTAGAAGTTGGAGGTCATAAGTTTACAAAAAGTAATAAAAAATGAAAAAAAAAAGAGTTTTTGAGGGGAGGATGTACCATAGTATCAGATCATTTCTCTAGCTGTTGCTCTTTCTTTTTATTTATCTTCTCAGTATATACCTAGAGTACAAACTTTCTCATTGATTGCTTCTACATGCAACAAAAAAAACTGATTAAATTGGGATATTGCGAAAAACATTATGGCATTTATATGCAGATCAGTCAAGCAGCTCCCTTTGCATGACCCTTTGCATTACAAGGTTTCTCACATGCACATCCCAAACATTTGCATTGCGTAGAGCTACTGTTGTATATTGTATTTATGTTGTACATTTGTTTATTGGAACTATGAATACCACTGTTTGTTTGGATGGTTATACATCTTCTGCGTGCATCAGTAAATTAGTATTAAAGTAGCATTAGAATGTGCTCCTGTTGAGTTATAATGATTTCTGAGAGCAAATAATATTGAGGTTTGCATGATCTTTTGCTTTTCCATGTTTATCTGGAAAATTGTTTTTTGCTTTCATAGTTTGAGAAAATCCATTGTTGTCAAAACAAATTCTGATAAGACAGATTTACCAATAAACTGAAAAGCTGAACAAAAGAAAACAGCTAATTGAACATTACTGGTTAGTGCATCTAAATAGCCATGTAAGCATTCTCATTGACGACAGTAACAGGAACAGGTCCCCATCTCCTATGCTTCACCACTTCTGAACAGTTTCTTTCCATACCTGAGGCCCTACTTCGCAATGTTTGCCTAAATTGACTTTAAAATCCTTGTCAAGTGTGCATTGCTATACAAGACAAAATGTGTGTGTGAGAATGAAATTAATTTCATATTGCTAAAATATATGACTTTCTATTAAATATAAACTCAATGAAGAAATCACAGAGACTTATATCGTTTTAGCACACTAGTCTTTTATTCTAAGCAAACTGATGTTCTACACAGATGCAGATTAATCTGACTATACCCAGTTAGCAATAAAATAAAAAAATGTCATCTTCCTATAGTATACAGTAACTGACTATTCTGAATTTACCACAAATGTGTAAATATAATAATAATTATAAAAAAAAAGCCAAACGTGTGATTTGGTTTTTAATGTGACACAGTTGACATGAGCCACTTTTTTTAATTTTTAAAATGCTCCATTGGCATCAATAAGTTACTTAAAGGTGCCATTTCATGCACCTTTTGAATAATTATAAGAAGTATTTAACCTCTACATAACTGCACCCTTCAAAGTGTATAACTTTCAAAAGGCTTCAAAAGTTTGTGTAAACAACGTCTTTGAATTACCTCAATTGGGTGTGCTGTGTAAAACGAGCCTTGTATGCCCATTTCCTCCCACTGCCATACTTCCCGCACACCCCCTGCTGGGATATGCTGGTTGGCAACAGAAAATCCCCTAATTTCTGATGAATATATGAATGTTTTGGAAAGCCCCCCCCCCCCAAAAAAATAAAAAACACTTTTGGCCCAGGATCCAAAAAGACTCTTTTTATTGTTTATCCAATGCGGTTCTGCTATGGTTACACCTCCGTCAGTAAGCACATACATTCTTCAGTGAGATGCATTAGCGGTTTATCTTAGTGGGTAGTGGTATTGCCATCCAGCCAAAAATAGGATTACACACACATGCATGAACCAATCTGAATATGACCAAAACTAAAACATGATAGACATGTCTGAAAAGTCCAATTTACGTGATCAGCACCTTTAAAATATACTAAGAGTAAATAGTTTGAATTGAATTCATATTTAATAATAAGGTTAAAAACTTGGCTATGAAATCAATATTAAATGACTGTCTCTTTAGGAAGTGTCTTAGGAACAGAAGGGTGATGCAGAAGGATGTTGTCCATTTTGAGTCTCAGTTTGAGATTAAAGTAAGGACATGAACGACACAACTTTTCTTACTATTATATTTGCTAATGTTCAATTAACACAAAACAAACTGGAAACAGAAGATTTTGTATCATTATAAGAAACTTATGTTTCACTTTTTACAAAGGATACTTTTAGAATTTTTTTCAAAGTAAAGGTTTCAAAGTAAAGTTACTTTGAAACCTTCTACCAACTCAGAACTCACACAAATGTTGTTGTTAAAAGTCCCATATTATTTGAGCCCTCTATACTAGCGCTGTCCTGTTAACAACCTTCAAAATACTACATTTTTTGTAAAAAAACAAAACACGGTCCCAACTGACCAAAGCTCTCCTGTTAGTCCGAATTCAGCAATAACAAACAAAAGGAGTGGTGCTTAAAAAAACATGTTCTTGTTTTAAAACATTATAATCGACAGTCAACAGCTATGTGTGATGTAACAGTAGTGATGCGGAATTTGAGTCCACAGATGAACCAGAAACCGCAGGAAAAAAAAGGCTCCTGGGGATGTGTTCACAAGGTAAATAAGATGTACTTACTTTTTTAAACTAGATAATTTAGAATCAGTGTTGGGCAAGTGCCTCTAAAAATTTAATTAGTTTCAGTTACTAGTTACTTTTCATAAATAGTAACTAAGTTACATTATTATAAAAGCAACTAATTACCAGGGAAAGTAATTTTTCCATTGCTTAAATTTGTCAGATACAATAAATCTACACCATTCCACACTAATATAATGTGATAGAAAACAGTCAAATTCAACATAACATTTTATATATTATCATATAAAACATAATAACTGGTTTAGAAATGTAAAGTATACTTGCACAGAACATAACCTGTCAATAACTGTCTATAAACAATCCTTCTTAAGAAATGTACCAAAAATAAACAAACAATAAAAATAAATATTAAACTACTTTTTTGTTTAATTCTGCCTGTGGAAGAGAAAATCAATTTAACTTGCTTGGGTTTCGTGGCTTCTCCTTCTGTGAGCAGAGCTAACATTATCATTTATTAATCCCCAATGAAAAAAGACTTTCTTTCAGGGCACATTCTTGCCTTCCACCTGATCGAGGGAAAGGTAGTGCTTATACTTTCAGTTAGTGAAAGCTAACTTTAAAATGGTTTGTCATGGTTTCGAATTGAGTTCTTGAACGCGAATAACAGTTACCGTTGTGTGTTTGTGTGTAAAGAGCCACACTATCCTGCTTCTGTTTGGCAAACATTTGACGGTCAGCCAATCATCACGTTCTTCCAGTAACACGTTCACAGACATACCAATCATCAGTATGTCTCCCGCTCCTGCCCTGAACACTAACACACTCAAACCGCAAAGAGGTGCTCTGGTAGCAAGACGCGCTTACATTAAAGCCCCTTTAGTGTTCTCAAATAATATAGGCTGCAGTAGTAATGCACCATTTATGGAAAGTAACGGTGATGTAACGGGGAAAACAGTAATTAGTTTAATTTTGCGTTACTGAAAAAAGTAGTGCTTTGCATTGATCAATATTGGCGTGATAAGAATGCTAAATACTACCAAGCCACAATACAGATGCTAACAAAGGAAAGGTTTTATTTACCTCTTCATATACCATATAAATATAACAACATACATTCTTATTCATCTTTAATATAATATAATCTCTAATATTCCAACATGACTGTATAAAAATGCTGATTACTAGCTAGTCAAAACACAACACAGAAAACAAAGGAAGATTAACATTATTGGCAAAGTGTGACTCATCCAGTGTTTAATATAGGGCACAAGCCAAGAAAAGAGTTGAAGCGCTTGTTCTGAACCACCTTGACCAATCACAGAGCCTTCCGTATTGGCGCAAATGGTCGAGTGGTTGTGTTATGTAAATGTACAGCCGTTTCAGAGGGTAATTTGTAAGGTTGATGCTCAAGCATAGATTGGTTTCAATGGTGAAATGCCAACACTTCTATTCAGGTTCTCTAGTACTGATCCAGCCAAGCAAACAAGTTATATTTAAAAAGACGTTCATAGATTCAGTATTTCACATCAGTTGATTCAGAAGTAGTTAAATTGACAAATAGTTATTTGGGGCCATTCATGAAATGCATGTTTGACCCGTTCTTTTGCACTGTAGGAATTTTAAACTAAACCAAACGTACCATGCATACTTTGACCTCAGTGTTATTAAAACCATATTGTCCAATAAAACCAACTGCTGCTCTTTAGAATGTCAAGACTAAAAATTCCCAAGGCTTTCCTCAACTGCCTTGACCTCTCAACATCCCATGATAACAGGATCCTCAGCTCACAGAGAGGTCCTACCTGAAGGTCAGGCTGCCCAAATCACAGTTGACACTTTAAACTGTTATCACACATGCTCCATCACACATCTACACTTCTCTTCAGCTATCACTCGCATGTCAGAACACACCCTGGAGCGCTGTCCTGCTCAGTCCTGTTCAGAGTGTGTAGCCCTCCCCCACATACCAATACACACTGATAACAAAATCCCTGGCTGGTCAGATTCTCTGCGTCGGTCTCTATTGCGTTGTCTATTCTGCTAACACGCTAATGCTAATGTTAAAGGTTAGGTTAAATATCTGGGGGACAAAGTTTAAGTTAGTGTGTGTTTAAATGACTTGTAATTGGATTTACTTGTTATTCATTGACAGACACTGGTTAATGTGCATCTTGAAGTGAAACAGAATCACGGTGTAATGTGGAATATAAGCAGTAGTTGGCAGTGTTTGATGCATTCTTGTTAAGCATACATTGAACAGAAAATAAAGATGTACTGATTCTAAGCATGTGAGAAGAAAGTTGGTAGAATGAATAAAATGTCAGGGAAGTAGAGAAAAATGTAACTGCTGGGAATGTCAATTATCAGCTATGTCAATGTTTCATCATTAATCTAAAAACCACATTTGATTTATCAAGTTAAGTGACCTAAGCTAAATATTACGCTTCCAGATATTTTTTGAAAATGCTCTAAAAATGGAAATTTATCCCTTTTAACGGTGTCTTCTACCCATATAGATTTGCATAGGAACACACAAAGTTTAGTCAAATATGGTTTAAATTTTGGTTTTGAAATGTCATATTCCTTCGATTAATTATCTGTGCTGAAAAACTCCCATTTTTAAATGTTCAACGCCCCCATTTAATAATATATTTAAAATTAAGATTTAAGAGTGTTATATTTCAAATGTGAAACTAGTAATTTATACCAAAAATCCGTTTGATTCTATTTTTGTCAGAAAACACTGTACTTTTTTGCTCTTGATATAGATTTTTTAACATATTTAACTTTTGTTTAGAATTTCTAATTTTAAAAGGCTAAAAATTAGGATACAAAAACCACTACCCTTTAACCCTCATTGTGAGAGCCTTCATCATTCAGGGCTCTTGGTGATAATAAGGTTCCAGTTCCTTACTCCAGAGAGAATAAATTATAGGTAAACTATAAATTTATAAGTTAAAAAGGTTCTTTTCCTGCATGCTAGTCTCTGTGAAAGGCTTGCATAACCATGCTTCCCCTCGTGCGAAAGTGTAATTCGAGAGGTCTTACATTAATGTTTGCCAAGTTTTTCATTTTTTTCCAAGTTTTATTTCTCTGCATGAATGAATAATGTGGAGGTTGTATGGCATGATGTGTGAGGTCATGGGCTAAAAGATTAGTTTTCAACTAGGACTCATTTCAGTAACTCTTTCTTATTAAAGGCAATGTTTTGATACACAAAGCATTTTCTGTTTTAAAATTCCTATCACACCACATGAGAGTTCATTTAAAAAAAATAATAATGGTGGCCCCGTTTCATAGAAAACATAAAAACGTTGATTCAAAATGTTTTTGTTGCTTGTTTACATAGTTTTTATTAGATATCAGTCTCTCTGAGCAAATTTACTTTAAGGTTCTCACTTTTTGTTCCAAGCTTTTTGTTCACCTCATGACACATTTACCTTTATGGATGTGACAAATACAATTAAACAGCAGTCTATTACATAGCTTCTTCTGGGTATCTTTACAAGATGTCTTTTCAGATTTTTAATTACTTTTCACTCTTTACTTCCCTTAATATGACAAAGTAATGAAAAAAATGTAGAAACCCAAAAATCGTCTGAATTATGGAATCATGGAGATCAATTTTCAAAAAGTACAACTACTCCCAACCTGAACAATTTCCCAGTCCCTCAGAGAACTTCAATAGAACATCTGTAAGATCAGATGTTCTGTTAGGTCAGTTTACAAGAAATCTGAATCATCAGACGTTGTGTAAGAAGAGAGGGACACAATCAGTCAGACTAATGCACTAGAAACACACGCACACACACACACAAACAAACATAAACAACGGCTGAAAGGCAGAGATCCAGGTCAGTGTGAAGTATGACAGATGAGTTTGTGGCGCCGCTATCAGTTCCCTCCCTCTGAGCAACCACTCCCCTGCCTGACCTTTACCCTCTCTGAGCACACACTGTTAACACCACCTCTACCGCCATGTCTAAACACTGGGGTCAGGAACGCAGTTTCAACACACTCAAGACAGCCACCAAAATCAGTGTGCTTAGTACTTGTGTGTGCGTGTGTGTGTCAGGAGAGTGGCAAGTTGCACATGACAACATCGTCAACAGCCTCTTGAATGTGGCCACTTCTGCTTCTCATCACTATATCACTTCTCTTGGCTGACACAAACAAATCCTTATGTGTACAGTAACACACAAACATACATAATGGACATTTGCAAGCTGGATACTCTTGCTTACTTCCTTAAACTGATTGTTATGCATTCCGTTTCAATGCTCTTGTCTTAAAATTAAATAATTTCAATTAATATGAAAAATGAATTTGCTTTTGCTACTTTTACTCTTTCAAACTTGCAGAAGTTTCACATGAATAAATGTAAAAAAAAATAATAATAACAAGGGAGCTTGTTGAGGACATTTTTAATGAAGCCAAATAAAAGTGTCAAACTTTTCACAGCTGTCGTCTGCTCATCCAACATTATGAGGCTCATGGTCTCTTTGTAGGCCGCGAACTTCCCCTAGTACATGGGTGTCAAACTCAATTCCTAGAGTGCCGCAGACCCTGCAGGTTTTTGTTCCAACCCTGTTTCAGGAGACACACAAATAGCTTCAAACAAACCCAGAGGAGCTCAATCAGTGGAATCAGGTCTGTTCAGTTAAGGTTGGAGCAAAACTGTGCAGGGCTGTGGCCCTCCGGGAATTGAGTTTGACACCCCTGCGGCCTAGTATCTTCCACAAAAACCTTAATGTTCAAGGTCAAGAGCACACATGCACAGCTTCACAATGATAGCTTCTTGTCCACTCTCTCGCTTCCATTAAGTCCTTTTCCACAAATCATATAAAAAAGGTTATGTATTTTCCCCAAAATTACACAAATAATAGAAGCCAGAGAAGGGAAGGGAGGAGGTTGCTTGAGAGAAACATTTGGATCTGGTACAAACAAGGGCTGCAGGCCAAGATGCTTTGCTAAAAGTTTGAGTTCTCCACTCCCTAGAGGAGCAGATGGAACACATTGACTAGCACACACTAAAAGAATGAAAGAAGAGATTTTCTCAGCCCTAAAGTTGGGATCAAAGCTCTCTCGAAGAGTTTTTTTTCACTCCCCCAAAATAAATTAGAAAACTGTCATCAGTTATTTTTTTCGGCTCCCAAAAACATAAAACACATTATTTCCTTTGCACTAGAACAAACAACAGTTAAAGTTAGTAAAAGTTGTATTGTTGTTGTCCATGGTAGAAAGAGGAGGTGCAAGATGAATGTGTTTTAAAATGAAAGAAAACATTTTCATAGTAACTTCTCTTACTAGCTATAAAATTATCTTGCTAAATATACTTGGAGAATAATTTTATGAAATGTGCTAAAAATTAAAACAATAAGTATGAACTACAATTTATTTACTGGTACCTTTCAAGCCACCCAAAGACACATCATTTATACCAATTGAAACAGCAGCGTAAAACACTGGGAAGACACTAAAACTGAAACACCAAAAAGACTTGTAGCACAGAAAAAACAAAACAATCGAAGACAAAAAAACTTTTGGTTCTTCTACAGACCTCTGAAACTAAGTGTCAAGCTCAAACACAGTGACCGTGAGTGTGAGCGGATACAGAGAAAGTCCTTGAGCTTGGAGGGAGCAATTCCATTATAGCCTTATATGTATACAGAAGGAATTTAAATAGAGAACAATATTGTACAGGTGATGTAGGTCCAGGGCTATGTGATTTTTGTGTGGGGCTTGTTATGAGGCTGTAGAATGTTCAATATCTTGGCTGGTAGCATGGAACAATGAATTAGAGAAGATATAGGAATGAAAAAGTCATTTGCCAGGATAGTTGTTACACTAGATGAAAGAAATGCACAGAAAATGATTATATATTATTGTTATATTACAAAGACAATTGATGATACTCATCATTATCAGTAAAATAAATACAGCTCTCGGGGAAGGACAAAATGGCACCCTTCATACATTTATTTATATGAGTGTATGATGTGACTTCTCTCCGTAGCTACATTAGAATGATATATATGTTGTGTGCTTGTCGTGTGTTTTTTTATACATAGAGAGGTTACTAACATAAAGTTGTCTTTAAGTAAATGAAAATATGCAATTTTTCACTTAGCTGTGTTGAAAAGGTTTGCCAAGAGTTATACTTTTTTTGAAGGGGCAGCACTACCCTCGATCTGTCCATAGGGAACACTATTTGAGAGCGCCAATTATTGGCCACAGGCTACTTGACAATAAACTGAAGGAGTTCAGACACAGTAAACTACAGTACAAATTAATTGTATCATCATTATTATTTTAAAAGTACAATTGCTCATCAGGCTGGATTAATGAATGATGGAATTAAGATTCTACACTATGTGCACACCACACACACACACATGCACTCACACACACACAGCACTTATGAAGCTCACACACATATACACTAACACTACACACACTGCATAAGTTTGTGTTTAAACACACACTTACCTCCAGGAGAAAGAGAGGACCCCCATTAAGCAGAAATCTGAACGGTTCCAGCCTGCACTAGAACAAAAAGTTAAGTTTTACAGGTCATATACAAAAGCGATTTCAGTGACCTTGTCATAAATTGAAAGCCTGCTAAAATACAGTTACGTAAAGCAGTTCCAGGTTCACTTGTTTGTTCAATGGAGTTCCCCTTACACATTGAAACAGCCTGTTGAAAATAAAGTCAAAGAAACTTTGTTTCAATGTTGCAAACAAGTTAAAGTCAAGGGTAAAGTGAAGTCAAACATTCATCAAGAAGAGAGATTACCATGCAGTATAGAAATGGTTAATGAGTGAAGTCTTGAAGCAAAGCAACAAGTCTTGAAGCAAAGCAGCAAATGATGTCAAGCAATATACCACAACAAATTGCTTACATTACGCACCCAAGTCTGGGGGCATCATTGGAACGGTACTCATTAGGGATGTCCTGATTAGGCTTGTTTTGCCCTTGAATCCATGTCCAAATCCTGAGAAAGAATAAAGAACATTGATGAAACAGATGTGATTTATTTGATTAATTCACAGTTTCAAAATATTCAAAGACTCAAAAACAGACTTCATTTTTATCCATCCATCCATTTGTAGCCATCCGTCCCTTTTTCTGGGGTCCAGCAAATGTTTTATGCAGCGGATGCCCTTCCAGCTGCAACACATCACTGAGGAACATCCATGCACATGCATTCACACTTACACTACCTCACCAAATTCATCTGTACCGTATTTATTCGGACTTGGGGAGGAAGCCAGAGCACCTGGAGAAAACCCACACGAACACAGGGAGAACATTTAAACAGTGACCTTCTTGCTGTGAGGCGATCATGCTACTGTGCCACCATGACACGCTACTTTATTTTTATAATTATCTTTAATTTTACTCCATTAATTCTTCTCATGGAGGTGTTTTAGAGAGCACCAGCACAGAGGTAGAGTAGAACTGTCATATCAGTTTTGTAGCTTAATGAGAAAATTACGGATGAAATGTTCTGTAGATGCATTTGCTTCAAACACAACACAACAAAGAAAACATGTGAACCGTATTATCTGCTTAAATTAGTTTTTTTGTGGATATGGATTACTCCAGCAGATCTCGCTGCAGACATCTGTGGATGTTTGGACACGAGAAGCTTGTTTGATTGGCTACCATGATGTTAAATGTGCGTTTTCATGCCAAGGGCTGCCACTACATGGCAAAATATGTAAATATTGTTAATCTTCAATTCTGTTTTGAAAAAAAAAAATGTACAGACAAGCAAAGCTGTTTTAAACATTACCAAGCAATATGTTTGCTGATTTATTTTCTGGTGTGAACATTGAGTTTTGGACCAAACTACGAAGGGGGAGGAGCTGATCTTGGTGAGTTATGCCATGGGGTGCGTAGAGACATGGACATGGAACAACCAAAAATATGGCTGAACATAAATCACCGGAGGGTGGTTAATTAAATAAAACTATAATAAAAAACAAACTGAAATGAAGTGAAAGGGATTGTCTGGAGGTTGACTCGGCAGAGATGACTACCAGAAATCCAGATCAGTGTAACTCTCAGCCTGAGGGTTCCGTTGTTCTGATCGGTGGTACTCCTGGCTGGTCTCACTTTGGTGTCATCGGTAGTGGGGCTGAGTTGGAACTGACTCCATCTCCATCTTGGAGAGCCATGTATTCTCTCTCTAAAAGTTGCAGGTGGTGCCCATTACATCAACTAGCTGCACCTAGTTGCCCAAGCAGCATTTCTAGGACGATACTCAATAATCTACAGGATTACCAGCCATGGAAAAATCACAAGGTGGGCAGAAAATGGTGAATGGGTTATAAACAGAGGGGATTTCTGTCAGAGATTGGCAAAGTCGATGACAAGGGATCCAGGCATTGTGAAGAGGTGGGCATACAGGTTAAGTCAAAGAAGAGGCAAGGATAAAACTTTAGTGCGGCTGGCTGCAATAATGGACAGCAGGAAAATCCAACAGGAAAAAATAGCAGCAGCCAGACTGGGGAGTGCATTGAGTTTTTAAGGAGAAGAGTGATGGAATTGATTACGCCCCCTTCATTCTGCTCAGATTACATAAAATAATAAGGGGGTGAGTGAAACAATACTCTCAAGTGTAAATTCCAGGGAATTTACAAGAAACTGAACATAATATACAAGATAACCAGCAATAAGCAAAAAATAAGACCCACATAGCCATTTTTACATGGCCCAGTACTGGCTCACTAAATTGATTTTCTTGGCTCAAGAACCACAACAAATTATAGTACAACACTAGACCAATTCCTGATTCCAGACAAGGGGCAAAGATAGGACACACTTGACATGACCAAGTATTACCCAGGTAAACCTCTCTTTCAGGTTAAGGAACACATCACTGGGTGAGCCATGTGAGGCTGTAGGAGCCGTTACAAACAGAGGAGGAGGTCATGGGAGAAAGGAGATCTTGTATACATGGCACACAATAAAAGTTCATTCATCCATTCATTCATCTTTCCCCCCTTTTGGGGTCGCCACAGCAGAATGAACCGCCAACTCTCTGGCATATGTTTTATGTGGCGGATGCCCTTCCAGCCGCAACCCATCGCTGGGAAACATTCACACACACTCATTCACACTATGGACAATCATTCTTACTCAATTCATTTATACCGCATGTCTTTGGACTTGTGGGGAAACCGGAGCACCTGGAGAAAACCCACGTGATCACGGCGAGAACATGCAAACTCCACACAGAAATTCCAACCGACCCAGCCGAGGCTCGAACCAGCGACCTTCTTGCTGTGAGACCACCGTGCTACCCACTGCGCCACTGTGACGCTTAATAAAAGTTAAAATAGAAAAAAAAAATAGTTGCATTTAATTGTCAGAGTCTATTTGTTCTTTCCATCTAGATATAAAAAAATCTGAAATAAGAAACTCTTATTTTGTTATACTGAGATAGAAACCAAAAAAAGATATAGAGGTTGTGCTGTTGAGGTTTGCACGATGACAGAGCCTCGTAGAGATTTTAACTCGGTTTGAGTATTATTTGTTTTTAGAGTGTATTGGGTCCCACACTGGATAGCGTTAATTTTACTCTCAAGATTTAACTCTGTGGATTACTGACCATGCATTTATCATTTATATTTATTTACTTGATATAAAATGCACTTTTGTACAGCAGTAAATCTCTGAATAAACCCCAACAGAGTGTGCATATGTTTAGTCCTAGACAGCGAAAGTCATTGTTAGTATTGACCATTATTCAAGTTTGCCTAATTGACCAAATTAATTTGCCTAATTTTGCTGTGTGGCCAAAAAGCTGGGACCTCCTTGCACAGTATAAAGAAAGTTTGTACAATGTCTTATATTACAGGGCTTCAGTCATTCTGCAGTCTTGAATAGAGCTTGTTTGCACACATTACAAATGAAGGAATATCTCAAATCCATTTGACAAATTGGCAAAACATAGCAAATGTAAAAAATACATATCAGATTAAAAACAAATGTTTGTTCTGTTATACTGACCCTAACATGATTTGGATCCAGCACATAATAAAGTGACTGACTGAATTATTTTTTATTGGGTGTCTTCTACGTCAGGGGGCCTACATGATAGCCATTCTTTTTCCCATGCTTACAATTTTTAACCTGGCTGACTTATTGTCCAGAACCTTGAAATGGTTATCTTCCACATGGCCACAGATTAAAATAAGTGCAAGATTCAGCTGTTTTTCGAAGTCTGGTACAAATGATTCATCAGAGTTTAAGTGACACGTTTATCCGACTGCAGCACTATCATCCTTCATGAAATATGACAGAGTTCTGATGCTGATTCCAACCCTTTTTTAATCAGAGGAAGTTGCATAACAGTGCACAAATACTCCTCAGCTAACAGGGAGTATAGTCCCACAACCTGATTCCTCCTGTAGCTTTAGTGCTGTAAATGCTGTTTTTGAGGCAGCATGAAACCATCTCAACTCTGATGAAAGTTTAACTCAGTCCTGAACTATTCCCAAAGCTTTGCATGAAAAATGACTCCTCGCACAAGTGTCATTAGGAACAATTTAAAGAACCAATGTGGATTCGATTTACCGAGTGTGCACGCTAAAGTGGAAAAACATCTGTCTCTTCTCAAACAGGCAAATTACGCATGTGAACGTAACCCTATAGGTAATACAAAACCGGGGGAAGGACGTTTAGCAGGAGCCAGAAACCCAGTGAATAATGAAATGGTGTAAAGTGTACCATTGTGAGGAAAGCTGCTTATTGTTAAAGGAGAGGTGTTGAAATCTGTTATCGTGGTTTTGAGACACATCAGAAAGTACTGTACAATTATGAGCTACAACAAAGAACAGCACAATCCAGGACTTAAAACAGACCATGAGTGAAAAGCAGCTTATAATATGATCTCTGGAGTCTGATACGCAAGTGATTACGAACTTTGTTTGCTTAGTTTCATGGCTAATGACAGTTTTGACTACAGCCATTAGGAAATTAGTACACTGAGAGATGTTTTAGAAATATAATTGATTTACATTTTTACAAACTGGGAAGTATAAATACAGCCTTCCAAACATTGGATTTCCTTGAACATGTATGCAAACCAATTGTTCGTCTGGTTGGTTCTCGTAAATTGACCAAACCATACATAACCCTGCCAAAAACAATAGACGATGTAGGCATATTATGTGAACATACAATATATGGAAATATAGTTTACTATAGCCTTTTTTACTTCTTCAAAAGTCTATGAAACCATTGCATACAATAGAGAGGGTTGAGCACACCTTTATTTTTTAAATCAAGAGATGTATAAGCATAAAAACTAAATAAACTAGACAATCTTACTGAGCACAAGATATTAATTGAAGTAATTCTGACCTAAAAGGCATCAAATAGATTATGTGCTTGCTGGGAATGCTCCCTACTTTATGGTTTGCTCACACCAATGGGAAAAATCCTGCTATCCCTGCCGATCTGCAAAAGGAATTGACTGAACTGATGTCTGGCTACGTGCGCTCTGAGCCTCATTTACCCTTCACACGAAGCATCACGCATGGCATGTCCATACACAATCAATGCTTTACACCAACAAGCAGTGCTGGGTATTAATGTTAACCCCTGAATGCCAGTTCTTACCACATCAGAACTGCATTCAGACAGCAAAATCGTTTCTGATATAAGATCATACAGATTGTTTATTTTCTGAACATTCAGCAACAGTTCCACACATGGTTTCACTTTCCAAAAATTAGTCAAAGGCAGACATAAGTAACTGATTATTAAAATGTCATCGTGACAAGACACCCACATCCACATGTAACTACACTGATGTACCGTGCATGACACATAAAACGATTAACACATTTAACTCCTCAATAATTGGCCAATAATACTGACTAGAGAGTATACAGCGGTTATCCTTAATTATACACAACAAACAAGGCAAAAACGATGAATCTACCTGTCACTCACTTGCTCCATGCACACAACTATTGCATTAAGGTGAACGACATCACTCAACAGAACAGAAAACCCACTTCATGCACTCAATGCATAGCACTGTCAGCTGATGCATAAAAATGCATACAATAACCACACACAGAATGGCTAAACAACCAACAGCACCTTACGTTAAATGATTCGAAACAAGCAGAAAAGCAGGAATGTTTTACTGGTTAGGTCAATGAGAAATGCGATGATGCTGCAAAAACTGAATATTAATGCAGATATTGATTTCCCTCAGCTTTCTGCAAACTTTCTTGTGGTGCCTGAGAGAGCATCGTCAGATAATGCAGACAATGCCGAAATATAAGAATAATGATAATATTAGAGAATATTACCTGCTCTCCCAAACAATCAGTTTGTTCTAGAATTGAGACGCATTGTTTGGAGAGAAGTCACCACATAAAATAGTAGAGAATGTGAAAGTCACAGTGTATGGACTTTGACACAAGCCTGTTACAAATACTAGACTCAATTGGATCTTGCTCGAAGAGGAGACAGAAAACAGGTCTGAATAACATAACGCAGGTTGGGAACCACTGCATTAGTTCATACGTAACTAAAATGGGGTTACAGCAACTAACAACTAACTATTAAACTGCCATAACCATTATCTATTAAATCTGCAGTCACTATGGTTACCTTCTAGGTAGTTATATGAACTATTCTACATCTAATGCCATGGTAACATTTGTGGTAACTGTCGCTTAATTAGCAACTATTAAAATTATCTATACCCCTAAATCCTGATAACTGTTGATGTTGGCCTAAATACTTTTGTTATTGTTCTCTAAGAACTATGAGGTAATTGCAATGTTGTATTCAGAAATGACTTGTGTTACAGAACCACTCACAAGCAGTGATCAGCACTAATTTACAGTTAATCTTCCTGAAGCTAAACTAGTATGAATTCACTGATAGTTACTTGGAAGTAATGGCGAAATTGAAAAGTTGCTGATAGTTAATGGTAGTTACCACAGATATTACCATGGTATTCAATACTGAGTAGTTAATTGCAACTCCCTGATAGGTAACCTCATCTCCAAGTTAATAGATAGTTACCTGCTGCTCATGCAGTAACTATCTCTAATTTGTGCTTTAATTTATTGTTGAATAGACATTGTTTTATCTTTACTGAAGGGAAATTTTGTTTACGGTGAGGGTGGCGGATGTGTGTGAGGGTGCCTGCATGTGAGTGAGAGAGAGAGAGAGAGAGGTTTGATCATCTTCAACTCTTCCTGGAGCATAAGATTGGCTCTGCAAACTTGCAGTCAAACAAAAACTTGATTTTGCAATAACATTTGAAAAACCAGCAAAGATTTGCAATGTAATCGGATGACGCAAAATCAAAAATACTCATAACGTTCCTATAGCCTCAAACATGTTCTCTCTGCTTGATTATTGGTCTCCAGCAGATTGCTGATGCATATGGGAAGACTTGATGCTCCAATCTAATGCTTCGAAATAAAGCAGATTTCCTGAGATGGAACACAAGGTGCTTTTTCTGCCCTAAAGCATCAACTTTTCATACAACAGGACTTATGGCAGCTATATTGAGAAGATCAGGAACAAGTCCTGAACTCATAGGGGAAGCTGGTTCTGAACCCTGAGGTCAGTGTGTGTAATCAAACTGATCTGTTCTCTTTTTGCTTATGAATTGTGCTGGTGGGAGGAGAGCCTGCTAGACTTTCACCTGTTCCCTAAGACTCCCAACAGCTGCTTTCTGCCTGAGGCTGAACTCTTGAACTTGTCTCTAAACTCAGGAATACAGTAACGCAACACCACTCCCCTTCAGGAATCAAAGTGAATGTTTTTTTTACTCATTGCATTTGTTATTTTTGAGTCCGAAGTAACATTTGACAAAACAAGAAATTATTCAGCTCATTCAATTCTTCCACAACAGATTGTGCTGCAGAGACTGCTGTATACTGGTCTGAAAGGTTCCACAATGTTTGGTGTTGTTTGCATTACAGATATGCATTTCACATTTCTTTTGGTTTTCTGTTGAGCCACATTCACACTCCCTTCACTCCTAACATGAGTTTAGATTCTTCAGTTTACCTGAAGCATGTTTTTGTACAATGGGACCATTAAGAATGGTTTTTGATTCTACCATTTTGTGTTCTTACAGTATACACAAAATAAATTTGGCTAGAAATGTCAATACATTGTAGAACAGACTCTAACAGGAACTGACTTACTTTTCAATGCTGTCACTATATCCACTAGCTACAACAGAAACAAAAAAAGAGTTTTGATATATTAAACTTTAAGCTCATATATATTAAATCACTTGTCGGAAAGAAGCAACCCACACAAGGAAGCTTTAAATAAGTATGAAGTCTTAATAAATAAGAATCCCTCCTGGGTTTAAAAGAACATGTTGTCACATTACATAACCCAGAGACATTAATAAAAGTCAACACTGCTTAATGCTATGGGTACACAAATGGAGAAAACAAACTTGAACAATTATAGTTTATCTCAAAGTAAACAGAGTTTAAACTGTTCTCATCTTGTTATGAGCTCTTAGAAGACATTACATACATAACTTAATAGTGCAGTAAAAGCGAATGATTAAGTGAGTTATAAGTGAGTGAGTGAGTGAATGAATGAATAAGTTAGCGAGTAGGTGAGAGAGTGAATGGGTTGGCGGGTAAGCGAGTGAGTGAGACGGTGAGTGAGTGAGCAAACGAGTGAATGGATAAGTGAGCAAGTAGGGGAGTGAGTGAGTGACATGGTGAGTGAGTAAGACTGGGAGCCAGACGTTGAGTGAGATGGTTAGAGAGTGCGACAGAGAATGAGTGAGATGGTGAGTGAGAGAGACAGGAAGCAAGACAGTGAGTGTGATGGTAAGTGAGTGTGATGAGTGAAATGGTGAGTGAGTGAGACGGGAAGCGAGACCGTGAGTGAGTGTGATGGAGAATGAGTGAAATGGAGAATGAGTGAGATGGTGAGTGAGTGAGATTGGGAACGAGTTAGTGAGACAGTGAATGAGTGAGCAAACGAGATACTGAATAAGTGAGCGAGTGGGTGAGTGAGCAAGTGAATTCATGCGATGATGAGTAAGTGAGTGAGTGAGATGGTGAGTAAGACGGTGAGTGAGGTGGTGAGTGAGTGAGACATGGAGCAAGACGATGAGTGAGATGGTGAGTGAGTGAATGAGATGGTGAGTAAGAGCGATGGCGAATGAGTGAGATAGTGAAACGGGGAGCGAGACATTGAGTGAGTGTGACAGAGAATGAGGGAGATGGTGAGTGAGGGAAATAGGGAGTGAATGAGACGATGAGTGAGTGAGACGGTGAGTTAGTGAGACTGTGAGTGATTGAGAGGGTGAGTGAGTGAGTTGGGGAGCGAGACAGTGAGTGAGTGTGACAGAGAATGAGAGAGATGGTGAGTGAGGGAAATAGGGAGTGAATGAGATGGTGAGTGAGTGAGACAGTGAGTGAGACGGTGAGTTAGTGAGACTGTGAGTGATTGAGAGGGTGAGAGAGTGAGATGGGGGGTGAGTGAAATAAGGAGTGAATGAGAGGGTGAGTGAGTGAGATGGGGTGAGTGAAATAAGTGAATGAGATGGGGGGGGTGAGTGAAATAGGGAGTGAATGAGATGGGGAGTGATTGAGATGGGGAGTGAGTGAAATAGTGAGTGAGTGAGATGGGAGTGAGGGAAATAGGGAGTGAATGAGAGGGTGAGTGAGTGAGATGGGGTGAGTGAAATAAGGAGTGAATAAGATGGGGTTGAGTGAAATAGGGAGTGAATGAGATGGGGAGTGATTGAGATGGGGAGTGAGTGAAATAGGGAGTGAGGGAAAATAGGGAGTGAATGAGATGGTGAGTGAGTGAGACGGTGAGTTAGTGAGACTGTGAGTGATTGAGAGGGTGAGTGAGTGAGTTGGGGAGCGAGATAGTGAGTGAGTGTGACAGAGAATGAGAGAGATGGTGAGTGAGGGAAATAGGGAGTGAATGAGATGGTGAGTTAGTGAGACTGTGAGTGATTGAGAGGGTGAGTGAGTGAGATGGGGGGTGAGTGAGATGGGGGGTGAGTGAGATAAGGAGTGAATGAGAGGGTGAGTGAGTGAGATGGGGTGGGTGAAATAAGGAGTGAATGAGATGGGGGGTGAGTGAAATAGGGAGTGAATGAGATGGGGAGTGATTGAGATGGGGAGTGAGTGAAATAGGGAGTGAGTGAGATGGGGAGTGAGGAAAATAGGGAGTGAATGAGAGGGTGAGTGAGTGAGATGGGGTGAGTGAAATAAGGAGTGAATGAGATGGGGGGTGAGTGAAATAGGGAGTGAATGAGATGGGGAGTGATTGAGATGGGGAGTGAGTGAAATAGGGAGTGAGTGAGATGGGGAGTGAGGGAAATAGGGAGTGAATGAGATGGTGAGTGAGTGAGACGGTGAGTTATTGAGACTGTGAGTCATTGAAAGGGTGAGTGAGTGAGATGGGGATTGAGACGTGAGTGATCACTATGTTTAGGATGCATCTCTAAAACAGCAATTGTGAGTCAGAACATTGAAAAACCTACTGTAGTAAGAAGTAACTCAAAACTCAAGAACGCAGAGTACATTTTCACATGCAGTCTTAAAATATTAGCAGACAACTACATGGATTCCAGCAACAACAAAAAGCAGAGAAACCTTCCAAACTTTAGCTTGTTTCAGAAAATGTTCCTGATAGTGACAGCTTTCAGATGGTCACACTGCAGCCTGCTGTATCAAGTTCAAATGCTTTCTTAAGCAGTTTGATTCATTTTATAGGTAATTACACATAATAAAATGAAGCCCAGAATCTGTCAAACTCTAAATTTCAACAAGAATAATCTAGAAGTGACAATAAGGATTTTATCAGGGATCACTAAACATAGTATTAGAGCTGAAAGGCCGCACGTATGTAGGAAATCGTTCCAGTTGAAGGAATCGGATCCATCTATGGGGAATATCCCAAAATAAAATCCTCTCTTCTCCCATATCAGGCCTTACATAAATAAGATATCACTGCAGGCTAAAGGCACCATGGGAAATAGCCAATCCAGTCTTATAAACATCAGCCAATGACTTCTGGCAGCCTCACACTCTCTCTTGAGGCATGCGAGCGAAGAGGGGAGGAGAGCAGTTCAGTGCTGGAATTCATAAATAAATCACTTTTTTGGAGAGGATTATGTGTCCACAGAACCTTTCTAACTCAGTCCCTCCACCTCTCACCCCCACCAAAATAAACAAGGCGAGGCAGAAATAGCCCTTTCCAAGCTCCACTACAGGAAATTATTTTAGCTTGTTGGTAATTTGGCCACTTACTTTTCTAGTGTATGAATTACAGTTAACCCTGAAACGTTTGCCCCTATCACTCACCCGACATACACACACCTGGCTTGCAAAGAGGGACTTTCAGCATGGAAAACATGAAATTGGTCGCCTGCAGAGCCTGAAGGAAAACAAATGTTAAAGACGAAAAATTAGCAACGCTACAAACAATAACGCAGTATGATGTTGATGATTAAAACATATCTAAGGAGCACTTTTCCCAGGACTTGTTTTTATGTTCTTTAAATCATTAACGAATCCCCAATGGAGGCTCTTCAGCTCTATTTAAACCCACTTATCCCCACACTTCCCGTAATCACTGTGCTGAACAAACAAGATTGCTCCGTTTGCCTGACCTTGCCAAAGAAAGGCAATAGTGGTGGTGAAGGATGTAGCCACACGCTGAGCCATACATGGTGAAATTATGGCATTAGCCAAAACTTTCACAATTTCTCTACAATTGAACTGGACTTTATATTTGGTAAATGAACCAGAACCAACATCTATGAAATGACTCCCTGATCTTCTATTGTTTTGTCTTTGTGATTCATTCCCTTTTCACAATTCCACTCTTTATTGCAATCGGATGCCATTTGTTTCATTTAAACAGCGAGTGACTCATTCGTTTAATGCTATTGCTGCAGTTCTTTGTAAACTACTTACCCCTTCAAGCTTCGTTTTTTTCAATGGACATTTCCCTACAAATGAGGCCGTTCAGAGTCATGAATTAGCTTCTAATTGGCCACAAATAGTAACATTTTCCCATGAGATTAGGTTTTTTTTTTTTTTCAAATGGACCAATGCCACAGATGTTTACCACAGACGTTTTCCAGTTATTCTTTCCCTGTTAAACCACTTCCTGCCATGCAAGTTTCAATGCACACTTTCAATCTTTGGACAACATGTTTTTACTCTTCACATATTATTTGGTGATACAGTCTTTCTCTTTTTTGTTTGTTTGTTTGTACCACTAATTCCAACTGTTTTCCTCAGTTCAGTGACTTCTGATGTCTTACTGTAATTATGATAATGTCATCACATCCTCAACAGCACGGCCATTTATTATTAGACCAATAGAATCAGAATGTGAATACCTTTTTAAGGGAACACTCCGATTTTTTTTAACTTTTAAACTCCCCTCGAGTAAATGGTTTTACCATTTTGGAATCTTTTCAGCCAATCTCCATTATAGTCCAGAGGGGTCCCCAGAAGGCCACTTATATAAAACCATCTTTTCATATTAGTGCGAAAAAAAAAACAAATACATTTTTATTCACCTCTTTCGATCATAGCAGTAAAACTTAATGAATATGACATTACTTTTAGATTGAGTAAAAAAAAATTAAAGCTCAATTGTAGAAATACAATTTTTTTTCTTTCTTTTCTTTAATGAAAAGTTTTTGTAATATAAAATAAAATTATAAATTTGAACTACGTCATAAATTTATACTATGTCAAAAAACAACATGAATTTAACATCACCAAGCAGAACGTCTTGATGTGAGATGTTGCCACGTCACCAGTGGCTTCTGATCACATCATGGGCATCAGACTAAACACACAGCATCCAGGAATGAAAATAGCAGGCTGATATGTACACAGCGTGTCACAAGGTTTCAGTTTTCTTTGGAACATGAAGATGCTGCAACATTGTGCTGGAACTGTATTACAGTAAACAAGACATTAAAGCTGATTTAGGAGGTGTTAGTTCTGAAGTCATAGGGTTTTCCTGTGTAGGAATGGAGAGGGTTAAATGCGTGCATGAGTGTGGGCAGTGTGCGTCTGTGCTTGTATGCAGTTAGACATGAAACAGTGCTCAGTGCATATAAACTCCTCTGCATGTTCTGCACTGAGAGAAAACATGTGCGCAAGAGCTGTGCAGGCTGGTCTCTGCACTTCAGAGAGCAACCTCAGTACATCCTGCCCCATTTATTCACACACAGAAACCGACTCTTCCCTGAATGAATACGTCAACATTTGCAATGTTTATAATGATCAAACCTTCACAGACCTTTCAGTCATTAACATATTGCACCAAAATCATGCTTTGTAATTTAGAAACCCTTTAGGCAAGCTGTTTATATAGAAAAAGAAAGAGTTTGACCTAATGATTTACAAAAAGGCTGACAGGTTTTTGGATGTTTTACTTTAAACTTGTATTTATTCAGCTGTTAGGAAATATTGAACAGATTTGTTGGGTTTGGGAGGATTAAATTTTTGTGGTGTAAATCATGACAGATGTACCCCATTGAATCCATGTTGAAAATACATTTCAAAGGGAAACGCTACATAATTTGCTTGTGTTAGAGATGAAATGTGAAATGCATAGCATTGCACAATATCTGGTTTTCTTTAGGCATTCACAGCATAGACATTTCTGCCTGGTACAGTTATATAAGGGCATCTCATGCTTCTGATGTCATGCTGCTACAGAATAATTTGCTGGATTAGAAATAAAAATGGTTAATGAAAAATGTACTTTAAAAAAAGTCACCACAGGTGTCCTTGATAACATGACAAGTGGGTCATGGCAGGGAAAAGGACTGTGTGTATGAGTGCCAAGCTGCAACCTCTCCCAAGCTCTTCCTGCTGATGCACAGTAGGGAAGTGACTGAACTGTAGTACCTTAACCGACCACTGAAGGTTGAGGGCAGAAGTAAACAGGTTCTCTTTAACTTCCATGTTAAAATTGCCCAACTTTAGAGCCAAAAAAACATGTTTACACCCCTAGTGCTGCAATGTAGATACAGATTGTTAGTTTTGACCTTCATGAAAACTGAGGAGGGTGGATTCTTTTCAAATTTGTTTATTTCAGATATCTATCTTTTTCAGATAGATTTAACCTTCAGCCAATCAGAGCCCCACATCTGTGTACACATTGGTGGACCTTCTGAGCCTCCTTTACCCTTGGTATGAAACCTATAGGTGATGACACGCATGGCACGTCCAAGTTATATACAGTCAATGGTGAGTCTTGAGTCAATTAAAGGTGCCAGGGATGCTCCATAATTACCATGAGCCATATAAGAATGAAGACATGGCGTCACCCTTTGATTTCTGTTTAGATTTTGAAGATATTATGGTAAATGCGCAACTTAGTTAAACACTGCACCAAACATATGTGATAACTTCCTGTTGTGGTGATTTTGTTGACAACATGCTGCTGTTAAACTTCAGAAGCAACCGGGCATAATAGCAAAACTGTGTATTACAGATGTACATCTTATGTGTGCAATATGACAAAAATTTGACGATAAAACATTTGATGTGTTTTATATTACCAAGTCAGATATAATGTAAAAAGATAGTAGCACGTTTACTAACATAAACATTGTTTTCCAGGTATTCATTAACGATTATGGTAGTGCCAAGATGAGGTTTGATGAAAGATATGGTGCATTTAAAAGAAGTGGTATTACATTGTCTTCACTTACAGGTGACCTCAGGTGAAAATCAAAACTTTCTAGCTGTTTGGACAGATTGCTCATTGATGTGAGTGCAAATCCCCTTAAAACAATAAAAATCCCTCCAAGAGTTTTATTTTAATCCCAATGAATGTGTTATACCCTTTGAAATGAGCCTGTCTGAAATGATGTTAAATACTGTAAGGCCCACCCATTTTTTACCATAAACTCTGTCCCTCCATGTCTGATTGTAAATACACTAGACTCCATTTTGCTCTTGAGCTGTCCTGGCTTCAAGGTCTGCAGTCCTGGTATATAAAGAAGAACACAACTCTGCTCATTTACTGTCATCAAAGGAACCTTTAAGTACTAACTGTTAAGGAATGGTAAGAACTTTTATTTACAGAGGAAATGTACCGTCAGATATCTAACAAAAAGATCTTTCAATAGCAATCCTATTAACCTTGGCACTTTATATAACATTATATATAAAATATATATCTTTTAATTTGTATTGTTATTAAATCTCTCTTACATGCTTCCACTGAAAGTGCATTATGTAAACACCAGACAGGTGTGTGTGTGGGGGGGGAGGCCTTAATATATACCTTAAAGAAACAAAGTTACTTGTGTTAAATTGGCATCAGCGGTCTCTTTTAAAACCCAACACATCAGCTGGTTTAAATAGTACAAGATAGACACTACCACAGCACTGTATATCCGTAACAGTTACATAAACAAGGCTGTTAATTGCCTCATTCTCAAGAGGGAAAGTGCTCTGGAAAGTACCAAGAAGCTCATTTTTTGAGTAGGAAAGTCTTGAAGCTATTACCCCTCACCTGATCAAAACATGATAACCACAGAATCATATTCTAATGGTGTTTTGGAATTAAACTTGAGATAAGAGTTCTTCAGAGATGAGGTCAGCCCTTCACGGGTGTGTTTGATTTGGCTCAGTGCTCCGAAGAATTCATTCAGAAGAAATTTTGCAATGAGAACAAACTTGAACAAGTAAACACTATGGGATTAGGTTCTTGGGGTCAAAGTTTGACCTCTTGGGGACAGTATATGACTCAGAGAATGCACCCCCTCCTACTTTGATCAGTGCAGGGCTAGGTCATCTTGACCTTTCTGTCGGATAACAGAGGACATGTTGGGGAAAAGGAGAAAGGTTAAAACACAAAGTCCAGTGCTAGTCATAAAATCAGTAAATAGAGCCTGTTTGCTCTCAGCAGGGATGTCAATAGTTACACATTTATAATTACAATTCAGAGAGAAGGTGCAAGAACCCTCTATTATTATTAGTATAGGGTATATTGCAATTACTTTTTTTTGCTATGATAAATGGATTGTGGGGAGGCGTTAGGACATAAATTTGTGTAGTACTGTTGTGTAACCAACTACATTAGAGTGGTTTCATTTCATTGAGTCTTCTCTGCAAAACTTGTAAAAAACTGCAAAAATTTTGCCGCAAATAAAAGCAACTGATCGCATTTCTTAGTGATTTCTGTGATTTCCCCACCCCTGAATATTGATTGACAGTCTCATTTTTTGCTTACCATTTGTCAGTTTTCTTTTTACAGGGAATTCTTCATCATGTACCCACATATGAGTAGCAGAGGTTCCTACATGTATGACTGAATTACATGAGCTCCTCTCACTCATGATTCATCTCCTCGCTGTTTCTCATTCATTCACAGACATTGCAGGCGGCGATAGGAGACGTGACATCACAGCGAATTTACATCTTCAGCAACACGCCCCAAACACAGCATGAATCATTGACACCTCCAAATTTTTTGGATCTTTTTAAAACTTAAAATTAGCTTGGTATTTTCAGGAAAGCCAGAAGATCATAATCACCACTTATTAACTTCCAATAATATTGGCCTTTTAAACTCAATAACTAACGGCGGTTTGATCCTTAACAGTAGCATCACTGATTTTTAGCTAATGAAATCCATGTGACGTTTCAGAATGGATTTGAAAATTCATCAAATCCAACATTCATCGTATTGATGTGAAATTTTAGGGATATTATAAAATATATTAGTCTTTGTTTTTTTGTACAGTAGTTGCAATTTTATGTATACAGCATATATATATACATATATATATATATATATATATATATATATATATATATATATATCTATATATATATATATATATATATATATATATATATATATATATTATTTATTATTTTTTTTTTTTATATATTTGCTGTTTAAATTGTTATTTCTAGTAATTTTTTGCCTTTAGTCTGGAAAAAAGCATGGGATAGAACCAGAATCCGCACTCTGGACGCCTAATGTGCAACTGTGCCTTATATGTCCTGCTTGCTATCAACCACACCAGAAAGAAAAACAGAATACTTTCTTTTAATTTAGTAAGGTCCATCTACTTTTATCTGTTCATTGCAATTTCCTTTACAAAACTTCTTCCTTCTAGCATATTCATGTGAAATGAGGAGGTGAACTCTCTAAATAAAGGCGAGGGTGTCATAGCTGCTAGAAAGCTGCAAGATTGTCTCTATACAAACGGAATGGTATGATGGACTTTGTAGGTTTGTTTACATCCAGATATCCACAAATGTGATTTTGAAATTATTTTAAAGTTATGAAAATGATTGTTTTAGGCTACACTCCACTACACTCCAGTTCACACAAATAACTGTAATTACACATTTTGACTACAAATTTTTTATCCTCAACCACTTGAACAGTGACATATTCAATATTCATATCCAATGCTATAAATGGTTATTATTATATTTGATAAGGAGCTATAGCAAGTTTTGGGAGAGGAAGAGAACGATGTATCAGAGTTTGCCAGGTTTGCTTATGATTTACTCTCAAAGAGGCAAAGAAAAGCTGTGTGATGCAGTGCAAGCTTTGTACAACCAAAAGAAAGCAAAAGAGACAAGGCACGCTCAAGCTTCAACTTTTAAAAACACTTGGTGGTGGGGGAAAGCAGGACTAACATTTTATCTGCTTTTCTGCTTTTTGGTGTGATCTAGGCTCGACAGAAGGGGTGTCCCAATTCTTAAGTGCATGTTTGCCTCAAGCCTTACTTTAAAAGTAAGGAAAAATGTCATTTAGCCTTTAACTCTTAGTTACTTTGATAAACTGTAATACCTACTCACTTCCTTGCTCTCATTTCATACTTCAGTCTGAAAGGTGTATTTAGCTCAAACTGAAGATTATGTAAATGATAAATAGAAAGAGATTTTTTATTGTTCATTTTTACATTGTTCACCTTATGATCTAAAGCACAGATTTTAATTAGTGCTGTTTAGTAAAAGTTACCATGAACATCTTATTTCTGTCGTTTGAAGAGCTCAAATTCAGGAGCAAAGAGCCAGAGTTCACATCAATGACACAAGCTCCAGATATAGAATCATATGCCATGTGTACACAGGTATGAATCAATCAAAATGACCCACCAATCATGCATTTTCAGCAACAGATTTCACTAGAGATGCACTAATAGCATATTTCTTAAAAGTGGGTACAACTACAAATACTTTCACCTGAGATCTTGCCTGTACCACCCGTTAATTTTTGTTTATTAAACCTTTATTTCTATGGCAACAAATTATTTTCATTGCTCAATTTTAAACTCAAAACAGAAGCATTTTCTTTTCTCAGTTAACAAAAAACCAAATCGTTAACTAAAAGAAAACTGTTTAACCTACAAACATTGTGAAAAATTTCAACAAATTAATTAATCAAAAATAAGTTTTTTTTATATGAAAAAAAATTCTGCATTGGTAGCTTTTTGCTTTTCCTGCTAATAGAAAACTCTGTACTCAGCGTCATGCTGATGTTTATAGATATTTGAAAATGTTGCAGGTAATGAAGCTCGGCTCATTCTCGACAATTTTCTCTCAGCTTTGATTTAAAAATATTTACAAAAAGCAGACCTTTTTGCACCTGTTAATCTTGACTCAAATCTCAATTTTATGAAGAGATATCAGGTGCGATAGTATTGCAACACTTTTATAAATACGAGTACGAGTACTTGAAAACCTGTATTCCGGTAAATACCCAATATTCATTCATTCATTCATCTTCATGTCAGCTTTCTTCCCTTTCACGGTCGCCACAGCGGAATGAACCACCAACTCTCTGGCATATGTTTTACGCAGCGGATGCTCTTCCAGCCGCAAACCATCACTGGGAAACATTCACTCTTTAACACTATGGGCAACTCAATTCACTTATTCCGCATGTCTTTGGACTTGTGGGGAAACCGGAGCACCCGGAGAAAACCCATGCGATCACGGGGAGAACATGCAAACTCCACACAGAAATGCCAACCGACCCAGCCGAGCCTAGAACCAGCGACCTTCTTGCTGTGTGACGACCGTGCTACCCACTGCGCCACCGTGACGAATATTGGTATTGATATTGGTGCATTCCTAGTTTTTGAAGCTGAAGATTTTCAAATTACAAGAAAATACCTAACTACATGCCTTTTTTTGCTAAGATATCAATGTGTCTCCAATTACAAATATCTTATTGTCTCCTTTAGTTTAAAATGATAATTAAATTAAACGTTTTCCCAAAAATAATCTCATTCACTTAGTATCAAAGTCTGTGAAGCTAAGTTATCTATTAAACAGTGAGCCAGTCTACATGTTTTTCAACTCAATGTTTACTCATGTGCTTGCACAATAGCATGAATGCAGTCAAATGAAGAGTGACCAAGAATTTCTATAAATAACATCCCTCACTGCCTGAACTCACCTGCATCATAGGCAAATGTTGTTTTTACTATCTGCACTACATTAGTATAACATAACTTCAGTCCCACAATCAATCTTTTATTAATCATTTTAAGTGATTGCATCTTCAAAACTAGAGCATTATTATTAAACTTCATCACAATCAAATTACTCTAGGTTTTTGAATCTCTTGTTACTAGAGATTAGCTTCTGATTTATGTTTTTACCTCTACGTCCTGTAATACTGCACTTATGCAACGTTTCCTGTCTGCAAAAGATTGTGTTATCACAAAAGCAAACATAACTGCTTGTCTGCACAAGCACAGACACATGAACATGCAGACATCAAGCGTTTAATCCTATTTAAAATTCTGCCTTTGTCAATGTGAGAATTAAAAACACAGGCCTAAGACAGCCACAAAGTCAATCGTGTTTGAGTTCCTACGATATACAAAGGAGGGACCACACAAACATTATACCATCAGATAACTGTATGTGTGCAGGAAATGAGCTTCTCTTTGACAGATGAGGGGAATTCTTCTCAACCAAAATAGAACTCGCACACGCCGCACGTTGGCAGACACTGCTCACAAAGTTCGCTTGCACTTAAGAGGTGATTTTAAGGGGGGAAAACAAGAATATTGTTAAACAGGAGACATTGAGACGTGTTTACATTAGTAAATGCTCATCACATTTTAACATGGTACTAGCAATGTTACCAGCTATAAACTAGCTTGTGGAACATAACATAACTTTTTGTTAAGCTTACTGTTTGAAATTACTATTTTATTGTGATGAACTTACTCAATGCTTGTTAAAAGTTCTCCAAAGATGACAAACATCTCAGTATTTCTTAAACCATTGTGTGGCACAAAGGTGAATCACATAAATGAGAATGGTTTATTAACAAAAAAAGCCATTAAATAAGCCATTAGCAATATTATGTTCCTAAAAATAGTTTGATCCAGGAAAGTAAGGGCAAATCAGAATGGTAGGCTGATGAGAGATGTTCTTTAGCAGAATTCATAATTAAGTATTTTGTAAATAGCAAATAGTGAACAGCCTGATGAATTTGGGCTGTTTACCTTCACATATGATCCATGAGTTCTGGGCTATTTTCCTTCATGAGTGGTCCTCAGGTTCTGTAAACTTTACCTATACAAGAGGTGCTTGGTTTCTGGACTTTTGTCCTTGGAGAGGGGTCCTCGGTGTTCGTAGCAGCTTTCCAGCAGGAGTGGTTGTTGGTTTCAAGCTGCTTATCTACGCAAATGCTCTTTGGGTTCTGGGCTACTTACCTGCATATGTGGTCCTTGGGTTCTGGGCTGCTTTCATTTGAGATTCAGGGGAGCTTACATGCATTAGTGATCATTGGGGTTCTGTGCTTCTTTCCCTCAACAGTGGTCCTCTGCATCTAGGTTGCTTACCTGTGTAAGTGGCCCTTTGTTTCTGGGCTGCTTTCATTCATGAGAGGTTGTTGGGGTTCTGGGCTCCTTTTCTTCATGAGAGGTTGTTGGTGTCTTAGAGTACTTTACTTAATGACAGGTCATTGGGTTCTGATCTACTTACCTGTTTGAGTGGTGTTATGGTTCAATGTTGTGTTCTGGTTTGTAATCTCAGGTCACCTGGTCTGGTCTGAGCAGCTGAATAACGTTCCCCTGGATTTAATTTAGCTACTTGACAGATTTGATCCTTCACCTTGTCTTCACAAACGACTTGTATATTAAGCCTGTGTATATGCTGATTACATATGCTGTTTCTTTCTCTGGAGAACTTACAGAACTTATCTTCAAGAGATTTGTAGAGGCAATCAATGACATTTGGGACACTGCATTTAAAGGTAGTGTTCATAATTACTTATCTATGAAATCTAAAAAAAAAAAAAAAAAAACATGCAATCAACCTGTGTCTACTGTTCAATGGTATTTGTGTCATTTAATGTAAAGTGTCATAAACACTGGAGAGTACCAATGTACCACAACAAATTCCTTGTGCGTGTGTGCGTGTGTGTGTGCGTGTGCGTGTGTGTTTAACACTTGGTATTAAACATCTTTCTGATTCTGATTCAATAATATGGAAATATTGTTTGTATTAAACATAGATATGATATTCCTTTCGATCTTGCAATACATTGTAATGCGGATTAAATGAATCTACATTTTACAAGCATTTCATTAGGTGAATGAAAGCCACTAATTTAAAAAGCCAACTGAATCGAATATTTGCTATGATCTCCATGTCTGAGTATAAAGGAAGCCCTGTGTCTGAATGCGCTTGAGTCATCTGAATAGTTTTGTGTCATTAGACTCTATGTCAGACTCCATTGGCCTCCCATGAGACCCCTGACCATACCCACAGCAGACAGGAAACCCTCATTGACCACAGAAACAGGCCTGTTCAGACAGGCAAAATAAAGGGAGAATCCAATCAAAGCTTTCTCACCACATTTCAAACTCTATCAAATCTGTTCCATAACACTTTAGTGTATGAGACAAACAACTATGTCTGTGGCTTATTTCATCTTTGCTGCACACAGTATCTGTTTATCTTGTTTAAAGTGAGCTGTTCCCTACTTTGCAATGTTTGCACGCCTTTGCGAGGCAACGCTTCCCTCCCTTAGGTTTCTATTTTGTCTTCATATAAACATGGACTCATGGTTATGATGAGGTGAGAAGATTGGGACGTCAGTGGAATTCAACAATTAAACACACAAGTACTTGTGTACGGTTAGAACGCTTTTTGCATGATTTACACGTCATGACCACCCAAAAGGTCGGAATCATCCTCCATCCTTAAAATCCAGCATCTTTAAGATGAGAAGAAATTAAGATAAAGATTGTGATGACCTATTGAGTTTTAGATTGGTTCAAGTAGGAATTCAGCCAGAACTCAATTTAAAGGTCAACTAAGAAAGGATTTAATGGAAAGCTACAGTAACACAATAATGCAAAAATTTACTTTAATAAGTGTTGCAACTTATTGACAGGAAGCTCCTGTCAGATAGATGAAGCTGTAAATAGGACCAGAAGTCACAGTTTGCACAATATATCTTGAAGTGGTATCTTATTTGCAAGCAGGCACATTCAACATGATACAGGATGTTAGGTAGGAACACACGTGAGTAGAATTCTGATATGAAACTGGAACTCCCCTGTAAAAGGAATTGTGGTTTATTAGAAGCATGTGACAATCAGGGGTAGTGAGCTTCCGCTAAAAACAGTCTGAAAATGCTTGTGTAAAGAAGACAGTGAAATTTGCTCCAATATCCATTTTTTTTTTATTTTGTCCTTAAACCTATTTTTACTTTTTCACTTTTACCACAGTCTGAGACATGATTTTAGTCTTGTTTTCCCCCGGGGTGTTTATTGATGTGTTTATTGATTATGTTTTTCACAGCTTTTGTCTCAAAGTGTCATTGTATTGTTTTTGTTTGTCTTAGAGTATGTCTGTTTTAAAATCTTTCTTTTTCCACTCAACCTGCTGTAATTTCAAATGTTCACTTCTGCTGTTTTGAAAATACTACATAAATAAAGTTGAGATGAGTTGAATGATCTATTTAAGTAACCAAATGTATTCTCATGTTGGTGTCTTTTACTTATTCACAGTGCATTAAAATGGTAAATGGTGTAGTAAAACAAGAAAAGTTTGAAAAAAATTCGATCTCTTCTTCACTCATTCATTTGTCTTCTAAAAACCCTTATTACAGCAAAGAAAAATGCTAGACTAGACAAAGTATTTTTATATAGGAAAATAATTTTGGAAATTTAGACACACAAAACTCTTTAGCCGTTTACAAACTAAATATAGAGAGTTCAACTTAAAAAAAATAAATAAAAAAATAATATTAATAATTTCAGCCTTTAACTACAGTAAAACACCAGACAGTAGGTTTCAATATAAATCTACAGTTTATCCCCTATATTTGTATTTGCTGAAATAAATTAAAGTGGTAAATAAAGTAAATCAGTGTTTAAAGATTTTACATTTGATTTTGTTGTAAATTAATTAAATAACATGTATATGATGTAGAAGCATTTAAATAGCAGATGTTGAAGCAATTAAATATGTAAACAACATTTCATTAAATATTGTAATGAAACATTTCATTAAAGATTGGAACTTGTGTATTTAACAATGGTCAATTTAAATCATCTGCTGGTGCAAATATTGATAAAAGTTAATGTGTGCCACTTCAGGCTCACAATTGGCATCCATTCCTCTCAAGCACAATGAAATCTTCAGTGAATTGAGGTAATGTTTTCAGAGCCGGGGGTTGTTTTGTCAGCAAACACCATTGGCTTGAATTTGATTTGAGCTTGGCTTGCACAAGAAGAACAAACTGCATCTATAAAATCTCAAGCTGAAATTCCTGTAAAGCAGTCGACCTCCCTGAAAGTCACAACACAGCATCAAGATGGTAAGTACAGCACTGGAACCATTATGTTATGATTCACTGTTCTAAACTGTAGTGTACAAGCACTCTGGGACTGGGAATGTGGCAAGATTTGTTACTATATGTGGTGAGCTGTATATATAAAAAAGAACAATTTGTTATGTGTGATAAGAGGCCTGTGTGAGGTTAAATGGGGGTTAGTGGATGTATACAGTTCAACAGATGTAGAGGCGTTGCTACCAAGACCCTGTCCACATGAACATAGCGTGTAGCAGCAGACCCAGTCAGCAAAAATGTTGGAAATACATTTTACATTTGTCTGGCACATTTAACATTCGTTTGGCTCTAGCAGAAGCATCTGGGCTAAACATGGTCCAAGGTTGGTAGAGGTGTTTCCCAGTTTGAGGACACAAGAGTACATCCCAGCTAACAAGTTTATGTTACTAGAATGCTCTGGGAACGTTACCTCTAACGTTTCATAAACAATTAGTTGTCCAGTTTTTTTAACATTATGGGAACATTCTCTCAAGGTTATTAAAACATTTTTAGAATGTTCTCTCCACTTCTGTGTAACTAGCAATATAACAAAAATAATTTCTAGTAATCTTCTGAGAACATTGTTCCCAATAGATTTTCTTTCAGCAGTGTCAGAACATTCATAACTCACAAATTTTTTTCGAGGAATGTTCTCAGGATGGTGTCTAGATAACGTTTTAGATAATGTTATAAGAATGTTACAAGAACGTTCTTTTGGAAACGTCATGAGCTAACATTTAGACTGTGTTTAACTAGCGTGAATGAGAATCTTCCCTGTCAGCTTGGATGGCATGTAAAACGTGGGCCACACATTATATTTAATAGCCTCAAGCTATTAATAGAGATTCAGGCAAGAGGCGAGATAAAATGAGACAAGTGATGCTTTAAGCCTCAAGTTATTAACATTTCAATACACACAGGTGCCAACCTACATGTAACAAAGTCATAAACCCCACCCTTCAATGTCCTTCTGTCAAAGCAAAATCAACTATTAAGGAGTCAGAAATTTCTCTTGATACTCCATTGATTATTATTTTAGTGCATATAAAGCCCTATTCTAAGTTTTAAAAATGTTATTTACATACAAAAGAACACCCAAAACAACATGTGGTTGCTTTAGCAGTCTGCTATTTCATGTTTTTAATTAAATTGGTCCTTGTGCCATTTTGTGTTTATCACAGTACAAATTCACAGATATCGGGCCAACTGAAAACATTTGAGTGTTTGACATAATATCAATTAAATAGTCTGATGGTATTCAAACACGAGCTTCTTGTAAAACGGCAGATGTTATAATCAAACAATGACAGAAACTCTCAAACACACCTTCTTATATTTATTGTCCTTATTAAGTTTTGCAAAGTTCAGCAAAGGAGAGGGTATTGTGAGTAATTGTCTGCCAATTTCAAGACTGATGTCTTGAAGTTTTCAGATCTAAAAAAGTAAGTCGTTTCACATAAAACAGCTAATAAGGCCTACATGATAAACAGACAAGACCAGATTAAAAAAAAAAACAATTAGCTTCTGTTTCCCTAGTGAAGCAAATTTGAGACATAAAAACATAAAAAAATGTGTCATTACAAAGAAAGAGAAAGAAAATCTTTATTTTTGAAAGCCATATGCACAATTAAACTACATTATTGTTTGCTCATGTTTATCTATCGTTCTCATACATTTCAATCTGCTTCTGTGTGTGTTTATAACAAAGAGTGTTAATTTAAGAAAATACTATTATACTAAAATCTAATCCATAGTAATATTATTAAAAGGTTATCAAAATACTCCCAGATCTCTGATGGGTTTATTTAGAGACTCTGTTGTTTAAAAGTGCAGATTTGAGCTTAACTAGTTGTAATAGCTTAAGTTAATAAGTAAAGCGTAAGATCTCTACACACGTCTCCAAAGTGAGATCTGCAGGGTGCTTCTCTGCAAACCTCGATGTTCCTTGCCCTTGGATGGTGCTCAGGAGGAGTGATGAGTGACGTGTAATTCGTGAAAAGAAGCCATCTTCAAAAGGACTCCTTAGTAACAACTATTTTTGGGGAGTGAATGGTTTTCTTTGGTGAATGCGGATTACACTGTTAATAAGAAGACATAGGTGAGAGAGCTCATTTCCCAGACTTGTGTATTTTGCTCTATTTTCTGGTCTTTGTCGTAACAGTTTGCAAGTAGATTGAATTTTTTTTATATGAGCACTATCAATTAATCGTTCCAATGTATCATTCTTTTAAATGAAAAAGAGTAAAAAGGAAAATGAAAGTTACTTCACATTTTCTAATCTTTGAGGGCTTTCTGGAACCACTGTTGATGGTCGGAAACAAAGGCGAGCTTCTGAATGTCAATAATCCCCTCTTTCGTGATTTCTTCTCGTCATTGCGTAGCTCTTCATTGTTGTTTTCTGACGTAACATCAATGTGAGATTGTGTATGGAGTCCAACTCAGCTGTCCTTTTAGGTCCCACTCAAGAGCCAGCTTTAGTTGGTCATCTCCTTGTGGAAAACCAAGGCGATATGGCAGAACAAACTTTTTTCGTTCCTACCAATCGTTCAGCGACGTGTGTGTTGTGGTATTGGGAACCCTTGTTTTTGTTCGAGGTGTATTGAAGTACGACACTTCGGATCGAAAATTCAGACAAGTATGATGACCTTAATCAACACGCAGAGTCTCCTTCCCACTCCTCTAGCCTTAGCTGAGTCAGAAAGAACATATATTTTGGAGGGCTGAAAAAGTGACATTCTGGCCTGGATTAAGCCCTCATGAGGATGGCTTGAAGGCTGCAAGGGACTCTTAGACACCGGCACTGGCATTGTCTAAAAAAGGCTAATTAATTTGATTCGGTTTTGGCCATTCAAGGCCGATATGTATGGGTTTACATGGAATAAGAACTTGGTCCAATCATCTACTCTTATTCATCATTGTGATTGGGCCTAGCAAAACTGCTTAAGTTCACCAGAGCTAAGCCATGTAAAGACTACTAGGTGAAAAAGTTCTGATAACAATAATAAATAAGTGTTTTAAAGAACACAATCTCTTTTGTGTGTTTTGTGTGTTACTTTAAAGATTCCTTCCTAGCAATAGGATTATAGCTTTATGTCATTGATTATATATAGATATATATTCAGTTAAGAGAATTTGCTTTTGAACAAAATTAAGTCTGATGAAAGGATAAAACGTTTTATATAAAAAAACATGCTCTTGTAAAGAGGGCCTCCAAGAGATGCTGCACTTCAGAAAGGAACGTGGGCCAGTCCTACTCACATATCTCACCTTGAGCTTCCACTGGACTAAAGAAATAAATAAACTCCTGCTCCAGCGGGTACACTAGAAGCGTTCAGCTCTTCTCTCATCGCTTGGTGCTGTCCTCCCTTGGTTCGACTGCACCGCTGCTCACTCTGACAGCTGTCTCTGATTAAGGCTGTGAAAAATGGGGCAGTCACGCCAGCCGCCCCTTCCTCCTCCGCATTCCATGAGCATGAGTGTGCACTTTCTCCTTCAAAGCATCCCTCTACCGGTGCCTTTTATTTCTATTATCTACTCTTCTTTCTTCTAGATGCCTTCATAGGCTTGATATTTTATTTTAAGGTTTTCTGCTTTGTTATTTTGAGTGGTTAAAGTCGGGAGTATTTATGAGGGGGTGCAGTAGATTTGTGGCCAAGTGGAATACAGTCTCAGTGTACAGTGTGTGGGAGGGGGAGTGATGATGCATGAAAATGTGCATGTCAGATGGAGACAGTTAACGGCACGAATGCAAGTAAGTGGGAGGAAGCAAGATTTGTGGGGTTTAGAAGCATAAGTGACAAAAGGTGTTAGGAGTTTATGGTGGTGCGTGAGAGCAAATGAAATGGAAAACTGTCTTCAAATACTTGACATGTATTTGGGTCAAGGAACCATCCACTTAGTCATCTATCATTGCACTATTTGTCCAGGGCTAGTCTGCAGGGTGCTCCATTCTCAGGGGCTGCAGCATTACTGACTCTCCTGCACAATTGCAAAGGCTGCAGTCTCAACAGAGATGCCCACGCTCCACTCTTCATGTAAGCAAACTTCAGCTCTTCCAGGGGAATACTAAAGCCTTTCCAGACCATTCAAAAGGGTTGTCCCAAAACCCCTCAATGGGAATGTTTTTGAAACATGTCTGAGCAACCTTTCCTGACCTCTCAATTTGAAGGAGTAGTGACCCTAGCCCAAGCTTCTCGGGAAGGAAAACTCACCTGCACGTCAGGCTCACTAGCTACTCCACCAATGATGGTTAAGGGGCTAGTGTAATGCATGTTAAAAAGCTGGGGTAAGTCACCCCAGCTTTACTACGAATGGCTATATCCTCCCTTGATGTCAATGTGTAACCTGGGACACACTGATTTTTAGCCCAAGATTCTGGATTCAATACCTCCTCTCCTGGTTAGTGCTCTAAGATAGCTTGCTTCTATAGCCAAGAGTTTAACCACAACTAGTTGATTTCCCCCTATTATTGGACATTTCCATAGTTTCTGTGATGCTTCGGAAAGGAGGACCCAAATGCAGAGTAGTGATCGTCGAGCTTTATTAACGAGGGAAACAAAACTGCTACTCAACCGAGTAGGGAAAAGCTCAGAGTCCAAAATCAAAAGAGGAGTGAAGGCTCACAGTTGGAGACGCAGCTCCGGTTGTCAACTGTTAGCCACCTGCCAACCAGCATGACAGGTAAGTTCTTTCTCCACAGACATGACTAGACATTAGGTAAGAACACATCGAACAAGAACAGCCACTAGCGAAATCAATTTTGAGAGTAATAATTCGCAACCTGATGCATCATGGTGGCGCAGTGGGTAGCACGGTCGTCTCACAGCAAGAAGGTCGCTGGTTCTAGGCTCGGCTGGGGCAGGTGGCATTTCTGTGTGGAGTTTGCATGTTCTCCCCGTGATCGTGTGGGTTTTCTCCGGGTGCTCCGGTTTCCCCACAAGTCCAAAGACATGCGGTATAAGTTAATTGAGTAAGAACGATTGCCCATAGTGTTAAAGAGTGAATGCGTGTGTGAATGTTTCCCAGTGATGAGTTGTGGCTGGAAGGGCATCCGCTGCATAAAAACATATGCCAGTGAGTTGGCGGTTCATTCCGCTGTGGCGACCCCGAAAGGGAAGAAAGCTGACATGAAGATGAATTCGCAACCTGGCAATGAAACGGCACAGGCTAAATAGAAGGTCTGATCAGATCACAAGCAGCCGCACGTGAAACGAATGAAGGTGATCACAGACAGGTGACGAGAGGAAAAAAACCCACAAAACTATCACAGTTAGGTAGTAAAGCTAGTGAATTTTACATACATTTTTGTGCACAATGATAAAATCTGAAGTTAATTTCGTGAGTCAGTTATCCCTCCTCAATTTCACATTGGGCTCACTAGCTACTCCGCCAATAATAGTTAAGAGGCTGGTGTAAGTAATGTTACTCACAGCTCACAGGCTGTAGCAAAAGAGGAAGACAGACGCATGTATCAGCTCAAAATATTTATTAAATGAATCAAATAAAGAAGTCAGGCTTGATTAAATAAGGTAATAAAAGCAAACGTGTTTGGTGGGTACATCAAAGACAAGCCAGTGGAGCCGCATTTCCGTGCTCAGCTCTCCTCACCGACATCAGATACCCAGAGGGAGCGAAGGTCGCACCCTCTGAATCAGGTAGACAGCAGTAGGAGAAAACCTACTTCTAGAAAGCAGTATCAGAGACCAGACCACTCCAGGAGAACAAGGCACGACCAGAAAAACTATTATTGTGTCCCAGATGACTGTCAGGTGCACAAGCCACTCCCCTCTAGCTGGCATCTAGAAGACGTCACAGTAACTATTTGTGAAATTGATATCTATGACTTCACTGTATAACCTAAAACCTGGGACATAACGACATTACCAATATTTATTGATTGATTGACATGTTTGTGTTGATTACAAACAGACTTGCAACAGATTCTACACTGAGTTACTTGCTGAATCTAATTTGTTATTGGACATTTTCAATCTTAGGAGTACAGAGTACTAATTTGTTATTAATATATATATATATATATATGCACAAATGTTAGGTCATGTTAGGTCCAATTACAGACTAGCTTGACTTCAGTCAGATCTCCTCACTCAACTTCACGTCAGGCTTACTGTCTTAAAGCTACAAACCAGAGTTGAACAATACCCAGCCCCTGAATCGTTCATGTTCCTGGAAATGTGCGTGCACAATTGTACATTTGGGCATTTGCATCTTGAGTCTATAATCCTCGCTCGACTCACGCTAATGAGATTTAAGGGGCTGGTATAAGTCACTATTGGGAAGGCCACATCCACATTTTATTTCACTGTGTAATTTAGGTAATGTTGTTGCAGGCTCAAATAAAATCATGCTAAAACTATCCTGTTCGTATCAATTTATGGCCCGTTTAAGAATTGCATGTATGGAAAAATCAATAGACGAATTCTGAAGTCGACCTGTTTCTGCTTATCTTTTAATATTTATTGAAATGTTTGAATCAGGGATTTATATGATCCATGACGAACAGACAAGCACAGAACAAAGTCATCAAGGACTACATCAAGAACCCTAGAGTAACCACTGAAACAGCAAACATAAGCCCTCTCTGTTACCCATGCAGGAAAACCTAACCTCAAGCTATACTACAGACTAGCATTTTTCACTTTGCACAACAGCCATGTTTACACCACATTAAAATTACCTCATTATAATTATAATGTGATTTGAGTGTTTCATTTTTGCGGCTGTTTTGCTTCATGTACTTCTTTATTTGTTTGGCGACTTCTTCAAGAGCCTGACTGAATCCACATAGTTCCCAGAGTATGAGACGATGTGGAAGGGGAAGCTAATCCTCCGTCTATCATCCCCCCATAGACCACTGCAGATCCACTTCCAGATGTTTCCTGTATTGTCACTCACTTAAGCTTATACGAGGGCCAAAAGGCTTTAGTGTGAAGTTTACATTGTCTAAAATGTCTTCTCATCAGCGTTTGAAGCTCATTGCGGTGGGAAACATCATAATTAGAGTCTTTTCACCCATTAGTAGCTATGGTTTACATTGTGCAACATATTACACTTTGCAATGCTAATGAAAGCCAACACTCTCTTGGCTTTGGATGATTTTCTTGCATCTGCCTTTTCTTCACAAATGAAGGCATATTTTAATGAATGACGGAATAGCTATTGCAATCAGAGACAGGCGTTCAAAAAACTAAGTAATGAAATGTGTTCTCTTTTAAAAGGCTACTTTCATAATAAGCTCAAGGGCAACTCTTTTCTTGAAAGCAAGAAAAAAATTGATTCCAAATTAGTTTAACAAGCCTTTTCCTGTTTTATCAGAGCTAGTTTGCTTTAAACACATGCTATTGTAATCATGTAATTTTCAAGGTTAGTTTGAGAGCTGGTCGGTGCTTGTGGGTGAAAGCCTTGCAGTATCACAGTCTGTTAGATATCATGGATCAGGTTTCATAAACAAGCAGAAATATTTTTCTAATCATTTCATTTAAGTGGGAGGCCAGCACACTCTTATTTATTTGAAAGATTAGAGAAAAGACATTTCCAGGGCACCATGCTGGAATAGTATTTCATCTGTGATGATTAGAAAAAGCCACAACTCCATATTCATGTTCTCCAAATGTCCACAGCTCCAATGCTTTATTTCAAGGATGTTGCAACAATGGTCTTCCGCATCTCTGGTGATAAATAATATGAAAACAAATAACAGAAGTTTTAACTTATCGTTATACTATTATTGTTCTGCATCAGTAGGTTGGCACACGCAGGAAGCTGTCTGTAGATAAGGATCTTAGAAATAGGCAAGGTTCCTTTATGCAAGAAAGACTGAAGAGAAAACTTTTATCCCTTTTAATGCCCTTAATAAAACTTCGACGTGTTCCTTCGACAGTGGAAAAAAGATGAACAGGCTACTGGAAGTTTGTGTGAAAAAAAAAAACACAAGCATCTGACACCAGACACAATAACCATGGTTTTTCCATTCTTCAAAGAGTTTGTGCAAACTTGCCAGTGTGGGTGCAAAGCACTGTACACAGGGCCAATGACAAAACGCTAATCTTGCGCCCATACAAACCAAGGCGAGTCTAAAGGGCAATGTGTAAATAGGTTCACATGGTTCACAGTGAATGAGCTTTGCTAGACTGCACGTATGACACAGTCTAGAAATGGGACACGTGTGACAGCGGAGAGAAAAGAATGAAAGAATGTTTTTAAATCATAAATTGGGCATTCTTTTATTTTTCTATGAAATATGATGTTGGGGGGTCTTCAAAACTAATATCATTGCTGATGGAGGCTTGTGGTACAATAAAAAATGTTATCTTTAGCTAAATGAACACAAAATGTGAAAATAGATGACATGTTAAATCTAAGTTGATGAATTGGTGTTATTAAGTGGGAGAAGTTTAATAAAAGTATTTTCAGTAAACTGCTTCTATAAATACTATTGGATAGACATTTACACCAGCAACTCTTTGTAATAAACAAACATTTTATAAATATTTATTCATTTTTATTAACATTATTACAACAATAGCCTCTCAGGCAACATATATGTATTACATTTTCATATTACAAAAACAGATCTATCTACGCATTTGACTGATTCTAAAATGGGGTAAACTAAAGAACCGAAAAGTGTCTGATATTTTGGCATACAAGAACTGAAGCAACAATGAAGCAACACTAAAAATTTCAGAGATCAAAATGATTTGGTATTTTATTAACGCTTTCTTACAGTCAGCAATGAAGGGTTACAAACTCTGAGGGTTTAGTAACATCAGTAGACCTTTTTTAAGCCCTCCCTCTGAGTTAATAAAACCAGCCCCTTAATGCTGGTCAACAAGTAGCTAACATTAGCAAGCCTACAGTGCCTTTTAGCATTGAAGTCAAACTCGAGATGTGAAACACTTTTACACAGAACTAAACACCAATCTCAATCTTTGGACTCTTAACATAGAGAATTCTCAGAAACAGGAGATTCAGAGACTAAATAAAGTTAAATTCAACAGGCCAGAGCTCTGAAATAACTTTATCTTAGATAAAAGAACTTACCAGGAGCAAGCCTTAGCACATGGGCTGAATTACAGCTTGCATCCAGATCCCCGGCATAACAGTTGGTGTTGAAATTTCATTAAAAGACTGTCCTAAACCATAAAAATCTTCAAAAACCTCTCAGATTGAAGAATGATTAGCATCTTTCCCCAGCAGACTTTAGCACTGAACTAAAGTTATGCCTTCCTGTTTGATGAGCACTTTGAATCTGCATGACTCAAGAAACCCATTGACCTCCCTGGCGATAATGGAAAGTAAACAGCTTATAGAAAATCCTCTTTGTGAGTGTGCTGAAAAACTTAACACAATTCCAGTCCTGGATATGTTCAAAACTCTTCACACCAGCAACATGCCCAACGAAAAATTATAATGTGGCAACACATACTGTAGGTAAAATATATACCTGTCATGGATCACAGAAGGCAGAAGCGAAAGGTGTGATTCACACAGTGTTTATTAAACACAATAGGCTTCGTACCGAAGTACTAGTGACAGTTCAATAAAGAGTCTAGGTGGTAGTAGCGTTACTTCCCTCGAGCAGAGCAAGCCGGTGACAGGGGTTAGTCTCTGGGTGCAACGAGTAGCAGAAGCTCCTGGCAGAAGATCGGGATGAGAAGACGGAGAGAGATACGATCCAGTGAAGATGATACCTGACGGTGAGTGAACGGCGTGGGTGAGTCTTTATAGTGTGGTGTTGATGACTGGAACAGATGACGGTGATGAGTGCCCAGGTGTGTCTGGTTAGTACTCGGGTGATTGAGTGCGTCGTGTATTGGCTGGAGAATGTGACTGGTGATCGGGGCTGATAGAACGTGCAGAGGGTGTGACAGTACCCCCCCCTCCACGGGTGACTCCTGGCACCCTGGACCGGCGGCGTGGACGGCCGCGACCTCGAGGAGCCGGACGGTTGGGATGTTGCTGGTGGAATGTTTCGAGGAGAGAGGGATCTAAGATGTCCTCCCGGGGTGTCCATGACCGTTCCTCGGGACCGAATCCTTCCCAGTCGACTAAGTATTGGAGTCGGCCGCCCCGCCGCCGGGAGTCGAGGATTTCCTTGACCTGGTAGATGTTTTCACCCACGACTTCGGGTTGTGCTGGAGGGGGAGGCAGCTCTGGGTCTGTGGAAGGAGGAGAGACAGGATCAGTGAAGGGTTTAAGGAGTGAAACATGGAAGGCAGAAGAATACGGGAATGAGGTGGCAGATTGAGGCGGTAGGTGACAGGGTTTATCTGGGAGTGGATAGTGTATGGCCCTATGTAGCGGGGACTCAGCTTCCTACAGGGCAGTCGGAGACGGATGTTCTGGGTGATAGCCACACTTTGTCCCCGGGTTGGTATACCGGGTTGGGTAACCTGCGGCGGTTAGCTGCGTCGGTGTCTCCGTACTGCCCGTTGGAGGTGGACGTGAGCTGAGCCCCATACCCTCTCGCTCTCTGGAACCAATGGTTTACCGCGGGCACCTCCGAGACTTCGCCGGTCCACGGAAACAGTGACGGTTGGTACCCTAAACACACTGAAAGGGGGTTAGTCCCGTGGAGGCCTGGCGAAGGGAATTCTGGGCATACTCTGCCCACGGTAAGTACTGGCTCCAGGTGTTCTGGTGATGGGCACAGTAGTCCGGAGGTAGCGAGAGATTTCTTGGATCTTCGTTCGGTCTGGCCGTTCGTCTGTGGATGGTAGCCGGACGAGAGACTGATGGATGTACCTAGTAACTGGAAGAAGGCCCGCCAGACCCTGGAATAAACTGAGGTCCTCGGTCGGAGACGATATTCTCGGGAGACCATAATTGCGAAGAGTGATGAAATAGTGCCTCAGCGGTTTCCAAGGCAGTAGGTAGGGCTTTGAGCGGGATGAGCTTGCACTGTTGGAGAATCTGTCGACGACTACTAATATGGTGGTGTAACCCCGTGATGGAGGCAGGTCTGTCGCGAAGTCAATACCAATGTGGGTCCAGGGTCGGCGGGGAATGGGTAATGGCTGGAGTTTGCCTTCAGGCAGACGGTGAGGAGTGGTGGTTACGGCGCAGACCGAACATCCCCGGACATACTGGGCAACGTCCTTGGCCATACCTGGCCACCAGTATTTCCCACGTAGGAGCGAGAGGGTTCGCCTGCTGCCGGATGTCCTGAACCGAGGGAGGTGTGCGTACTTTCGAGGAGGGTGAGACGGTGACTGGACGGAACGTAAGTTGAACCGGGTGGTAGACCCGGAGGGGCTGGCTCCTCGAGAGTGGCGGTTCGGATTTCCTCGTCAATCTTCCACAGGATGGGAGCGACGGAGATGGAGGGTGGTAGTATGGGTTCGGGAGCATCTAGAACGGGATCTGGCGAGTAAGGCGGGAAAGGGCGTCCGCTTTGCAGTTTTTGCTCCCCGGCTGGTATGTGATAGAGAAATTAAACCTCGCGAAGAATAGTGACCACCGAGCTTGGCGGGCGTTCAGGCGTTGGGCATTCCGGAGATACTGGAGATTTTTATGATCTGTGATGACGGTAAACGGGAATCTTGCTCCTTCCAGCCCAGTGTCGCCATTCCTCGAGGGCCAGCTTGATGGCTAGTAACTCACGGTCCCCTATGCCATAGTTCTGCTCAGCAGAAGTGAGTTTACGGGAATAGTACGCACACGGATGGAGAGCTTTGGGTTTGTTGACCATTGGGAGAGTACGGCCCCCACTCCTACGTCTGCCGCATCGACTTCGACTACGAAGGGTAACGTAGGATCAGGATGTCTGAGGATGGGTGCTGCGGTGAATTTGCTCTTGAGGAGTCGGAAGGCGCGATCCGCCTCGGAGCTCCAGACGATGGTTCTCCGACCCCCCTTGAGGAGATGACAAGGGTGAGGATATGGTACTGTAGTTCTTGATGAAGCGTCGATAGAAGTTGGCAAATCCGAGGAAGCGCTGGAGCTCCTTGACGGTTTGGGGTACCTTCCAGTTGTTTACGGCGTCCACCTTGGCGTTCTCCATCTGGACCCCCGCAGCGGAGATCACGTAGCCGAGAAAGGAGATGGTGGACGGTGGAACTCGCATTTTCCGGCTTTCAGGTAGAGTGATGTTCACGGAGACGACTTGGCTTCCAGATTACGGGAATAGATGAGGATGTCGTCGATGTATACAATGACGCATTTGTGGAGGAGGTCTCTGAAGATTTCGTTCATATAGTTTTGGAAAATTGATGGGCTGTTTGCTAAGCCATAGGGCATCACCAAGTATTCATAGTGACCTGTGGGGGTTATGAAGGCGGTCTTCCACTCATCTCCTTCTCGAATACGGATCAGGTTGTACGCGCTGCGGAGATCCAGCTTGCTAAACACTCGCGCCTCCCGAAGTTCCTCAAGAGCTGCGGGTACGTGGTAGAGGGTAAGCAATTTTACCGTAGCCTCATTCAACCCTCGATAATCGATACAGGGTCTAAGTCCTCCGTCCTTCTTGGTCACAAAAAGAAGCTCGATGCGGCAGGGGATTGGATGGTCGGATGAACCCTTGGCTGAGGGCTTCATCGATGTAGCTCTCCATCGCCTCGTGTTCAGGACGGGAGAGAGGGTAGATACGACCGTGCGGTAGCTTGGCATTGGGCAGCAGGTCGATGCTACAGTCGTAGGGCCGGTGAGGAGGAAGTTGTGCGGCACGTTCCTTACTGAAGACATCTAGGAAGGCGTGGTAGGTGGAAGGAACGTGCCGAGTGAGGTCCGTTGAAGAGTGATCTAAGGTGGTTGAGTGAAGGGGAAGAGATGACTGGTGGTTCGAGGAGATGAGTGTGATCCTTGCAGGTCTTGCTCCAGCCGAGAATCTGTCCAGTGCCCCAATCGATGGTGGGTTGGTGTTGGACCAACCAAGGTCGACCCAACACAATATCGACATTGGCCCTGGGCAGCACTAAGAGGTGGAGCTTCTCCCGGTGGTGTGGGGTAATCGTTAGGACCTGACGGGTTCGACGGGTGATCTGGCCTCGCCCAATGGTGAGTTTTGAATAGTGTAATACGATACCGGTTTCGTTGAGTACTGTCGGGAGGCGATGTTTGCTGATGAAGTTGGTGAGATGAAGTTCCCAGCGGCTCCGGAGTCCACCAGGACATTAACAGGAAAATCACAAGAGTTCATGGTTAAGTGGCTTGCAGATGAGGAATTTTACACATTGAGGAGTGATGGAACAGGCACTCACCATTGGACGAGGAGGGCGAACTGGACAGCAGGAGAGTATATGAGAAGCTTCTCCGCAGTACAGGCAGAGTTGGAGACGGAGTCGTCGGTGGCGTTCCGCGGAGGTAAGGTGGTAGGCATCCGTGATCATGAGCTCCTCCGAGTCGGGTGGTGAGGAAGCAGGGTGAAGACGAGGGGTTCCGATGGTGGTGAGTGCTGGTGAAGGGTGAGGATGAAATGGTGCTCTAGGGGAATGGTAGGGATGGAACAAGCGTTGAGGTGCTGGGAGATGCTGATGGCCTTTCGGATGAACACCTCAAGGTCCACGTTATCATCATAAATGACGAGGTGTTGGCGAACGTTGGGGTTCAATCCTCGCCGGTATGCGGCTAACAACGCTACTTGGTTCCACCCACTACTGGCCGAGAGTGCGGAACTGAAGAGTGTACTCTGGATGGTGAGCTTTCCTTGGGTGAGTGAGATGAGTTCGTCGTGGACTGATAATGATGTGAGTGCTGTGCCGAATACCTCTTTAAGGTGCTCAGTGAAGGAGTGATAAGAATGGAGGACTGGGTTGTTGGCGTTCCAGAGTGCGTTTGCCCATTGAAGTGCTCGACCGGTGAGGAGAGAGATTATAAAGGCCACCTTGGAGAGTTCGTTGGGGAAGGAGGCGGAGTTAGTCTGGATATACAGCGCGCATTGCAGAGTGAATCCAGCACAGGCTTGAGGATCGCCAGCATAACTGGCGGGACGGGAAAGAGCTGAGCTCAACATTGCGAGCGGATTCGCGGGCTGCTGGCTCAGCGCCGCTGCACCCGGGTATGAGTCAGCGGGGCTCCCGGAAGTGTTCGCGAGCCCGTCCATGTTCCGGGAATTTTTGTTCGGTCAGGTATCCTGTCACGGATCACAGAAGGCAGAAGCGAAAGGTGTGATTCACACAGTGTTTATTAAACACAATAGGCTTCGTACCGAAGTACTAGTGACAGTTCAATAAAGAGTCTAGGTGGTAGTAGCGTTACTTCCCTCGAGCAGAGCAAGCCGGTGACAGGGGTTAGTCTCTGGGTGCAACGAGTAGCAGAAGCTCCTGGCAGAAGATCGGGATGAGAAGACGGAGAGAGATACGATCCAGTGAAGATGATACCTGACGGTGAGTGAACGGCGTGGGTGAGTCTTTATAGTGTGGTGTTGATGACTGGAACAGATGACGGTGATGAGTGCCCAGGTGTGTCTGGTTAGTACTCGGGTGATTGAGTGCGTCGTGTATTGGCTGGAGAATGTGACTGGTGATCGGGGCTGATAGAACGTGCAGAGGGTGTGACAATACCCAGTTTGTGTTCTAGTCGAAACAAATCCTAAGCAGATCCATTTTGATTTCCAATCTGCACTTAAATTCCTATGATCTCTGCCATACACGATAATATTAGCAACCAATTTCCAGCCGAAACACAGCTCTGATACTGTCCAAAGCAGTTTCTGTTAGCATTTACCTCTGCACTAATCTAACTGTAGATGTTCAAACATCAATAAATAACTTCTTCTAATAACAAACACTAGTCACGCTCATATTCCATTTGCCTATTTTGCCTAATTCCTAGCCGTAAAATAGAAGCGTAGATGTGTTTCTGAGCTTAGAGAAGCTTCCGATTGGTTGATATAACTTCAGGGCTGAAGAGTCGACTGCCTTCTACTGGAATTACTTACTCTGCACAGCTTTTTAGGAGCATTTCTGTGTGGAACAGTTTTTTTTTACTTCTCTTTACTTATCTTCTCCCTATGTTTAAACTTGAACAAACCCACATCAGTGTTTACATCGGTATTAATAGTGCTTTGCAAATGGCATTGTGTCTTCGTCTACATATAGGTTTGCATATTTCGCATCAGAGCAAATAGCAGTGATACCCACCAATCGACTACATCAAATAAACTGTACTTCACCTAAAAAAAAAAATACAATTAAAAAGTCTGAGCGCAGCTCTTTTACTTTTAAACACCTGGAAATCTGGAAAATATTTTGATTGGATTTTTATACAAATGAGTTCTGTACCAGTGAGTGCAAATTAAAATGAAGTAAAAACTCAAACTTTGGCTAACTTACAATCTAACCTTACTGATGACTGATGCTGCTGAAACATGTATATATACTTTTACATATAAAATGTACTTTTAACGAGCTCTCCACCCTTTTGTTTTGACAATTTTTCCAGGGGGTTCGGGCCTTAATTATGGGAATCTGACCCCTCAATTCCATCCTAAATTAGCACCTTTCAGTAGAACAGAAACAGTTGTTAGTCGATTAAGCAAGTTGCAGTGACTCAGCGGGCTGAACTTATCCAGATTCACTGTTCCAGGAAACTTCACTGCAGGCCATATTTGTTCACACCAGAGCCAAGCTGTTTCATGTCAAGAAGGTGCATTACTGGATTCACATATTAAACATATTATTACATATTATTAGCCTTTTCCCAGTCCTTTGAGAAGTGTTTTCACTTAAAAAGCATTTGGCTTGCTTTTAATTTTTTTCTCTCAGTTCAACATTGGCCGGACGATGAGGAAGGCTGGGTGGTGGTTAAATTCTGAAACAAATTTGTCAGCTCAAAATCAAGAGAAGGTCGCTTGGCATTTCTGGGTGGATTCATTTAAAGGGTCAGAGTTTTTACAGGACAGCTGTGAAGAGGTAACATTTCTCTACATTTTGTCAGTTTGAGAGACTCAAAAGTTTGGTGAACACATTCAGATTTGAAGAGGACAGAGACAGGGCTCATAAACTGTAGTTTCTAGGAAAGCCATTTGACTTTTGTGGATTTTACAAAGCACACAAACACTAGGCAAACAAACTGCAATCCAACACAGTTTAACAAGCACCAAAAGAGTTTACATACTCTGTGTCCCACGATAAGATGCAGAATGAACTGAAAAAATGTGTGTGCTGCCATGTGGGACTGGACCTCCAGAAAGGTTAGGGACTTGAGGGGTTGAATACACAATCATGGATATGCCAGTGATATACACAGTGGATTTAGAGTATTGGGGTAATTGGTTCCAGTTTCTCTTTGACACAAATTTATTTTACCTCTAGCTCTTTCTTCACACAAACAGATAGACGGATTTAACAAACAAAACAGACAAGGATAAACAGAGTTAGTGGCAGATTGGCAGTTTACAGACATGGTTTGTAGTCTTTGTCATGTGAACTTGAAGATGCACGATGAGTTTATTCCAGGCAACTCTTAACTAAAATGAGTTCCATGACAGCAGAGAAAGAGTCATTTTCCCAGGTACACATCAGGTCTATAACATACAGGTAATAAAGTCAGTCCACAGTTGAATTTAGTTACTGATCACAATATAACTTTTGTAAGAAGAGCCGGGGGTTGGAGGGGTGCTAGAGAGTGACTGGTGGTTAGGTGGATGGGTGTATGTATAAATGGGTGTGTGGGTAGATGGATGGAAGGATGGGTGTGGATTGATGAATGGGTGTGGATGGAAGGATGAATGGATGGGTCTGTGAATGGATGGATGAATGAAAGGATGGGTAGGTATGTGGTTTAATACATCAATGGATGCAGGAATGGATGGGTGTGTGGATTGATGGATGAACGAATGGATGGAGAGATGAATGAAAGGATAAATGGTTGTGTGGATTAATTTATGAATGCACGCATGAATGCATAATACAAAAGATATATTATGGTATTTAGGAAATGTTGGTTGGGCGAGTTTCTTTAGCCAATGAGTGGAAGCTCTGAAAATCAGGCCAAAATGCTGTTGGTCTTATAAATGTGCCTTTGTTTTGGTGAAATCAATAGTAAACGAGTGGTTCAGAACCACTCTACTTTTAAACTGATTTCAAAACACAAATCGGGATAAAAGCTAAATAATGTTTCAGTTTCTTTATGTTATAAACAGAGACATTTTGTAATAGAAAAAACTTGTTTTTTTTTTCAACTTTTAAAAAAGTCGCTTGATATTGAATAAATGATGAGTAGATTGACCTTTTTACATGGATTTGCTTATCAACACAGGTAAGTTCTTGTGACCCGTCCTTAATTTGTAACTGAAGTCTTAAAGAAAAGAAGTGTATTGAGAAAGATTTGATGATAAATGAACAGAAACATTAAATAAAGGCCGATATCGAAGCAGATTTTGTTGACACAAAACTCATTCCTCACCTCTTTGCTGCACATAATCCTTCATCAAACGGTCCTCCCACCTCAAACGGGAATCATTATGTCAAGACAGCGAACTGAAAGGAAATGTTACTCCTTCTTCAAATGTTACTCCTTCTTCAAGCATTACATTAAAAGCCCACACTTTTGGCAGAGACAACATTTTAGCAAGAATGATTGAAAACATTTGTGAAATAAAGACGAGAATTCAAAAAAGCATTGATCTTATATGGCAAGTTGGCACTCATCAGCTTGGATTGTGAAAACTCTCCCCTGGGAGAAAGCGGAGGAAAGGATTTACTGTGCTGTGGTTGCCCAGCCGCGGCCCACATACCTTTAATGTTGCTCACAAGAGCTTTCTCCTCCTCCACTTAATCATAACTACAAGAAACAGTCGAGACATGCTGTTACAGAAGAACAGAGAGAAATCACTGTTATGTCTTAAAATCTCCCAATTAAACTATGAATCCCTCTTAAAGCTGGTACTTTAGAGACACCTGAAGTTTTATAGGAGACCCTAAATGAAGAGCTGTTTGCAGTGTTGTTGGCCGCACTGTTTTAGCACTGTCTGAAAGCACCAATTATCTCTACAACCCCAGAAGTGGATTGCGAGATGCCGCATAGAAGCACAACCTCAAAAATACCCTCTCCAGCGAACATAATTGATACAAATGTGCGAGTTTGGAGCAGAAGTACAGGTTTAGGTGCTGAACTCTTTAGGAGATTGTGGATAACTGTAATTAGAGCGGAGAGCTTTGGAAGGACACGTTCAGACAGACAGGCTTAAGCCATGCATGCAAAGTGGCAATCTACCGCTGGTACAAACATTACATCATATAATACATCTCAGATGCAGTTTAGCGAACAATTCACATTTCATCATGCTCTAAAAGACAGATGGAGAAGTTCTGACTGAATATAGCAGCGACTAATCATTTCCAGAAAGACTCGGTATGCCCACTGGAGCTAATCCATTTGGTTTCCACCCTTACTTCCTCTAAACACTGTGTCCCCTCGGACCAGTGACAACATGGTGTGATACAACCTAAAAAAAAATTATAAGCAATGTTTTCCTTTGGGTTATTTCTCCCATGTGCATGAGTCATCAACCATTTACAGACTTGTCCAGAAATAATGAAACTAATTTCCAGGCAAACTCTGTTAAATGTCTTTAAGAGATTGGCAGTTCTTTTTTTGCCACAAGTTTAAGGTTAGTTTTGTTAGTTGTTAGAGTGAAACTGGGTCACAAACATTGATGGAACTTTGAGAAATACATGTTGTGAAGCAGATGTATGTTGTATATTCAAGTGATCCATGCAAAATTGTACCCAATGTAAACATACAATAACATGGAAAGTCAATAATAAAACAACGAAATAAGAAAAATACAGTTATATCTGTATGAGGGCTGTTGTTTCAAAGTGAAGTAAATATGAAGATATGAACTAAATGCTTTGGTAATAATTAAATAGCTCACTTAACTCTTACAAGCTATGGTGAAACATCTTTGTTACAAAATTAAAGACGAATAACACTTTGCATAAGGCAATACATATATTTAGTTTTTTTTTTCTTTTTACACCAACATTTAGACCAACATTCCTTATCTTTAAGCTATGCCATAGTTTAAAATGTTTAACAATAGCACTGGCACAGAGATGGTATCATCCACATTATTTTAGAGTGTTGTTTAATGCTCAAAACAAAGGTTGAGTCAGCCTCTTTCTTTGATTTAACATGGGCATAAACTAGTGCACTAGTAGCATTGGTTATTTTCACAACAATGGTTTTATTATCTTTTAAAATGACTTAATATTTATAAGCATACAACCGTATGGAGATTCTAAAATGTACTATATAAATACGCTAGCCCAAACAACTAATCCAATTGCGGCCATTTTGGACTACTTTAAAAAGACTACAATTCCCATCACTCACTATCTGTCAATAGTTGTTCCCCCAGATGATGTTTATCTTGCAATCATTTTTTGGACTGTGGACTAGGGCTGCCTCTATTAATTATTTTGATCGATTAATCTATCACTGTAATCGATCTATTATTTAGAAAAGCAATTCATATTTTAAAATCTCTTGTTTTAGAAAGGTGACTTTAACAGACATGCAAATAACCTATAGAATTCAATAACATATATATTGCATGATTCTGCACTATATTCTAACCTTTAAGACTGGTTAAGATGACTAATTTATATAAATATGGTTCACGAGTTCGCTCTTATTTATAATTGCCTAGTATCGTAAGCGTGGTTGGTCTAGCAATGTAGAAAGCATACTAAGAAAGCTGTCCTTGTGGTAGTCCGTTGAGCCCTCACACTCCCCACCCAGCTCAGTTGATGCTGTGGAAGGATCTCGCAACTAGCACAGCTCAGTTGCTGTTTAGGATCCTTCCTATAGAGTGGTGAATGTTAGTAGATGGCATTGGGCACCATGGTACCTGGACTGGCATGGGTGAAGTGGTCTGTTTTGCAATGCATGTTGTGGACCTTCCGGCTATTTCCTATTGACGAGTTTTAAAAAACATCCCAGGAGGAAGTTGCATGATAGTAGTTGCCATGAGTAGTAGAAGGGTGCCGAACTACTGAAAGGAAAGCAAAAAACCAAGATATAAGAGATATAGGAGATGATATGGGTATGTGGGACCATATGATTGATTGTAAATTATCAGCAAGCTCCTCCCGAACTTATGCTAATCAGATGATTAACCTCATGCATTATAATATGAATATGTTTATTATACACACAGTATATTATAAACATTTCCAGTTTTTTGTTTTCTTTTATCAAAATATAACAGGACATACAATTGGAAAGTTAATCCATTATAGGGTATTTGAATAAAGTGATTAGATTTTGGTTCTACGCACTTTTATCACAGATTATAACTTTCAGCATGATCCAGTTCATTAAACAATACAATCAAAGAGTTAACACTTATAAATGATGTGCATATCTGAAAATGCTAAAGGATTCTTTTCTAATGTTAGAGTTACAATCAATCAACCATTAAGTTAGAGTTTAACATTAACATGCAACGGATCACAGATTGACAAAACTAAAGAAATAAAAGGTGTCTAACCTGAATTGTCTAATTATCTTGTTGTACAGAATGATATACAGGTAACAAATGATCAGATACTTCAATCAGCAGGTTGATTTAGGGTAACAAATGATGAGCGTCTAGCCATCACTTTTAAAACTGAATATTGAAAGTGAATTTTCAGAGATTGTGCATTAACTTGGCTGCTAGATTGAATGTTCTGTAACAACTGACAATATATATGTGAGTGTGATAGAAAGAATAAATATAAGTATGCTCCTTCTCATCACCTCATTCAATGTTGTGGTCAAAGTCTCTGTCAAAACTGAGCTATGAATTGTGCCTTTGTAATAGGGACCAGTAAAAGTATAATGGAATTAAAAAATGTAAAATGTAATGTAATGAGCATTAGACACGATCATGGATACATTTTCACAACCTCTCACAAAGTATTACCTGGTTATTCTCAGTGCTATCTTTGAAATCAGGTTAATAATTGTTAACTGCAACTTCCTTTGTTGGTTAGCAAAAACAAGAAACTGGGCTCTGTCGCTGACGTCTAGCTAAATACAACACAACACAACACAGATGTTTACCAAGAACAGGTTATATTTACCTCTCCATATATAAGAAACATAACTCCATACATGGATCTGTTGCTGCTGTAGAAGCCCTATCTTTGCACTGATGAATATAACAACGCGGTGTGTTAACAATGCTAACTGCTAGCTAACTAAAACACAAGCACAAGCCAAGAAAGAGAGTTGAAGCCCTTGCTTTATACTACCTCGTCCAATCCCCAAGCTTGCACTCTGTGAAACTTTGACATGGAGTTAGAAATTTCAGAGGCATCTGAACGGGGTCAGCACTGGGTTATGTAAATTCACAGCCTTTACACAATTCATTCAAGACTTGACGCACAAGTATAGATTGGCCTTAAGGCATTGTCAATCATCATGAAATGAGCTACAAACAAGGTGTCTACATCATTAACTTCTAATTTTACACTTGGTCATTTCTGAAGCTAAAGACTATTAATATAATGAAACAACTTGTGTTCTGAACTTTCAGGCTTTGTTATCATTCCATCCCCACACAACCTACTAAAGATTAACAAGCTTTTCACTGCTCCCAACCTCCTTTAAGCATTACACAACATGCAAACCATTAACTTAAACTGTATGGTTAGGACACCTAACATGAACACCACACAAACTAAATGGCTTTTCGTTCCATGCCTTTAAGAGCTCAATAATGTAAGGTGTAGAAACATCCTGGTTTTGCAGGATCTCATTCTAAACAGGGATGAGGTGATTTGGTTTCATCCATGTTTGTTGTCCATCAGACTGCCGAGTCCAGTTGTGACCACACAGGAGAGGTTCTGTGTGCTCCAAAATGGAGACAGATGTATTGAGGGTATTTCTAAGACAGAGAATAGCCTCCAGTGTTCCTGTGCTGGCCGGCACTCACACAGATCATTGATTTTGGCCACGCTGAGTGAAGGCCTTGCTAATATCTCATTTCAGCACCGGCCTCTGCATGACCATGACACCTGTTCTGAGGTCAGGCTTACACCTCGACTGCGGGAAGATCTTTACATACAGAAGGTATGAATGACCTAAAGAAAATAACACCAGTGTTAAGACATTATTGTAAATATTTATATAAAAGATTATATTTGATACTATTTTGTAGTAATTTTAACCCCTTTCAGACCAGAATTTTTTTTTTAGTTTTCAGTCAAATGCACAAGTTCAAGAGATATGATGAAGAATCTCCATAGTTGACCATTATTGTATAAATGAGGTTTAATAATTATTTTTTTACCTCACAGTGTTTATCTTGATTACTTCACTTGGTGTAATTTGATACCATTCTTCTCTTTAGAGAAATGAAATTTCTTCAGATTTCATCATAAAATGTCTTGCTGTCATTCGATTAGCCAAAAAATGACCAACTTTATGGTCAATAAGCTTTAATTGGAGTGTTAGACCTTAAAAACAGTCCTGCCCGACATGTGACATTCATTTAAATAGACACATTGTCTAAAATCGTTAATAAAAAGTCCATCAAACAATAAAAACAGGCAGAACAACAAACATGATGAATAAACTAACAATTTGGTTGGTCTGTTAATTAACAACATAGTCTTTAATTTTGTCATAATTTTACTTTACACAATTTATTCAATGTTTCATTAGTTTAAACAACTGATCTGTAACACACACACACACATCCACACCAACAAACTACTTTCTATAATTAAAAAGCCAAAGATATTTTAGCTTTAGAGAAAAGATCTGAGAAAATGATCATAGGGAGCTTAGAATCACTGCAGGATTGGCTGCAGCCTGGGTGGAGGATTCCACGCTTCCCTTGGTCAGGAGGACAGGAAACATGCTCAGAAAGGAAACTGACCTGACATGTCCATGCGAAACTCCAGACAGGAAAGTCTTTTTCAATGATCATATCTACATCATTTCACTATTTCCTGACACTTTTTCCTAATGGCCTCTCTTCCCAAACACATTACCTTTGTGTCAGTGTCCTGTTTCCAGCTTCCTGTGTTCTTCAACACAATAACAAAAAAAGACAAAAATGGCAATCATTTCGCTGTAGCTAAAGAATACGGCTTAATTCATTCCTTCATCTGCTCATCCAATACAACAATATGTATAAAATCCTGCACTATTAGCCATCGGTGAGTTTAGGTATATAGCAGCTTTTCAAACGTACATTTTCTTGACATCCCAACTAACAGGGAACAGTCTCATAACATTCGTAACGTTATCTAAAGGTCATCTAAATGTTAGCTGATGACGTTTCCACAAAAAAAACGTTCTCGCCAACATTGTAATAATGTTAAACTAAAACATTATATAAACATCATTTTCAGAACATTTCTAGAACATTTTTGTGAGCTATATATGCTCTAATAATGTTGAAAGAAAAAGTTTTGGGAAAAATTCCTAGAATGTTTTTTGTTGTATTATTAGTTAAACAGAAGTGGAGAGAACGTTCTAAAAATGATTTTAATAACCTTGAGAGACTGTTTAAAAAAACTGGATAAACCAATGTTAAGCAGCGTTAGGGGTAACGTTCTCAGGACGTTCTTGTAACATAAATTTGGTACCTGGGATGTACTCCTATGTCCTCAAACACATTACATCGATGTCAGTGTCCTTTTTTCGTTTTCTCCACTTCTCCCACACACAAGAAACAACACAAAATGTTACGTTAATTGCTCACACTGGATTTAAGAATCAAGATTGCGAATACTAACACTTTTCTGACTCTTGTTCCTAATAGACTCTCTTCCCAATTAAATTTACTTAGTCTCAGTGCCCTGTTTAAAAAAAAAACACTTTTAAACACTTTTTAACACTTTTTCTGACACTTGTCCGTAGAACTACTCTTTCTTTTCAAACACATTACATTTTTGCTTTATTTGCTTCTTTACACAACCAAAAAAAATGTCAATACTAGCCCTCTAGCATAAAACTGGTGTTTGTATTAACACACATATATACTTTTTAAATGTATGCACCAAATGTCATAGTGGAATGATATGTCAGTACTTCGTATGAATGTACTCTATGTATGTGGCAGAATTGTCAATAAAATTAAACCCTGGTTTCAGACTCATTTTAGTTTCATCTGCTTCTCCACACAACAAAAGACACAAATTTTGCAAATGGATAAAAGAGGTTTTAAGGAGCTTCTGACACTAGTCCTCCTTTCAAAACACTTGACACTTGGTGTCAGTTATAAGTAAAATGATGACTAAGTTAGTGTCTTAATCAATAGGATTAATATTTTCACATTTGACACTTGGTGTCAATGGACTGTTTTAATGTCATCCTCTTCTCCATATTACCAAAACAAGTAGGATAAGGGCTATTAGAGTGTTTAAATAGCATGGTATAGCTAAATAGTGGGCTTTTCTGACACCATAGAATTTGTCCATAGAACTAGTCTTTTTTCCCAAACACATTAAATTGGTGTCTGTGTCCTGTTTAACATTTATTTGCTTCCACACATAATGCTTTACTACTAGAATTTTAAGCATACACACAACAAAGAACAAAAAAGTATACTAACGGCTAAAAAGGATTTTAAGTAGCATAATCACAAAAACAATCATTTTTTCTGACTTGTTCCCAAACATATTAACTGTGTCAGTGTCCTTAGCTTCCTCAGCTTTTCCAGGCAACAAAACGAACACTGCTGTGCTAATGGATTGTAGTACATTAAGTAGCAAAACAGCTAAAAACCTATGGCTCATTTTTTCTGAGATAGTTTCCATATTGAAGGGTTCAACTGGAAGGTAGCTGTAACCTCAGTTGTTTCTATATAATTTAAACAGCAATTTTCTCTATTGCTAATCATCAGTTTTTGTACAGCTAGAGTCTTGAGTTAAAAGAAAGAGAAGCAAAAGCCACTTTGTAGAGAAGCTGCATGGGAAAGACATGACTGGAGAAATGTAGCGGTGCACCACTTATGATACTGTGGCCAAGCTTTTATAGGCAATTAATTTTTTCTCTCATTTAAAGAGTGCTTGGCCTTATAACACATGCCTAAAATAAAACAACAATGCAAGTGATACCAGAATCACAAAACAGAGTTACTGGAAATTGCTGCAAGAAAACGCAAATATAAACGTTAAAAGACATTTTTGAGGGATAATGGTTCTGTCAGCATTGGAAATTGATATTATAATAACAGGGGCAACACATTGATTCTCCAGAAATCTTTACAAATCCTTTCCAAAACTCTCTTCTACACATGTTTCCAAACTGATCAGTTTGAGATTAATGTCTGGCATCCAATTTGAATCAAAGTCTTTCTTGCAACTTTTTTAACAACAGGAAAAACATGCATGGGAATGTGTAAGGCGCAGAATGAAATGAAGCACTCCCTCTACAGGCCAACAGGCCACACTGCACAAACAGCCACTTCAGCTACAAACAACCTTTATTATCTTTATGAAACTATTTAAAAACTTAAATAAACACTACTGATATCCGCACTCGGGATGAATGTTTTCTTTGTGTAGCCTTTCTTATCCTGAGAATACGTTTACAATCCATATCATCAAAGAATTGATAAGTTAGAGGTGAGCACTTTGAAATGCAATCTCTGCCACTCCTGTCAGCCGTCAGTTTTGTCTCTCTTACACCCCGAGGGAGATTACATCGTGCCATGGAACTTGTTAAACTTTACCTTAAATAGAAGTAGCACAAAACAAGTAAGTGAAAAGGTGCCTTGGAAATTAAATTATAAACAAGAATGCAACCACAAATCAACATACTTTTAAATAACTAAATGCACTGTAGCTAAAATTATTTCTACTGAAATAGCAGTTATACAACGTTAACATACTTCCTCCTCAAGCAATAACTTGATTGCTTTACTTTCATTGCAGAAGACAATGTGATTAGATTTCATAGTGATAGCATCTTTTCTATTACCTAAAGGCCTTAAATTGTGTAGAAAAACAAATCTGAGACGAGGGGGAAGTTGTGACCCAGACCCCCCACCCTCCTTCATCCCCCCTGTGCTCTCCTCTGTCCCACACAGCCTGGGGCAGGACAAAGATGGAACAAACATCTCCAATAAAACTGGCCCCTCCTCCAGCTTTTCTGAAAAAAAAAAACTTTTCCTTCTGACATGTGCTGGTCTTCCTCTGCAGGAACACTGATCCTGCCCTGTCATGGATTGCTAGGGTGTGCTGCAGAAGGGGGTCTGTTTTAGAGAGATTGAAACCTAAAAACCACCTTTTAACCTTAGCTTTCCTATCTCTGTGCCTTAAAACCCAACCACACAACCAAGATTTCTCTCCTTTGAGAAAAATGACAATTTCAAGAACTAGGCAACCCAAAATGTTGAGATATAACCTCAGTCATTTTGGCCAACCAGAAGTACTGAAGAGGGTCTGACTAGCTTGAGATGATGCAAAAACTGCATGACTAAGAATCCTGCCTTCTTTAAAACATTACCTTGACTGAAGTTTACAGAAATGCTTAGTTACAATGCATTTATGTGCGGTTGAGCAGTGATGTGTAAAAATAAGATAAGATAAGATAAGATATTTCTTTATTAATCCCGAAGGAAATTATTTTTCCAGTGCTTATTTAAAAATATAAATATACAAATACAAAGAAGAAATTTAGAAAAAATAAAATACAAATAAATACAATGTACTATAAAACTAGGATGTACTATAAAAGACAGACATACAATAGAATAAAAATATATAGAAAACTGACAACAGTCGAATTACAGACAGGTGTTGAATTATTGATATTGCAGATATTGCACATATAAGTTATTGCACATGTATGTTATTGCACACAGGATTGGAATTTTTAATTGCACAGTTTATATATTGCAGGACATGATAAGGCTTTGTTGAAGTTGCTGTTATGACAGCACCCGTGTTAAGGGGGAAGAGTTATACAGTTTGATTGCCATAGGTATAAATGACGTCCTGTGGCGTTCGGTTTTGGACTTTGGCAGTCTCAGTCTGTGGCTGAATGTGCTTCTGTGTGACATCAGTGTCTCATGTAGGGGATGTGATGTATTGTCCCTAATACTGAGAAGTTTCTTCAGCATCCTCCTTTCTGATACCTCAACTAACGACTCCAGCTCCACTCCAATGACAGAGCCCCGCTTTCCTGATGAGCTTGTTAAGTCTGTTGGTGTCAGCTGATTTTAATCTGCTACCCCAGCAGACTACGGCAGAGAAGATGATGCTGGAGACCACTGAGTGATAAAACATCAGCAGCATGGTACTGCATACATTAAAGGACCTAAGTCTCCTGAGAAAGTACAGGCGACTCTGACCTCTTTTGTATACAGCATCTGTGTTCTTTGACCAGTCCAGTTTATTATCAATGTGAACACCCAGGTATTTATAGCTGTCCACAATGTTCACCTCACTGCCCGTGATGTTTATAGGGTTAGGGGTAGTCCTCTGCTTCCTAAAATCTACAACCAGCTCTTTAGTTTTTGAAACATTGAGCTGCAGGTGATTTTGTCCACACCACTCCACAAAACTGTCGACCACATTCCTGTACTCAGTCTCCTGGCCTTTCCTGATACAGCCCACGATAGCAGAATCATCGGAGAACTTCTGCAGATGGCAAAACTGTGAGCGGTGTCTCTTGTGGATATAACTGTGCTCTTGTGGATAGGGCCTAGAAAAAAATCTCCTATACAATGTATTCCTATACAATGGATATATCTGAAATGGACTGCCACATAATAGGCTGTAAAAGTTTTAAATATAAAAACAATTCATCAACTTCATAATTGTACATGTTATCAATCAAGGTTGTTCATCTAATTTAAATTGACTTCTTCAGATTTACAAAGGAAGCAAGCCAAGCAGTGAATATTAATTTAGATAGGCAGTATAAGTAACAGATATCCTGTACATTTAGTAAGACTCTGAAGAGAGCATGCCATGATGCAAAAGAAAATCAGAATGGAAGGGATGTATCATGATGTCCAAACTCAGTTCATATTGCCTGCATTTATAATAAGATGGGAGGTTTCCTAATGATGTGAATAGAGTAAGTTTGTATTCAAAATGTAGTACATACTGTAGTAGTGTGTTTCAGATGCACCCCTGATGTAATGCATGTCGCATTATTAGCATCACGTAACCAACCTTTGAGTCAATTGACCGAACAAACAATAGAGGTAGTGTTGATGATGTCACCCATGGGTATTTGCAGCTGGCTTTTGGAGGGTCAGAGTTGGCATGGTATGCATCACTTCCTAATACCCATACAGATAGAAAGGTAGAGATTGATATGTGGTTGCAGAATGTATACTTTATTTTGTCTACAGAAGTGGTAAGTTAACCTCATATTATCGACTGTTTTCACATATCTTAGATTTAAAAAATTGAGAATGAGGCAATCGAAGCTCACAACAAAGATGGCTAGGCATTTCCTTATTGGTATTGGATCAATTGATTAAAAAAAAACAAGTGGAATATCGGTGGAAAATGTAAATTGCAGTCACTTAAGGGGCCTTGTCTTAATGATGCAGAAATTAAAGGCTTAATTTAACCTAAACAAAATAAAAATAAAAAAAACTCTGTTTTTTGTCAATGGTGTTACAAACTAGTGATATGCATATAAAAAACGTTTGGAGCCATTGGTATAAACATCTTTTTCATCAAATAAAATTCAGTTTTTGCTGCTTTTTTGTTTTTAACAAGGGTGACAATGGAAATCTGCTCAATTCTGGAGTGTTCTGACTGACTGCTCAATTAAGGATTTAGTCACTTCTTATTGCACACTTTTAGAAAGGCTGTGGGATGTATCAGATCTCACTTACTGTTTTTGACAATAATGTAGTAGTCAACTTGGGATGCGCTTTATATTTTGGTGCAAAACTACTTTCAACAAGAACACAATATTCAACAGTTGTCAGAGTAGATAACTCATGTTTGACGTAATTATTTTTTTTATCAAATCAGATTATTTCAAAACTATTTAAAACAAAACATAAAACTAAATATATGTGACAAGTCATTATTTTGAGATATACTAATGAGAAATCAAGATTTTTTGCATGTTTTTATATTATTTAAGCGTAACTCTGTTTTTTATAATTCAAGCTTAACTCTCGTTTTTTTCATGTAAGCTTAAATCTTTTCCATTTAATCTTAACTCTGTTTTTTTTTCATTTAAGCTTAACTCTTTTCCATTTAATCTGAACTCTGGTTCGGCGCAGGCAGCCCTCGCGTGCATTTTTTTCTTAAAGTAAACTTAAGTAAAAGTCGTCGGAACAACACCCGCGCGCGGTCGCTGATTTATTAATGAAGAGCACAAGAGACCCGCTCGACCCTGTGGACGCCATTGCTCTAGTTCAGCTTGAGTTTGGAAGGGAGAAGCTTGAAATGAAAGTTGAAAGAGCGCTGAGGCGGGGGAGAGCCGCCCACGAGAGGTGACGCTCCGCCGGCTCCTCCTTCACGCGGGTTAAAAGGAAATGCAGCGCAGATTCCGAGGAGCTAGACGGAGGGGGTGTCTTATAGGGCCATACAAGAAAACAAAACCAGAACTAACTCGTAACAGTTTGAAGCGTATTACTTTTTTCGTTTCGTTTGATTAATGCTCGACTGGAAGATGACCACCGCCGTGGTGTCGCCTTTCTTCGACTTCAGCGAAGTGATCAACAACAAGGTATGGCGGAAAGTTTGAGCTGGTTCGCCTGAGGAATGTGCACGGCTGAGTTTCTCCTAGAATTAACGGAGCGTGATTTGGCCCAAACTTACTTCCAGCAAACATAAACGACCTAAAAAGTAATGTTGTTTTACGAGATGAGGTTATCTGTACAGTTTAAACGAGGGCAAAGAAAAAGTCGGAATATGGAGTGCTGCAGGCAGTAAACTTCCTCCTTTGTTTGTTATTGGAAATCAATGACTGTGATTTTTTTTATTGAGTTGTTTTGGTTTTATCGCTTGCTAAGTTTTTCTAAGTTCATGCAGAGTGTGGGTTTGAGTTAGAGCAAACTTACTTTTAAATCACCGAGGAGCTCAAGTATTTATCCAAAAGAATCAAGAGAGAAAACCCTAAAAGCCAGACTACTAACTTTTAAGACATTAGTTTTAGCATAAACTTGATTTTGTTTGACGTCAATCAACTCAAGTGTTGCAGATTAATTGTTTGTTTAACTTCAATTTGGAACAGCTATTTTGCTAACATAAAAGTAAAAATATGCACTCCTCTGAGAAATGAAAGGCAGTGCTGTCCCATTATTTTGTTTAGTAAAAATTTGAATTAAGGGGAGTGACTTCACTGTGACTCAAGGTGTATGGCTTTATTTCATTTGGTTACGCTAAACTGCAGAAGATAATTTGTTAGTGGAAGTGTTGGTTTTGTTTTAACATCTCCATCCAGCTTAGTTCTATGCACATAATTGTTCAATATGTGTACTTGCTGTACTTTTTAACATGGAGGATGGCTAACTCTCTTTGCTAATTATTAACATGGTTTCCATACAAAGGACCAAAGTATTCAGTCTTTTAGCAAGAACTCAAGACTTTTGCTGACAAAGTGGCGCTTTTAGGAAGTGTTATGTTTTGACATTTCTTATAACACAGCACACTAATGTTGCTGTCTTATAAGAAAGTATGATTAATTTCTGATTCAAACTAAATATTATCTTGTTTATTGTCCAGATAGACCTAAATTGTTGTTTCAGATACTGTACAAGTCGTCAGGGTTCTACTCATCAAGCATGCATAGCAGTCTTAACATTTCAAAGGCAGTGGAGCATTCCCTTAGTTGGCATCAAGCCAAACTAGCATTTGCTAAGGCCTGTATTTACTCATGGGTTTAACATGTAGCCAGTGCAAAACAACCAAGACGTGAAAACCACAACGTGGTAGAAAAAAAAAATCATGTTCTTTTTTTTGTCTCCTTTTTTTAGAACAAAATGCTGAACTACAATAACAACATCATAAGTGCTCCGCACCCGATGTCTGTCCCTTGCACTGGGACCAGTCTGCCCATCTCCAACCCCACTGGGTGCCTGCTGGACAGGAAAGCTGTGGGGACACCCTCCACTGGTGGTGTTTACCAGCGCCGGCACTCCGTCACTTCAGCTAGCACCAAACTCAATCAAAACCAGTTCATTAACATGGCAAAGGCAGATCCATCTCTGATCACATCAGGGTTGGTAACAACCAGCAGCAGCAACAAAGAGAACCGACTTCGAGATCGCTCCTTTTCCGAAACTGGGGATCGTCTGCTACAGAAATGTTCTGGCCCTGGAGGCCCCAACAGTCAGGTCAACTCAAGCCGTTATAAGACAGAGTTATGCCGGCCTTTCGAGGAGAATGGTGCCTGCAAGTATGGTGACAAGTGTCAGTTTGCTCATGGCATTCATGAGTTGCGTAGCCTAAGTCGCCATCCCAAGTATAAGACGGAGCTTTGTCGCACATTCCACACCATTGGCTTCTGTCCCTATGGCCCACGCTGTCACTTCATCCACAATGCGGAGGAACGTCGTGGACCGCCGCCAACCCCTTCCCCTCTTTCCTCCTCCAACAAGATAGAGAGGCCAAGGCTGCAACACAGCTTCAGCTTTGCTGGGTTCCCCAGCTCTGGAGGCTTGAGGGACAGCCCCACGTCTGTCACCCCTCCACCCATGTTTTCTCCCGATGAGCTTCCCGAGTGGCCAAGCAGCAACCCCTTCACATACTCCAGCCAGGAGCTGGCCAACCTCTTAAGCCCCGGGCTGGGTAACGCACCTTTGTCCTGCTCTGACCATTCCACTCAGGCACCATCCTCCCCAACACCTACAACCCCTTACTACTTCAGAGCCATGTCAGAATCTCCCAACCTCTACGAGTCTCCATCCAGCCAACCAGACTCACTTTCTGACCAAGAGGGTTACCAGAGCAGCTCAAGCGGAAGTCTGAGTGGGTCCGAATCCCCCACCCTTGACACCACTCGTCGACTGCCCATCTTCAGCAGGCTGTCCATCTCTGATGACTAAGCACACTGAGCCAGACCCCATTCACACTTTGTTCTGCTTTCAGCAGTCTAGAGCAGAGAGGAAGAGGCATTAGCACTCCCTCTACCTCTTAATATTTGTCCGGCCCCTTAGAAGCCATCAACTTCCTTGCTTGTATCACTTCCACTCTGAAACTAATGCAGTGAATTAAGGGATCTTCCTCCATTTAAAAACTCTTAACCAGAACTAGTGACAACTTTACTGGACTCTGTTTTTTAGGCCAAGTCCCTGCTATGTTCTTGGGGTGACTGTGCCAAATACATAGAATAGGAAGTTGATTAGCTAAATGCTAATCATGAACAGTGTGAGACTGTTGTTCAAGGTTCTACAGCTGCCGTCAAGTGTAATGGAGTTGTTGGTGCAGATATGGGAGAGAACTGATCACCCACACCCCCCAAACACACCTTCGCAATTTCGACTCTTCACATGGACACTCTTTCTTAACTTAACTTTAATAGTGTCATGCTTAGACTTTTAACAACTGTCTCTGTAGACCGGCTTAAAAGATGAACAGACAAGTGCCTAGGGGTGGATGTGTAGGGGTGAATGGACCACTGATTATTTTATCTTATGCGAATATATATATATATATATTTTTGTTCCTTGTGGCCTGACTATGTAGCTCTTGTTCTGAATGAGTGCTCTCCCTGCCTTGAAATTGCGGATTACATCAGTCTGCAGGAAGGACTCCTCTCATGAGGGTTGGATGAAAATGGAGCTTTGGAATATTTCAGGCACACTTAAGATGTTCAATCAGGTGCTAAGCACTCCATTTCCCACTTTCAGCAGCACAACACCCTGAGAGGGGAGGTTTCCGCTCAAAAAAGAACTTTTTTTTTTTCCTCGTTTGTCAATATTCTCCTTTTTCATTTTAGTCGCTGGTTACTTATTGCCTGCTGGGAAGGGAATCTTGTTATTAAACCATGAAAACAAACAGTTTTTTTCTCCCGCCTCAAAACGCCCCTTCAGCCAATCATCAAACAGAAGGGGAATGCAATCATTCCCATGGTGCAGTTCAACCTCCTGCAGCTTCACTTTAACTCATTGTGCAAGCATGCCTTTTCCATAGATTCTGATCAGAGGAGCACTCTGTAATTGTCGTTCTTCCACTTCTTGGTTTTTGATTTTTATTATGGTCATTGTTTAATATTATTATGGTTATTATTGTTATTGTTTGAAAGCCTTTCAGAACAGAAGGTTTTGCTTGTCACTGCTTATTTAACTTATCAAAAACGTATTTATTGGTGATCATATGCATTTTTTGTTAATTTTGTTTGTATTTATCTTGATAATGAAACGATAGAATATATTTTCTTTTATGTTAAATTATGATCTTCTGTATTAATCTTAAGATTGTGAAGACTTGTCAGCTTTCTTTTTCACAGTTAATATATTGTACTACATGACTTTTTGTTGGCAACTACACTTAATTTAAAACTGAAAAGCAAAACATACAATTTTCTGCATTTTGATTTATTTATTGTAGAATTACTGTCATTCCCTGTCATAATGTATCTAGACTGCAAAATCAGTTCAACCACAAAATCATTCCTGAGTGATAAACTCAAGGTTTTTGGCACAATCATTTACATTCACCTTTTTAGTCCACACTTGTAGCAACAAAAAAAAGTTTTATGGCAGTGATAAACTTATGTTTTGTCAAAAAGTTACATTGTGAAAAAAGTTGGTCACTTCCAGTTTAGTTTACTGACTGTCTGAGCCTGCAGTAATTGAAAAATAATATTGATCAAATTTTAGATACAAAAGGCAATGCAAGACACCGTTTATGGCCTTAAAATCATATGCACCAATTTTTTAGAATGCCATCACAAAGTGCTTTTTATTGCTTTGATTGTTTGTTACAAAGGTTTTAAGATGTTGCAGGTAATAAACCTTCAGTGTTAAAGCAGTTTATTCAGTTATTGAAACTCATTATGAATGGCAGGTAAAAATTGTGGCCTAATGGTGGGAAGTTCTGTTGAAATCTTCCAGCCTTCAAGTAAAGTGCCTCTATCACACATTCCGTAAGCAAGCATTATTTGTCTTAAATGTAGTATGCTATTTTTATGACTAATAGCTTGTATGCTCAGTGATTGTCCGAGTTGGCTAACAGTATAGACACAAAGAAAGTATCTGAAGAGTTGAATGTATTTTTTCTTATAAGCAGCTGTTGCTGTTCACTACAGTAATTTCTATGAGTTTATATAAGATTGATTCTTTTGTAATGACTGATTGCAGTTAAAAACCAATAAAACCCCATATTTTTGAGAAAAGAATTCATCTTGAGTGTTATTTTGTGTGGTATTCATCTTGTGGTGAAAGCAAGGGGATTCATGATTTGGAGCAAGGAAAATTATACTCATCGCTATTGAGGTTGAAAGTTCAAGACCCACGATAATTATGTGTATATAATTCACTGAGGCAAAGTAGATTGGTCTTGGCTGCTCAAGCCACCAGAATGTCTTGTGATTGGCTCATTACTTGCTTGACCGTATTAAACTTGTGACTGACCACATGGGACTAAAGTACACTTAATATTTGCTGGGTCTGCATTATTCAAGTACCCAAATTCTGGACTATTACGGTTTTGCTCAACGGTTTGGCATCTTTCGTAGGAAAGCAGTGGTTCTTCCAGCCATCACACAAATGGACCCATAATTGACCATTATAAAGGAGTGCACTGGTAGTAGAGGGTTGAGGGGTATAAGCACTGTAGCTCTCTCTGGCTACACATTATCTAATGGATAACCGGGTTCCTTTTAAAGCTGTGATGCATCGTGCGAGAGAGCAACAGTGAGCCAGAGTGTTTTATGACGACAAGTCTACCAGTAGACTCATGGCAGTTACACAACTATCCTCAAACAGATTAAACTAAAAAGTACAACAGCTCAGATCAAAATCTTAAGTTTATGTATTTTCGGATGTACTATTAAAAACTTGTGCTTATTTAAAACAATGTTAATGCTGCATGTGTACTCTCTCCAAGTAGAAAAAAAATGTTTTGATCATGTACCAAAACCAAAATTCATTTCAATATTTATATATCGACAATTTTCAATTTTGCTTGTGAAAAGGCTCATTTTCATATATACACTTTTATGTGGTATAGTTCTAGCATTGTGGTATAGTTCTAAATAAAACACTACTTGTTATCTCAGGAGAACTTTGAAAGGCCTTGGCACACATTTGCATCTAGTGCATGCAATTCTGTGAGGGAAAAAATGCTGTTTGATTTTTTCTTTAAGTGAAAAATGAGTGAGCTTCTTTCCTTTATGCTAGATAGTGTGACTGATAAATTAATGCAAACTGGTGCTTTTTCATTATTTATTGAGAGTTTTATTAATTCCAAAAACTTAACAAAAAACAGCATCGTTTTTAAAGTTCACCTGTAATTTCACCAGTAAATTAAGCAGCTTTCATTCATGCAAACAAAGGACCCAAAAACAGGGATTACATAGTGGATTGGAATTCAGAATTGAGACGTCTGTATTTATATAAAAGTGTTAAATTGAACTTTGCTGCTTTTGCAGCAAAAGGATTTTGTGATTACAGAATGTAACTATTTAAGAATCATCCTATATGTAATTTGGGGTTAACATGGAAACCATATAATTGTTTTGAAATATAAAGCTTCTAATATGATTTCTGGTAGGCTATGCTAACAATGTTATAGCCATAACCAGAGAACAGCTGGTTAGATTCCAAAGTAAAAAACTACTTGTTATCTCAGGGGGAGTTGGAGAAAAAAAGTGGAGCATTTCTTTAACTATAATTGACAAGCATGACTTTCTGGCATGCATCAAAAATGATCGCTTTATAGCAAAGCAGCACAAAATGATCTTCTCTGGTTCTGTTTCCATTGTGCAGGTGATGGAAGAACTTCATCATCGGCTTGGTATGTTTTCAGGTATACTGTACCTATATAAAGAAACCCTCAACCACCTGATATTTACTCCATCGCGCTCCTCCGTCTAGAGCGAGGCCACATCCTGCAGCACTTGTAAAGAGTGCCTGTAAACTTATAGGTACACTGTGTCTTCACATCACAAACAGGAAGCCGCTTGCAGAGCAGCAAACGAGAGAAAGAAGCTTCAGCCCGTAAGGGTGCCGTATGTGGCTTTACTGTTGTCATAACCCTGAGGCTGACTGTGAAGCAGCATTGAGTAACTATCGTAGACTTTGTAATTCTTCTATCAGTCATGTCCTGAAATGGGTGTTTGAGAAGGACAAACAGAAAAAGTGCTAGTTCTGACTTTTCTGGTATCATCGAACAAGGGTTTGTGTACCTGTGTGCGCGCGTATGTGTGAGTCAGCCAGTGAGCACATCAGATTGTGAAGCAACATGTTCTGATGAGGTGTGTTCATGGGAACACTTTTACTAGCAGATCTACTCTTTATATGTTTGATTTTTTTTTAAGCGAAACAATGAGGAAATGTGTACCTCAAGAGTATTACAAATGGTGTTACTGACAAGCTAAATATTTGGTTGTGTCACTGAAAAAAAATTCCAGGGCTCTCGAGGCATGCAACTGGTTTCAGGTTGCAGCTAAAACACCTGAGGACTAAACCACTAAGAGCACCCAAAGACCCTTACCTTTTTTCAAGCAAATAATCTTTGTAATTAAAGTCGTCATGAAATGTGCTGCATAAATAAACATGACTTGGGAATACTTAGAGCAAGAGACCAATAGTGTGCTGAAACAAACTTTGTTTTTGAGTTCACCTCAGAAGTTTATAACGTCTTGTTAAAATGTGCTTTATGGACCTGTTTGTTTGGCTCTGAAGCCCCAACCCTAGTTAACATCTGTCATGTCAGTCGATGTTTGTTTACGTTCACACTTTCTATCCTGATCATCAAATCTGTGTTGACTGATCTGATTTTTTTGTCCAGTTATTATCTCTATTAGGTTAAAGTGCCCCTATAATGATTTTGAAAAGTGAATACAGTGGTACCTAGAGATACTAATGCTTCATGTTATGAAAAATCCAAGATACGAAAGGCTACTTGACGAATATTTTGTTCCATTATAAGAAAAAAATTCAAGATATGAAAAACGTGCATTCCGAGAAATATGTACGGATACATATTTGACATTTGAAAGTCGCGAGGTTGACAACACTGGGCATCATGTGCCACCAACCGTTCTAGTCTTCTATTGGTCATTTCCAACCCTGATGCTCGTGTTTGTGTGTAGCATCCTGCTCTCCTATTGGTCTGCTCATACCCATGGCGCCTTCTAAGAAGCACTCTCCCTCTCTTCATGGAAGCTTTTGTTACTGGGTTTTGTGTGTCCTAAATTTGTGAATATTTTCATGTTGCTTTTTTGGCAAAGCATATTTTTATGGCCATAGCTCTCCTCCTCTGCCATTTGTTCTCCTCCTCTACCATCACCTCCGACACTTCGCCACATTGCCTCACTCTTAATATTTATTAGATTTATAATGTGTACTTTTAGGTATTGAAGAATAGATTAGGCATCTTACTAGTAAAACTCGCTTCAGCATATGAAAAATCCAGCATACGAAGGCCACCCCAGAACGGATTAATTTAGTATCTTGAGGTATCACTGTATATATATATATATATATATATATATATATATATATATATATATATATATATATATTCTTTTTCATTTACCCTCTCAAGAAAAACATGTTAGAGCTGTTTGGCCCGCTCTAAATCGCATGAGACTGTATAGTGTGGAAAACATCCACTAGTAAATTGATCTAGCACACCTTATCAGTGCATGAATTGAATGGTAGAATCAACGGAGAGCTGCCAATAGGTACAGTAGGCTCCTCCTGGACCATTTGAATGGGAAACTGGCTGTAGAATGAAAGTTGCCAGTAGGTTGAGTAGGCATCTACTGAACCTTTTGAATGTGATACTGGTAATAGAATGGCTGAATCATTACAAAAGAAGCTGTCTGCTGGAAAACATTGGTTCTAGTTATAACAAATTGCATATTATCTACTAGAATGTAAATATCAAAACAGACCTTAAATCTGAAATAGATGATAAGCATCTGTGTGAGACACAGGTTAAACTCTGTTTGCAGTGCACACTTATTTAAAAACCAGACAATTACCCACATTTTTTAAATTAGGATGTAATGTGAAAAAAATAAAACTGATTCTGTTTATGTTACTAATTCTATAATAGTTTCATGAGCCAAATATGTTCCCAACATAGATACTATTAACAATTTTATTATCAGAATGAGCTCTTTTTAAATTTGATGCTACCACAAGTCTCAGACCTAGGCCGGGAGCATGTTAACTGTTGGCGCCCCATTTCCTTCTCCTGCTCTCTTCAGAAGAACATCCTTGGGATAAGATGGAATCTAAACGATTAACCTGTAAAAACATCCATTCCTTTCGAAGTATGAAATCTATCCATGTAGAATGTGTGACTTTTGAACTGACATTTGACCACTTGAAGGATAAAATCGGTTTAAAAAAAATCAAGTTTGTTGCAGGTTAATTTAAGAAACTTTGTTTTGTCTGATTGCTTTTGATATGATTCAATATCTCTTAAGAGTATATAACCAACTCAACCCACTCAAGTTCAAAAATAGATTTTACACGAATGCCTTTTAAATACACTTTTAAATGTGTACTTATAAAGTGAAGTCACATTAAATCTGATTTGAATGATAGAAAAGCATATATATCATTTACACATCTGATGCACATTTGAAAGTGACGCAACTTAGACATAAACAGAAAAAAAATTTATTGAGCTTTGTTCTATTCACACTCTCATCAGACTAAATGATCTGAGTCACGTGTGAGGAAAACAAATGGCCACATTTACCTGCAGTGTGAACATAGCCTCAGGTTTCTGCAATTAAAACCAGCATGCTGCACTCTCCAGTCTGGCCTGCACTGGGTTTGCCAGCTCCACTCCTTTGATATCTCTTTAAACAAATAAAGAAAAACAAGATTGCACTGAGTAAACAGCAAACTTCAAAACCATCTGGCAAACTCAGTCAACCTAGAGAATCATAACAAATCCAACACCAACCCCACTCTTACAGGACTTATTTATGTTTTCTGTTTCTTGAGCTGCTTGTCCCCTCTAAGCTTTGTTATTATTGAGGGAGAAACTTGGCTGATATAAAAGTCAACGTGCAGGACCACTATATTCTCCCCTGACTACTGTATCTAACGCTGGGCAGTTATACAATCCTCTGCTCATGAATATTCCCCTCGGCCCCCTGGCTGTTTCCACAGGTCATCGCATGGTTTCTTTTACCGCTACACAGCAACCTTTGACCTACACAAAGAGCAGAAAAGTCTGGCAGGAAAAGGTGTCAAGAAGAAGGAGATTTAAAACTGTGTGGTTTTAAGATGAAGGTGGGCGTGTAATTGGGCCAAGTGCAAAGGAAAGTGTGGTTGTTAGTCATGTGACAGCACCCAGCAACTGGGTTAATTTCACAGCAATCTAGAGTAATAATCTTCAAGGCTGTTTTGTTAAATAAGAACCCACTTAGTAGCCAAGCAGGAGGTGACTATAGCGTTGCATTGAACTCTTTATCGTTATCTAAAGCTGTTGCAAGTTTTACTACAGGGCTGAGAAGATATAAGCTGTGAAGTGAAACAGGAAGGCAAATGCAAATGATGAGGCTAATATATATAAGTAAACAGTCATGATGTTTGTTGTGTTCTTTAAGCAAAGCTCTAAATCTCAACACCTTTTTCACGTCAAACTACTGTGAATATCATCAAGGTACTATGAGAGATTATGCTCGATGTAGCATTTGACATTTTAGAGGTGTGAGAATACTGGCACATGATGTCTTGGTAGTCTGAAAACCACCTTTCTTTCAAGTGTTTCCGGCTTCACACAGTTTGATAGAAGTTCAAAGCTTAATCAAGCAAAATGTTATCAGGGTAAAGATTGAAATTTTTAAAATTACAAGTTTTGAGCTAGAATTAGTTTTTTTGTGTTTAAAATATAAATTCTTATATGGTCTAGTGCATTTAGTCAAATTCGTTTGAATGTTTTCTTACCAACCTTGATGGTAACTTGAACCCACAGCAAGTTTTGTTGCTTTCAGTGAAGACCTTTAAACGGTTGCGTGTGAAATTTTATTTTGTCGTTTTCCTTTAGGTTAGTGGACAACCAAGTCAGGTCAAGTCGTGCTAAAATTTTTTTTACAGCAGTTTGATGCAGACTCTTTAAAGCAGCTGTACAAAATGAGCACCCATATGCGGATATAGCTTGTTATATAGGCTAGAATATAAGTTTGTAGATATAGTTATTAATTATAATAATAGGCTATGGGGTTCTATGAGGTTAAAGCTATATAAATAAACATAGTTTTCATTGCTTAATTTTAACATTGGGTAAAATGAGGAAGCCTCGTTAATATATTTTATAGGCTGAAAATATAATTACAGCAGAATAGAAATGAGTATAAGCAAAAACACTCTAAATAGAGTACAAATTACACTCCCAGTGAGTTAAAATAAGGTTGTCATCAAAACAGTCCATTCTTTACAGAAACCTTGTACTTTCTAATAATATAAATATAAACAAGGTAAAGTTCACACTCCATTTGTTTGATCCATTTCTCAATGAAAAAGTTTAACTTAACACATTTTAAGATATAAGTTAAGCTAAACTCTGTAATCGAGAAGAAGCCAGTCATTTTCAAGACTCTGAAGGCAGTCAGTTTTACTTAATACTTACACCAGAACTAGGCTAAACAATCACTGTTCTCTAGCTGGCTCTCATCTTTATATGTCAGTGAAAATATGCTTTGCCATGATGCATCGTTTGAGCATGGCATGGAGAGTGTTTTGCAGAGAACTCGAAGAAAAGCAAGTTTAGAAATGGTAATTATTGGCAGCTCCCACATACGTCCCTCATTCATTTCTTTGGTATTAGATTTTGAGTTTATTGATCCTGAACAAAAAACGTATTTCAGACTGCTTCAAACATTACTGAAGTAGCTTCAAACATTACTGAAGATGATTCAGTTAGACGTTATTCCATGTAATACAATAAGTTCACCTATTCATATTATTTGCAGTTGTGTAAATGGAAAAAAATAAGAGAACCCTGGATAAAGTCTTATTTTATGTGATTAGAAAATCTACATTCATATCCTGTACTTTAATCATCAGTGAGGAATAGTGAGTAAAGGCCCATACTTGTGCGTCAAGCCTACGAATTGCCCTTTGCGAAGGCTGGACACTCACACAACCCTGCATCCACTGTGTTGCAAAGCCAGCGGCACACCTCTGAAATTTTCGAACATCCCATCAAGGCTTCGCTGTGCACGGGCTCCATTATGGTTGCACTGCGTAGAAGCCAGTTTTTAGGCTTAACTCACAACTATAGATTTAGGTGAGCATAAATAGACAGACAGCTAGTTGTCTACCTATAAATCGCAAGATATATTTTTAAGATCTTTCTGTTTATTAAGTCCTCCCTCACTGTAGAGTGACTACTCAACCAGTAAATGTTAATCTTTCACTTAAATAATTTTCAGATTTCATAAAGGTCAAACAAAATCTGGGTACTTTAAAATTCTCCACCTTTTTAGGAAACATTTCACCAGCTTTGCATCAAGTTGACATGTGTCTCCTGAGGGCAACGAAACCACTCTACACAGGCTCAAGCTCTAACATGTCAGGAGACCAATGAGCTGCTTATCTTCTGGATGAACCTTAAGTAAATGCCTGAGGGGGAATATTGCCTTGGCTTGGTTCACACACTCAAACACACCCCATGCAGGTCTTATCCGTAGAAAGACCTTGAATAAGCACTAAGAAATGGCACACTTTGATAACCTGCTTTTCACAAAATAATCTGATCGCTTTGTTGTAACAGACAGATGGATGAATAACCAATTGCCCTATCATACGACTGGTTCAGAATGACTCATCTGTCTACTTAAAGTGCAATAACAGCATTGAATTGAAGTACTTTCATGACTAGTATTGGGACAGGAGAAAGATTTGTCTTTCTTGATTTACATATACCATTCAGATTATTGGGATTCTGACATGTGTCATGTGCAAAAAAGAAAATGACTAAGCAGATAAAAACAAATTTACACACACAGCCTGAGGAATAAACAGTTAATTCCTTTTTTGGACACTGCCATAAGAAAAAAAAAACCCTGAAATTACTTTGGTAAATCTCACCACTTATTCTCAGAGGCTAAGTTCCATCAAGATTAGGTCCAAACAAAACCAGTCAGGCCTGTTCCTTCCAACCCCCTATCCTCAGGGTATGCTCACTTGCTCAGACAAAGTGCACACAAGAACACAAACGTTCTCACCTTGACATAAACACATGTCCAACAGACCATAAAATCGCTCCAGCTCAGAAAGCATGCCTTATATTCTGGGTGTCGGAACTCAGAAATGAAAGAGATGTGGAAGGTCAGGCTTCAAAAAATACATTCTGGGCAACCACATACATTTCTTTAGCTTCATTAAACCACTTCACAGCTTTCGTTTATAATGTGTTCGACAGGAGCAGTTCAGGAAACATGCAGCTTGATCAACACCTTCAAAAGAGTTCTTTTAACACCCACAATGTCTGGTGGAATTTCTCTCCCACCTCACACGCACAACATCTAGAGTCTCTTGTAATGAAATAAGGCAGGGGGGTGGGGGGAGGAGTGATTGTGGGTATGGGGGTTGGCTGATAATTGACCATCCAATCATATGGGCCACCTGTAATATTCCAGTATAAGACACGATCCAAGAGGACAACATCAACAACCCTATGCAAACTATCCCTCCTTCCACCCCTTCGCATCTTCAATGCTTTTCTATTGCTTGCCAATCGCGCTTGCAATACTAGGCACTTATAAGCAAGAACATTACATAAGTTAATAAAGTAAAATAACCAAGCATTTTCAGTGTAAAAGGTTACACTGATGACCCAGTAAAAAAAACACCACAGACTAGCCTTCAGGACCACCCTAAACTAATTTCAGGGGATTTCATCATGGTCATGATGATCACTGTTAGCTGAAACAGACTGGGTGTTTTGTTCAAGTTAAGTGAACACCCATGTGCATCTCAATGAACTTAAATGGCTGTTCACAGCTGTACGAGACCACTAAGATGTGCTGTCACGCTCCTGTGGAGGAAAACACAGGGTCAGGATGGTGTGCTCTATTGTTCAACAGAAGAGACTGAGAAGTTACAGGAAGAGCGGCACAATGAAATTCAGGGAGCCCTCAAAATCACAGCTTAAATGATCCACCACCTGTTTGTTTGAGTGTCAGTGTGCCCATCCTTCTTCCTTGTTCAGCTATTTTAAAACACTTAACATTTTAGCATCACTGTCTCAAAAGAGCAGTTCTAAGCCCCCATTGAAGTACAGAAACTTCACAGCATAAGGTAAAGAAAAAACTTAAACATGCCATTCCAAATAGATAAGCTATAGGACATAATTACTTGTCTTACACTTTTTCACAGAGATGTACAGAAAAAGTACAGTAAAACTTTTATTCTTTATGATTAGTTTTTTTTACCCAAAACTGAACAAACTTAAAAAAAAGACCAGAATTTCGCATTGCATGAATCTCTTATCAAGACATGTATCTCAGTCACATATCATATAAGCTTAACAAACAAGCTAGAAACTGCACCCCACAAATCACAGCGCCTGTAAAGATAAGTCTGAGCTAATATCTCTTCTGGTGTTTTGGATAACAGTTATGGTAAAATACCAGATATTGATAAAGACATTTTTCAAATTAACACAGATTAGGCTTTAGTTACATCCAAAAGTGTCATCAGAAAAACGTTTTTTTGTTACAACGCTGTTTCATGAGACACGCCAGAAACTTTAGAAAATCCAAAAGGAGCTTAGTTAGTGCCATCAGGTGTGTTGTATGAAATTAGATTTTAAGACTTTGAGTATTACGATCACCACACACCTTTGTGTACGTATGTGAACATAGATTCGGCTTCGACTTCTCTGCAGGGGGCTTTCACACCTCTGTTGATGCAATGACACTCCATGCCCTTCAATCTCACTCAGCGGATACATTATACTATGCAAGACAATAATTTGAAATGGGTTTTTTTTCACAATGTGTCCTTTAGAGAGTTGATAGAGCAATAAAAGGATGTTGTTTATTTGTTGGGAGCAAGTTTGGATAACGTATAAACTGAAATGCTTTCTCTTACACACCTTTTTCTCTTAATATCTGTAAAAGTAAAAAAAATATATACATTTTAAGCAGGAAATGTTTTTTTTTATTATTTATTTATTTTGCCTTAAACCCCTGAGAAGCCATTGTGAATATGACGTCATTTTTACAAGTTCTGAACCAAAAGATATCATAATAGAAGTGATATTAATGTCTATTTAAGATTACTGGTTTGGTGGGAAGCTTGTTTTTTTACTGAAAAAAAATAGAAGGTAAAAATGGATGAAAAAAAATCTTGGTAAGGCGTCACGGTGGCGCAGTGGGTAGCACGGTCGTCTCACAGCAAGAAGGTCGCTGGTTCTAGGCTCGGCTGGGGCAGGTGGCATTTCTGTGTGGAGTTTGCATGTTCTCCCCGTGATCGCGTGGGTTTTCTCCGGGTGCTCCGGTTTCCCCACAAGTCCAAAGACATGCGGAATAAGTGAATTGAATAAGAACAATTGCCCATAGTGTGAATGTGTGTGTGAATGTTTCCCAGCGATGGGTTGCGGCAGGGAAGGGCATCCACTGCGTAAAACATATGCCAGTGAGTTGGCGGTTCATTCCGCTGTGGCGACCCCGAAAGGGAATAAAGCCGACATGAAAATGAATGAAAATCTCGGTACTGAGATCAGAAATTCAAATACCAAAGCCAAATTCATCTTACTGTTTTTTGTTTGTTTGTTTTATTGAAAGATGTTTTTTAGGATGTTAAACCTTTGTCATAAATAACCCGAGACATCAATAGGTCTGTATGATTAAATCTAGATTGGGTGGTAAACCTGGGCCTCCCTCCGGGCGCCAGGAGGCTGGGGAATATCTGATATGGGCAGGGAGGGTATACTGAGATCAGATTGGGGAGGGAAAAGAGACTCAAATGTCGCCTCCAGCTTTGATTTAACAGAAAAAAGCACAGTATAAAAACAGAGGAAGACTGTCTTGAAATGCACACCTTGGTGAAAGCTGCTTGTGTATAATGTATCGAAGGTGGGCCCCTTTTTGAAATACTGCCAAGCCTGTGGCCACTATTGGCAGTCGCATTAATCTGGAACAGGAATAATAGCAGTAAAGGAGGAGCTGGAGCCGAAACATTACCTGGCAATTACAGGGACAGCGGGATTGGGGGTGGGGTGAACAGCTCAAGAAAATGCAGAACACGTGGGAAGCAACACAAGGGCGGACACCTGACCTAGAGCAGGACCAAAATACAGCTCATTCCCAGCGAACAAGACGGCTGTTGCTGTCTAAGGTCATGCACTGTTTATGTGTAATGGCACTCCTGTTCAACAACATACAACCTCATAGATTCATTGAAGCATGACAGCCAAAAACCTCAGGAAACCGCATGTGCAGCCAAGACACACATTGCAGCTTCTCCAATCAATTTAGCAAGCTATGAGCTGAAAAAGATTGCTTAACACATTGCTGACAAGCCATGTGACAGAATCAGCTCATGGATGTTGTAAAAACAAGCAGGATGAGAATGCAAAGTACAATACCCACCTGTACCTTGTCATATTTTGTGCAATGCTCTGTGTTGAAATTGCAAGTCAAGGTGGAGGGGTTTCTTTCTCTCTTGTCCTTTGCTTTAATTTATGTGACCGTGACACAGAAGACTCTCAGCTGACTTGGTTTTTATTGTAAACACAGCTACTGGGACAGCTGTGGAGTTTCTGATCTCTCTCATTGCTGACGTCTAGCTCTACATTTAAAAGTTCTAGTTACAGCAAGGACTTTTTCCACTGGGCTAATGTTACACTTATTAAATTGCATTTAGGAATGGAATATGACGTTTGGGGAAAGGCCTGAAATTGAGTTTTCCAGAGCGAAAGAATTAGATAATGAGGTCAAAGCTCTAACAACATTTACGCTGTATTTATACAAGAGTTATACAAGAAGGAATTACTCACGCCTTGACCCCTCAGTTTTAAGTAGTGGAGGGAAAAACAACCACTGAATGAGAAATGCAGAGATGGAGGGAAGATTTCTGTGCAGGAGAGATGCTGATGAAAGCAGAACAGAGGGAATATAAACCGGAGTCCCAGCAGCTGTGTCAAGGGCTATGGGGACGACTCGCCCAGCCAAGTTCCATGTCCGGTCTGATTATGAGCTTGGAACAATGTGGTCCATTGTGAGGTTTCTGCTTCACCATTCTCTCATCATCTCATACAACCCCCTCTCGTTTCGTCCATCTCACACAAACACTAACATCATAGCTTTGAGCACACACTCAGATATTTTGAATCAGCACTGTCCTGAGACTCTTCTTTTGGCAGGTGAAGCAGGTCTGAATTGGACGAGTTAACAGTAAATGGAAACACATCTAGGTGATTCAGCCTATTCAACACAAGGGCCTCATATAATCCTGAACTAACACGACCTGCTTTAAATAACACTATGAGAAGTGAAAAGAAGCCAATTGCATCAGACCACAGAAATACAATTCCCCAGAGCTATTAGCCTACATTTTAGGACTCCAGGTATTGAAACTATATAGACATACAGTATGTTTCTTTTATATATTCCTTATGACAAGCCGAGCTGTCCATGCTGTCCTACTTTCAAGATGAAGGTTCCTATTGTCACTGTGCCTTTTGATTGACTTACAGCCCTGAGTCAACAAGACTGTTACTGTTTTGCTACTTATGTGTGGCTAAAACTTCCAGTATTGTTAAATGACACACTAATGTCTCGTTGCATAACATGGCCTAGTTCTTGCATAACTGGGAGTAGAAGAGCTGACATGCATGAAAGAACTCCATGCTGTTGTGAGTCAGATTAGATCTGAGCTTCAAGGGAAAATTTTGCAATATCCCATACACTCTTTAGTAATCTGGACTCAACAAAATAAAGAAAACCAATGTTAATTACAAGTTCATATAAAAATGCCTAATAGTTTACCTCAGTGTATTTTGTAACAATTGTATAAAAAATCAATTTTTTTTTTAAAAGTGGTTAAATAAAGATGAAACAGCTGGAATAAAGTCATTTTAGGGTGTAAGGGTGCTCCTTCAGATATGGGCTTAGTCATGACATCACTTTGTCAATTCAGGACTTAGCGATTTTGTTAATAGTGAATCAACTGATCTGTAATAAAAATATTTCTGCCAACAAGAGACAAAGCACGGAGTTTCTCAATCGTGGGGTGTTGTTTGCCCATTTCATTTAAAATATAGATGTAGTTACACTCCTACAGTTTGATGTAACACAACTAAACCCAATCCAAGATCAAAATAAATTATAATTTGTGGTTAAAATAATACAAGATGGCATTGTCAACAGGCAAACCGAGTAAATGCTAGGAGCCCCCCAGGGCTGGACAACTTTGAATTGGCACTACAGCAGTGACACTGAATAAGGGGGGAGAGACAATGTGCAATTTTTTACAAAGTCAAAGTCTAACTCAGGTTGCTCACATCAGAAGTTGAATCAGCTGTTCAATCAGCCAATGAAGGAAGGAAATCAAACAGAAGAAAGAAAATAAATAATTTTATTTATGTTTTTATTTTATTTCAGCATTTTAAGTATTCCTTTCAGAGATTAGTTTTTAGTTGCATTTTGAAAGCTGTTAGTGTTGCTGCTTTCCTGACCGGATCAGAGAGTTTGCTCCACCAGTCAGGGACAGTGAGAGAGAATGTTCCGGAAGCACAAGATGCTGTTCCTTCTGGAGGGCATGTAGTGCAGTATGAGGTAATGAACACTGGCTATGATGGGAAGTCTCTGAAGGAGAGTTCTGGATCATCTGCTGAGGGCATTTGCTGGAAGTCCTGCTTGAAGGGCGTTGCAGTAGTCCAAATAAGATAAGACCAGAGCCTGAACCAGGCGTTGAGTTGCAAGCTCAGTTAAAAAGGGTCTGCTCTTCCTAATTTTGTGAAGTGCAAACCTACAAGCTCAACTTGTCTTGTCGATGTTGAAAGACAGCTGTTCATTCAGAATCACTCAGAGATTCCTGACTGAAGGGGTGATTGTTGAGGATTCCAGCTGAATGGTGAGATTCAGCAGTGACAACCGGGAGTTCTGTTTTGGCTATATTGAGCTGTAGCTGATGCGTTTCAGGCAATACTGATAGACAAGACAAGGCAAGTTTATTTGTACAGCACATTTCGTGCACAGGGTAATTCAAAATGCTTTACATTGCAAACAAAGAATTATAAACATTAATAAAATCATTACAGTGATTTACATTTTATTAAATCAAGCATTAAACAATTCATATGAAAGCATATTGATTAAAAACTGAAAATTTAGACATACATTAAAATAGTGAAGTGCAGAAATAAAATAGTTGTTTAGATGTTGGAGCTTAGTCGACAAAAGCGCAATTAAACAGGAGTGTCTTTAGCCTGGTTTTAAACGTGACTAAAGTGTTGGCACTCTTGATCTCCTCTGGAAGCTGGTTCATCTGTCGCCGCAGTATTTACCCTGTTTGGAATTAACCCGGGTAGATCTAATTTATTTGATCTGAGTTCTCTGTTTGGTGTGTATTCACTGATCATGTCTGTTAGGTATTTAGATGCTACGTTATGTTTGGACTTATATACGAACAGTAGAACTTTAAAATCTATTCTGAAGGAGACCGGCAGCCAGTGCAGAGACTTAAGTACTGGAGAAACTTTCTAGTTTTGGTTAGAATTCGAGCCGCTCCATTTTGAACGAGCTGTAGCTGTTTAATGGTCTTTGTGTGAAGACCGGTGAGAAGAGCGAAACTGTAGTCCGACCTGCTGGAGATGAAAGCATGAATCAGTTTCTCTAAATCTTGTCTGGAAACAAAGCATCTGATTCTTGCAATGATTCTAAGATGGTAATAAGCTGATCTGGGCATTGCTTTGACATGGCTATTGAAACTGAGATCTGAGTCCAGAATCACCCCAAGATTCCTGACCTGATTTGTAGTTATTAGGCCCTCGGCAGTGAGATAAGTGATAACCTTAGCAACCTCACTTTTGCTTCTGAATGCAATTGAAGCATTCAGTTTTTAATCCTATCAAGACATTTGCAGAGAGAGTTTATGGGGTTGTAGTCATTTGGGGAGATCAGGAATTCATTCAGTTGGTTTGCCACAATCTTTTCCATAATTTTAGTAATGAAAGGGAGATTTGAGATAGACCTGTAGTTGCTCAGTACAGAGTTGATAGAGTTGAGTGCTATCAGCATAGCAGTGAATGAGAATCCGTGTCTGGATGATAGGGCCCAGGGATATGGTGTAGACAGAGATGAGAAAAAGACCAAGGACTGAACCCTGAGGAGCCCTGGTGAGCAGTAGATAAGTGTTGGATCACTCACCTCTCCACCCAACAATGAAAGATCTACCAGTGGGATAAGATTGTAACCAGTTGAGGGCAGAGCCAGTGATGCCCATCGCTGAGAGAGTAACTTGGATAATATTTATTCTTTAGTCTGCAAAGGTAAGCTGTGTTAAGTTTTAATGTTGGTTTACTTGAGTTACTTAGTGTCACTGTATGCAGCTCAGCTCTACAGCTAAAAAGCCTTACTAGACATAATTGTGTGTCTGCAATTGATGAATGTAGTCTTTGTGTATTTGATATGAATCTATTAAACATATAAAATTATGTTAGCAACTACTTTTAGTATAATTTACAATATTGTTTACTGTACAATGAGAGATGCATGTTGGCTGTAGGTACCCCCAGTAATTTTTTTGAGCCTCAGGAGTCTGTAAAATCATCTCTGTGGCTTTGGAGCTTGCGGGACATAAATGTGTTTTTGGCAAGCCTATATTGACTAAACAAACTAAACTATAACCTTTGCAGGGGAGCCTGTAGAAACACAATAAGGCATAATAAATAAAATCTTAAGTTTGGTGATCCAACACCCTTCATTGATGCCACCAGCCTGTTGTTGATTACAAGATTTACCTTCAAGTAAAGCAAAATGAGGATAAATGCAAACAGGCCAGGGAACTCTGCAGCCTACTGAGCAGTAATCTGACCAAACTTTGCCTGAGGAACCATGCATACTGCAGGCCTTCAATCGCAAATATGTAACACCTGTGGTAAGGAAGCCTAGTTAACATATGACAAAATCCTCTTGAGAAAGGAAGAGCAAAAGATAAGCAGGCAGAGAGAAAAAAACAGGAGGGAGGGAGTGTAAAACCTAATTTTCATGAATGAGATATCCAGAGAAAGCATGACGAGGGTCTATATTTTCAGGCTGTTGCTGCTTCGGTTTCAAGGTTCTGTGATCTGATTGGATGCAGCTGCAGGAGAGCACCATGGGAATGAAACAGCAGCTGGATTTCATACACAGCCTTAGAAACTAGAAAAACAAACCAGTTAAAGTAGAGCACTGTGTCCCAGACTTTTCAGAGTGATGAAGTATTTGCTCACTTTACAAACACAGAATTTAAGCAAATCTTTTTTTAATGATAATAAAGTTGTTAAGGTTTGAAATATAAATATGTGATATTCATGCCTTGAAACATTCATCTACAACAGATTTAAACAAGTCATCTATAAAACAAAAAACACATTATACACTTTCCAGTGTAAATAAAGTCCACACCCCAAGAATCCGTATAGCTTAAATCTATGTGCAGAAATCAAAATCTGGGAGTTTTACTGTATTGTTAACAAGTCTGTGCACATCTCTGGTAAATTCAAGGTGGAAAGTAATCGTTTCACGGCATGGGCATGTGCAGGTATGCTGGAAGCCAGCGGGCTTATAGAGCCCTGCATCTATGTCAGCGAGTGGTTGTGCAAGGTCTGGCTCTGTCACAAGGCGATGATGGACATAATTTCACGCCTAAGGCCATCCAATGTCATTCGCTTTACAATCTACAGGACGAGGCTTGTAAGCGATTGCTTGAGCAACAGGTTTTCACATGAACTGATTATTGTCTGAAGAACAAAAGATAAGACGGCTTGACCTGAATACGGGCACAAAATAAACATGGCTAATAACACTTCATCAATCAAAGCACATACCTACCAAGATATTCCAATGAACTGAGACATAAATCTGTTCCTTTGATTACGTGTTGACTGTTTGATTCATTGGTTTTAGATTGGTTATCTTTGATCCCATATGGGAAAAACACCTCAAGGGGTTTGTTGTGTGCATGTGGGTGTGAGTATTCTTTCATGGGAGACTGGAAGGACTAAATCTCTCTAAGCCTGAAAAAGTCTGAGAGCAAAACAAGAGCACAATCCCCCACTCGCCCATTTCAACTTATTAAATGTGCGGTTAACCGAAAATAGCTGTGGAAGAAAAAGGGTTGCTTGAAGAATTCTTCCCCCTCTTTGGTGAAGGTTGTGCATATGCAGGATAACACTTTCTGTTGAATAAACAACAGTGAACTCGGCAAGATACAGTGGGAACAGAAAGGAATGAAGCTAAAAACAGAGACAGTGTAGTCTAATTTAAAAAAAAGATCTAAAAACCCAAGCTATATTGTAAGAGAATGCTGCTGATTTGGATAAAGAGAGAGTTGGTGTAGTAGTCAAAAGAGATACACAGGAAAAGAGAAGAGAAAGATAGCACAACAGAGAGACGGAGAAAGAAAGGGAGTGACGGAGCATTGCTTTTCAAGACCAGGCTGAACAAAGGAAGCTTTGTGTGGAGTGCCAAGAGAGTGGAGCACAGCCAAAACTTTAGGAGGGTTGAGCGCGCTGCACTGACTGCATTCTTGCAGTGCCATTACTGGACGGCTCTCATTTAGACCCACTCCAGGAAGCATGATTATGTTTCAATAACAAAACAAGCCCTCCCCCTTACATTTCTCTCTCTTGATGACTTGACATGTCTTAAAATAACTACTTCTTTGATTGGATACTAAACATATCTTTGCCTTAATTTCAGCAATGTCGGTGTGGTCGTGTTATTCGCTTGTTTAAATATTACCAGATTTCTTGACACTGTTAATGTGAGGTTTTTTGGGGTTATTTAAAATGTTGTTTAGAGATTCAACACAAAGAATGGTGTCCAAATGTTATTTTCATGTAAGTTTGTGTTGAAAAAGCTGGGATTGAACAAGAGTACAATCATGCCCCTTTCATATTTTAAATTCCAGTTGAAAAGACCAGTATGCTGGTCACCAGAATGTGTTGTGCCTTGAATGTTTATCTCTTCTTTAAATTCAATAAAATATTTTAAGATGTTATTCAATATGTTTTCATACAATAGTTAGTTAAACTTCCAGAATACACTTGACCACAAAGCCTGTTTTAAAAATCTACAGATAATTGTAATCAGCAATCAGTAAAGCTAAAGTTTATCAACTGACTCAGTTTCTGAGAAATTTCAAGTTTTGTTTATCAATACTAGTTAAGTGAGGGAAACCCAGATGCCAGCATGGCAGAGGGTTGATTTTATCTTCAGGAAAAGTGAGTAAGTAGACAATTTCTAGCATTCGTTCAGAAACGTTGCTTGTGCTGAACAAAAAGTCAGAAATCCACCAGAATAATCTGAATAGATTCTAGATTCTAGTTAGATACCTGCAGGGCTCGGCCACCTAATATCGACCAATTGTTATTCGCATAATCTCAGTTCTAGCAATCTCATCGGGCAATCGCCCCATCTTCCTTTTAAATTTAAACATGTGCCCTGACCACGATCTTTAAATATAATTTATATATTTACTGAAATAGTATAAATGACTTGCCCCACTGCCACACCACTTTACTCAGCATGAGACATAGACTGAAAGCAGGCTGGTTTAATGAGAGAAATGGTAAAGCTTACTTCTTGAAGGGAATGAAGATAACAGATTGTTAGGCAATCCCTTTTCAACAACAGTCCTTTAGTAAATCCATCATTGGATTATTGGTTGACCAAAAATGAGTCCGAAGTGAAAAGTAAATGAAGATAAACAATATCTTTCTTCAAAAACGTAATAAAAAAAAAACAACTTTTTTTGTACTTTCACTGACAACATCAACAATTACGTGAATTGTCAAAAATACTGGTGGGGAGGGACTGCAGTCATATGCGCATATCAGTCAACGTAGGTTATGTCACAAACTGCTCACTAGTGATTGGAAGCTTTGTTCATTTTGACTCTCGTTCACTAAACAGAACTACTCTTTGAACGATTTGTTCTTTTCGTTTATCTGTAGATAATTATTTCCTTAATTCGATAACAAAATTACTTGTAAACAGTTCTGAAAAAAAAGACCCCAAAACCAAGGGAAACACAATAATAAGAGAAATTAAACCAGCTTACCTGCATCTTTTAGGTATCAACACACTCTAGTAAGCACCTCATCTGATACTTCCAAAACATCGAGATTGGGTCATTTGATTCAGTAAAATCCATAATGTGCAAAACACGACAAATGTCACCACAGCCCCGTGTGAAATACCATCACATGAGAACAAGCGATTCAGATAAACTGCATCAATTGAAAGCACTAAGAACGATAAGAACGAGTTGAAGGGTGACTCGGAAGAACTGCTTTTTCTTTATTTATTTTCTGCATCTATTGAAAAGCATTGAGAAAGATAAGAAAGAGTTGAAGAGTGACTCGAAAGAATAGCTCTTTTCTATATCAGGGTTCCGCATCAATAGACAAGCATTAAGAACCATAAGAATACGTTAAAGAGCAATTCAAATTAATAGTTTTTTCTTATATTTGGGTCTCGGTCCATTGAGAAGCAATCGTGAGATTGAACGAGATAGCAAGATTGAATATTTTACTAGGAAGGGTAGTTCTTCACGACTCACTATAAAGATTCGTTATAAAGATTGAGTAAAATGAGATTTGTCACAAAGTATTACTTCAAAGCAGTGTGCTTAACAACCGGTGTTGTGCACATATTTGTGAGCAGTCTGTATTTTCGAGTAAGCGTTTGTCAACCATAACAAAAGTTGTGACCTTTGACCCTTTTATGGAGCTTTGCAAAGTGTGTGAGTGTATAAAAAGATAGATTATTTATGATTTGTAATACTGAAAAGAAGAATGCTACAAAAGAATCCTCATCTCTTCTGTTTGTATGGCCACAATCGAACAATCCAGCTTGCAATCTAAAGGTTTTTAAGACTTTTTCATCAAGAGTAAAAGCTTTTTTTCTTATGACATTTTGTTCTCTGTCATTAAACCCAGCACTAATGTCTCTTAATAGAGACTCTCTCTCTCACTGCTTTGTAAGCTTTCTTCCCTCCAAAACACAAACACAGCTTAACGACGAGTGTATAAAGGTTTACATTATAAAATTATAAAATCAAATTTACCAAAATAGAATGTAACCTATCTGACATGAATTCTTTTTTTTTTGTTGTTAAAACATGTTTTACGTATTATAACTAAATCAGATACATTTTCATTAGATTTTAAAATTGGAGACAAGAAAAATTGGAAATATATATGACCCAACATTAAAATAAACATTTGCTTTTTACGTCTTTTCTTCACCCTTGGCTTATCCCAGACCTGCAGACTAACATCCCTGCATGTAAAGGTCGATGATGTGTAGTCAATTCAACTTTAATGTCACATTACCGATGCTGCCATATTTCTCCTGCAATTATTCAGGAAACTTTTTTTTCCAACAAACCTATAACCAAAGTTCCAAGCCCCGTTCTGAGTCTTTAATCAACCTCTTAGTCCAACTCTCCTGCTTCCTGTACCCCTCAGAGGTAGCTTTTGAGCCTCTCTGAGGAGTGCAGAATAAAGGGTGCATAAAAAAATGTGTTTAAAGAATCAGATTGGAAAGAGAATAGTGAATAAAAGACAGAAAAGAAAGAAAAGTGCAGAGATTGAAGTGACAGGATGAGACCCCCTTATCTACTGACTCCTCCCCATCCCCCTGCTGGACGAAAGAAGAGGCGTTTCCTTCAAGAGAGGAAGAAACGTAATTAGTCCTCCTGTGCACGCACACACACTGAATTTCCACTCTCACTTCATTCTTTTCATCTCTTTTTGATTCCTCTACTCAGCGATTTCTAAACCTTTTTGTTCCTCTTCATAACCCAACTTCTTTAAGACTCTCCTCTTGAAGCACACTAGCAGAGACTGAGTTTGGTGTCTGAACCGTGCGTGCATTGTGAATTTAAAGCAGCGTCTCCTTCAGGGCTTTTGCATTTGTATGAAAGGCGAGGCGGTTGAATTTGGCGGTAATCAAGGCTTTTCTCTAACACACACAGAGAGGAACATTCTCAGGGATAATTAATGGCAGTGCTGCAGGGTTGTCTACTTCAATACATGTAATAAACTTTGGTAATTTCCTTGTGTTGTACCGATGATCTAGATGTAAATGCATGTCTTCAAGATAAGCCCCTGTGGAGACGTGCAATCTACAGGCTGTTGCTTTTTTGCCAAAAGGCTTTATAAAGAAAAATGTTTAAAAAATGTTTCGCAGCAAAGTTGACTGTTTCTGCTAATTGGGAGACATTGTTAATTTAAGGTAGGTTTTCATTAAAATAAAAACAATTTTGTATATTTTATCTACACTTTAGAGCAGTGGTTCCCTAACTTTCCAGCCTTATGCCCCTTGGCAGATATTGGCACTACTCGCATGCAACCTGTTACCATCAAAACGTAATTAATGTACTAAAATAATTCAGATTATTTAAAAAATTAATCCTCACTATATGGAGGCTTCATGTGTAAACGCTTTTCAAGAAACACATTGCGCATCAGCATGAGTACAGATATTTGGCCCAAGCAAAAAAGCTGTCTGCTGTCCTCCAAAGCATACAAAGAGCTGATCAGAAGGTACCGGGTCCTTTCTACATAGATCCTCAGTGCTCGAACTGGGCAATTGGGACCAGGTGCTGGTGCTGCCTCCTCTCTGGGCAGAGCTTGGAGATTCACTACCTGAGATTTGAAGGGGATGGCAGGAACCTTGGTCACATTTCCAGGCCAGGAGTTTATTCCAGGAGTATCACCAGGTCCAAACTTTAAGCAGGTCTCGTCGACAGAAAATGCCTGCAAATCCCCCACCCTCTTAATCGAGGCTAATTTGACAAGGAGTGCTGTCTTAGTTGACAGATATTTAAGCTCTACTTGCAAGCGGCTCAAATAGAGGACCTTGAAGTCCTCTAAAGACAATGGAAAGGTCCCAGGAGGGAACTAAGGAAGGGTCTAACCCTTCTGGCCCCTCTGAGAACTCTGACCGTTAATTTGTATTGTCCCAAAGTGTTGCCTTTAACCGGAAGGTGATAGGCAGAAATGTAATCCTTCAAGGTGGATGGAGACAGTCCTCGATCCAGACCTTCTTGAAGGAAGGTTAGCACGAGTTCAACGGTGCAGCTTCTCGGGTCTACTTGGCGAGAGTGACACCAGTCGATGAACCGACCCTACTTGCCGGCATAACAGGCCCTTGAAGAGGGAGCTCAGGCAAGACATAGTGTTTGAGCCATAGAGCGTGGCATTAACCGGGGGTCCTCCCAGTTAATGCCGCTTGATGTGCCAGACATGGAGATTCCAGAGGTCTGGGCGAAGGTGCTTGTGCCCAGATCTCTGCGTCAGGAGGTCCGACCTCAGGGGAACTGGGCATGGAGGGACTGTCATGAGGGTGCAGAGTTTACGAACCAAGGTCGGTTGGGCCAATAAGGTGCCACCTCTAGGACCTCTGCCTCATCCTCCCTGATCTTGCACAGGAGGGGTGCAGCAACGAGGTGTCTCGTTCACCTTCAGCCGCCTTGGACATATCATGCTCACAACGGAACTCGGAACTTGAGCCAAAGCTGAAGTGGTGTCATATGTAATAAGCTGAATGGAATAACCTCTGCCACGGAAGCCATATGCTCTGGAAGTTCTTCAGAGGGACCAGTAATCTTGTGCAGACTCTGCATGTTGCCTCCAGCAGGCTCAGGCGCACTCTAGAGAGAGGCATGCTCGCAACGAGTTTAGCTCCATACCCAGAAAAGATATGCACTTGGCCAGGGGTTAGACGGCTCTTTTCTGAGTTGATCTGAAGCCCCAGAGGCTGAGGTAGCATAAGACCAGTCAGTCATCCAAGTAAGCCAGTATTCAAATCCTGTCTCGTATTAACAGTACTAAAGCCACCTCAATCACCTTTGTGAAAGTGCGAGGGGACAGGGACAAGCAGAAGGGGAGGACGCAGTACTGATACACTCGACCTTCGAGGCCAAACCAACGAAGGGGTCGGTGCCGAGGGAGTATACGAATGTGAAAATATACATCCTTCAGATCTATTGTAGCGAACCAATCGCCTGGACGGACTGAGTGGATGCGTCTGAGAGATATCATCCTGAACAGAAGTCTCAGAAGATGAGCGTTCAGACGATGCAGGTCGAGGATTGTGTGTTTGGAAACTAGAAAGTATGGACGGTAAAATCCTCGTTCCCTGTCGGCAGGAGGGACCGGCTCGATTGTACATTTTCGTAGAAGGGAATCGATCTCCTTGCGCAGGACCGAGGGCTCTGTGGTTGAGACAGAGGTAATTAGAACCCTGTTGAACCTGGGCGGCTTGGCAGCAAACTGCAGTCAATAGCCTAGCCAAATAGGGGAAATATTTAGAAGCTTCCACCAGGCTTCCTGAAACTCCACTAATAGTGTCATTCGCACTTCGCCAATAGTTTTCATAGCGGGGCCGTGAACTAGCGGATTTGAAGGGTTTGAAGGGAGCCTAGCGTGTGACCTACCTGGACGATAAGCCTCGACCTCGAAGTAGCCTACGCAGCAGCTGAACTCCCTGGACCCAAGAGCTGTTTGCGATGGACGTTTTCCCCTGGTGATGTTGGGGGGCCCCTTGACAGGACTGCTCCTCTGTGGAGTCCTTGTAGCCACTCTTGGTCGATGTCTCTGACATGGGGGCTGACGATCAGGGGAGGACTGAGGCGGTATTCGCCGGTGTCGAGTAGGCGGTGGGTGCGCCGACTAACAAGGGGAGCTGCCATGTCTCTTCCTACAAGGCGTCATGAATTCTCCCAGACCCTCCACCTGCTTTGAGGAAAACGCTTCCGATCGTGTGGAACAACTAATGTAGATATCATGTGGCCAATCGAGCTAGCTGCAACTTTCGTCGCCTTGAGCGTGAAGTCGATAGCTGCTCTCAGATCCTCTGTAAGACCTGGGACACAACTCCCCTCCTGGGAGAGCGATGTACCGTCTCCTTCGAGAGATGCGCCGTCTCTTTCCGATGCAGCAGTGGAGATTGCATAATCGGGCGCACAGGAGGCGCACAATTTACATTTCAAAACTTGCACCAACAATTAGGTACACTTTGCAGTTACAATTAATGTATTTTCTTTTGGTAATTCTCTGTTTTAAAAGAAACAGAAAATGTTTTACATCATAGTGTTGCTGTTCAATTTTTAAAAAGTGTAAAAATACAATCTGAGTTCAAAAATGGAACCTTTTCCATTTCTGAAATAATACAGGTTGTTTTGAGCAAAAATTTGCATTTTCCAAACATGAAATTATAATTTAATAAACAAAGTTGCTAAAATTATTATTTTATTGTGATGTGAAATGTTGTTGTCTAAAAAAACTCATTAAATTGTGTTGATTCGAGCAGTTTTTGTAAAATAAAATAGAAATATGCTGTCTGTTTCCTATTACTTCCTGATACAAGGCTTCAACCAACCCGTTCAACAGTCGATTGATGGTTAACTGATTTATACCTGCTAAACAGTTGTTTAAATAACCAAATATATGTAGTTTTTCTGCATGTAATTCACTTTACTTTGGTGAATGCTTGGGCAACCAATGGACCTAGTGGGCAGACCCAGCACAGGGGAGTGGTTTGTAACTCACTTGGTTGAAGAATTTTCAATATTTTATTTTTACTACATGTAACATACAAACATAACATAAGTGTGTTCAAACATTCATGGCCAAAAATCCACTAAAGTTTTCATAACAGTTGCCCTTTTCATTGTAGTTGAATAATTAAGATGTTACATCCTGTATAATTCTGAGACAGTTCAAAAACAAGAGAAAAAAAAATAAAAAATTTGAAGTTGCATAAGAAGAACATGGAAACTATAAATAACTTTACAATAATATCACGCTAAATTCTGATCTTACAATCTAGGATAGATTAGAGTGAAATTAGAAGGGAATTCTCCAAATCAAATATACAAAAGGGATAGAGGTAAAAAAAGAGCTGGTGGAAGTTTGGTAGGGGAGTGGTTCTAACATTGATGAAAGTTGGACCCTATGAAAATCCCCTTCTGCTCACATCAAAGCCAAGCCTGCGAGTTCAATTCAGCAAACCAATCTGCATTCCCATAGGCTCCCCCTGTTTCCTGCCCCTACAAACACCCCCAGCCCATCTCCCAGCTCCCCCTGAACACGTTCCCTCAAAACAGGCCCACCATTGTCCCTGTGCACTCCCTCCCTCTGCCCAGCGGGTGACCATTCAAACGTCCCCCACCTCGCTGAACTTCATGTCCAGGCCAGCAGACATCCCCCCTGCCCCCATGAGAGGACAACGGACAGAGGCTCGCTTCTGGAAATGACCGTTACTCACTGAGCAGGGAGTCATTATTCTGTGTGCGGGTGTGTGTGTAGAAAGCGACAAACTTTGAGATTTGCTCCAGTCTTGGGGGTGACGGAGATGTCTGATGGAGCATGGGGTGCATGATGTGAATGCTGAAAAGAAGAGTCAGGTGATGGATGGCGGAAAAAACAAGGTCTGACTGGAATCTCCGAAACAAAGAGAGGGAAAAGAGGAGGTAAAACAGAGTGTCAAAAACATATTTGAACTCCTTTAGATGTATTTTTAGTGACAGGTTCAAATTCAAACAATGGAAAGGAGTAGCTCACCTATGCCTTCTGTCTTTCTATTGTCCAACCAACAATTCACACTCAGTTAATTCACACCCAGATTAGATCTCTTCTATATAGGAGTGTAACAATAACACTCAACCCCCAATAATCTCCCCAGTACAGCATGTATTACACTATTAGCTAAATAAAATAAATAAATAATTAACTACTAATTTGAGATGATTTCAATTGTTAAACTGAATTCTACATCTAATTTGAAGAAACACACAGAGGTACCGCAAGTTTTGTATGTTAAATCTGCAATAAATACCCCCTGTAATATGTGGCATGGAGGCATGGAAGTTAACATCTATGTGGTCAAAATAATTACAAGCAATTATGACCTAAAAACTGTTTTTAAAGTCAGTCATGTAGTAGGACCTCTGTTTGACTGAAATCGGAAACAATAACTGTTGTTATTGTACTTGAGAACTTTTTAAAATATATGCGCATTGCGCATTTTTTATTTAGGGCCTATTAACATTACTGCTGCACAAGTTTAAGCACCAGCTTAAGTGAAAGTTTAGGCGCTAGCTTAAGTGAAAGTTTAATGTTTTTTAATCAATCACAACAGCTAGATTTTTATCCCATGGGTACACAGAGTTTGCTTGGGGTATCAAATGTCAGCGTATTATTGGTTCAGATATAATTTATGTAATTTACATATTATAAACAGTTGAGGGAAAATGATTAGTCCGCCTCTGCTTTTTTTATTGCTGAACAACAGAGCAATGGGTGAGTACTTGGCTTGTGCTTTGAAGAGATGAGATTGCTTCACTCATTTCCTGTAGAGAAAAAACTGAACACACTCTTGCCTGCTTCTGCAGCATGCGAGCACCTTTTTAACTGTGCTGGGCACCTGTTCACCCCAAAACGTGCGAGGCTAGATAGTACAAACTGTGAGAACCAGTGCATTGTTCAGTTGAGCCAAACTTTCAAAATGTAGGCTTGTTTTTATACCTACGTCAAAGTGCTGTTGCTTCATGTTATTTGGGGACTTGTCTGGACTATTAATTTCATTTTCATTTTCTTATTTGTACGAGTTTTTAAAATAATTTACAAAGCTTAAAAAATTGGTTTTGTTACATTTTAAGAAGATTTCTGCACAGTTGTTGACAGATTATGAGTTCATTATTCAGTGCCTTCGATTGGCAGTAAAACTGTTGAGGGAAAATGTCTTTCTTTATACTTAGAAACACTTTAAGAATGATGCTATCGTGTGCTGCACATTTTTAATTTATAGCATATAAAGTTAAATAATTTTCAGTGCATTTCCCAGCGATGGGTTGCGGCTGGAAGGGCATCCGCCGCATAAAACATATGCCAGAGAGTTGGCGGTTCATTCCGCTGTGGCAACCCCAAAAGGGAAGAAAGCCGACATGAAAATGAATGAATTCATGAATTCTTTTCAGAAGGGCTACTTTTTACTTATACTCCGAGTACTATTTAGAACTTTTGCTCTACTTTCTTTACTTTTTTGGCAAGTAATGGTACTTTTAGTTGAGTACGATTTTTCAGTACTCTTTCCACCACTGGCAACATTTAAGAATTTCTGCAGTGTCAAGTTGCAGTACATCAAGACCTGACATTTAAATAAGTTCTTGGAAAAGAAGAATGCTAACTATTGAAATTATTTGGACCCCATGAACTCTTGTTGAAGAAATGAATGAAATAATTCTTGATTGTTATTAGAAATGTTGAAGTAAACTGTCAAGCCCAGTCCAGTGTTAACATACATGTTTAACAGCAACTTAGTCCATTAACCTCTGCAGGTGTATAGCTTTGTTTAAGGGCAGAGTCAAACAGTTCCATGTAAATCTAAAGAAATAAGAATTCCTGAAAAGTTGTACAGCAAGTTGCTTGAATACTCAGAGAAAGTTAACTATTGTTGGGCCCAGAATTTGCTTGCCTACAGTACATGGCAATATTAAGTGCAAAACAGCCTCAGATCATGAAATGAAGGATAATCCAGTTTGCAAAAAGTTGTCGTCAGAATATTGAACCTGACAAGTTCAAACAACTCCTGAACAAAAGCCCCTAAAATTGAATACAATCCCTTTTAAGTTTGGCTTAAAGTTGTGCTTGCAGTCCCACCGGGGTGCTCTCACTCTTACACACATTTCCTCTGCATTTCTGTTTATTGTGACAATAGAAGGATTTTGGGGATCAGCACACACTGGTCTGGATTTTATGCTTCCCTACTCAAAGACAGCTTTGAGTTTCTAAGCCCCCTCCATATTCACTTTCGTCAATCAACAACACAGTCTTCTTGTGCGATTGGCTTGACAATATTCTTTGTCAGAGCTGTTTTGTTTCTGTATTTGTTCACATTATCTCACCTTCCTTATCATTGCTAACATCCTATTAAGACTTTTCAACTTTTGCATTCTCAGTACTTTATCCAAACAATCTCATTCTTATATAGTGCTGATTATGTCAAAGCCTCTGTACACTTTCACCCAACTTGCTACCAGTAGTGCATCTCTAGTTTTTAAACATGGTATAAAATACTGTGCGTTACTTTATTAATGAGATGCTGATGTCATACATCCAGTATCATGCAGCAACATTTCTCACACGTTATGGTTTCCAAGAAGATTTAATTAGCCATATTGGTATTATTTTTGAAAATAATTCTGAGAATGTCTGTTCAACCCATCAAATGCTGGACTTGAGACAAAGAATTTGTACAAGGACTTCTTTCATTGGCTGTGACCTGCTGGGTATCATGAAGCAAGAGCTAGTGGAATGAGATTAGTCTGGTTGTTTCACAGTCACAAATCCTTGATCTGTGTCATTTTTTGACAGTCACATTGTCAGTTGGTCACAAATGTGCAGTTGCCTCACTCTTCACACTCTTCAAGCACTCTGCTAACTCTCACTGACCCTTAATGTTTTTTATTCAAAAAGCAACATGGTTGTATTTATGCAGGGTACCTCATAATGCATAATGTGTTCAACTTTTACTCTTTCACATCAGCACTTCAGCAGAAACTACTGCAATTCAAAAGGAGAGATGAGAGTTGAGAATTTCGGACGTGCTCAGGTTTTTTTGGGGTAAAATGCTGTGGTGTTAGGAGTTCTTTAGTCAAATTGTTTAAAAAGCTTAGTACATTTGAAAACTCTGGGCACATTTGAAAATAATGGACATACATTTTAACATCTTGGTAAATTTGAAAATGCTTGGTATTTTTGAAAACAGTGAATACAATTAAAAATGCCGGGTACACTTGAAAACGCTGGGTATATTTGAAAATACTTGGTACAATGGAAAATACTCTGTACATTTAAAACGCTTTGTACAATTGAAAAAGATAGGTACATTTGAAAATGCTACGTTCATTTGAAAATGCTGGTTAATTTGAAAACGCTGGTTAATTTGAAAATGCTGGGTACATTTGAGGGGCCTTTCAGATTGGGAATGCTCCCCTCCTCAATCCCCCACAATGTTACGTTCACACGCTATTTCCTGTTTTGGAGACACTTACGTACATACGTCACTGGAAACACATAGTGTAAAGGTGGAAGAAGAAAAGAAGAAAGCGCTCACGTCATCAATCTATGACGGCTCACCCAAATATACAATTGTCTGTACATAATAATGTTATTTACCTCAGAGTTTACCTGTGCGTCCTATCGAGCTGAGAGATTGGATGCTCTCGTCTGCCCAAATTTTGATAAAACATTGGATTTCCTCGCTCCTCCACAAACATAATTTTCCAGTCATTTTTATCTGAGTATGAACAGCGAATGAGTCGAGGACATTGATCCACATGTTCCGCTCATATCTCTGATAGAACGCGTCAACCATTTAAGAGACTACCTCTGGAAGCGCTTTTGGAAACGGTTCACCAAAACAAAAGAATTGCTTACACACGGGCTACAATGAACCGTTACCAGAGGCCAGTTTTTTTGGAAACGAAATACAGATGCCAATCAGAAAGGCCCCTGAAAGCATTGCTGGGTACATTTGAAAATGCTAGGTATAATTGAAAATCCTCAGTAAGTTTGAAAACGCTCTGTACATTTGAAAATGATGGGTACATTTGAAAATGCTTAATACTTTTGAAAACACTGGTGCGTTTGAAAATACTTGGTACACTGGAAAACGTTTGGTGCATTTGAAAACACTGGGTACATTTGTAAAAGGTCATTTGAAAAAACTAGGTAAATTTGAAAATGCTGGGCAAAGCATTGCCTAGTGCACACTGAAACCATAGAAAGCGTTTCAGAAAGCTTCAGACATAATAACAGATGCAAGCAAGGAATTGACCGTTGGTTCAGTGCCAAAGCATATTTTCTGAAATGTACTACCACATGCACACTTAACGTATGCAAAATAATGATTTTAATCCATGTAAAACTTATTAAAATGTAATACATTCAATTTTGGCCAAGGACAACCGAAAGCTCTTCAGGACTTTCAACTCACTCATTTGCCCACCCCAACCTCCCCCAGCAACCTCTCTCACTGCAGATGACTTTGCTGATAACTTCACAGACAAAACCCTCACCATATGCAGACAGTTTGCACCACCTTGCACCCAAGTTCATCCAAAAATTTCAACACCTTGCATGTCTTCATTCACTCCACTCACAGAAGATAAGGTGTCCAAATTCCTTCACTCAGCGCATCCAACACTCTCAACTACCATCACACCTACCCTCATTCACATATACTCCTCAATTACTACTGCCATTTTCCCTAACACCTTTAAGGTAGCCAGAGTTACCCCGCTTCTCAAGAAATCTAAACAGAACACATCACTGGTGGACATTTACAAACCTGTCTCCCTGCTGCTCTCCACTGCCAAACTCATCTTCAATCAACTCTCTTGCTTCCTGACTCAGAACATTAATCTCGATGACAACCAATCAGGCTTCAAGAATGGACACTCAACAGAGACAGCTTTGTTGTCTAACTAAGCTTACTAGGCTTCTCTGCTGTCAACCACCAGATCCTTCTCTTCACTCTCTCTGTGATGGGAATCACTGACACTGCACTCGACTGGCATCAGTCCTACCTCACTGGTAGATCTTTCAGTGCCAGGTGGAGGGATGTGGTCTCCAACACTCATCGTCTGCTCACCGGGGTTCCTCAAGGCTCAGTCCTTGGTCCCCTTCTCGTCGCCATCTACACCACCCTCCCTAGGCTCTATCATCCACAGACAATGATTCTCATACCACAGCTAGGCAAATGACTCTTATTCCTGTCTGTCGAGACAGCTCAACAAGGACAGGACAGAAAATCTGGTAATCCCGGTCAATCACTCTGTGCATCACAATCTCACCATTCAGCTTTCAGCTGGAAACATCAACAATCACCCCTTCAGTAAGGAATCTCGGAGTAGTTTTGGATGAACAGTTGTCCTTCAAAGACCACATTACCAAGACAAGTCGAGTGTGTAAGTTTGCTCTGCACAACATCTGAAAGATCAGGCCTTTCTTAACTGAGTATGCAACTCAACTCCTGGTTCAGGTTCTGGTCCTCTCACATCTGGACTACTGCACCGCTCTCCTAAAAGGACTTCCAGCAAACGCATAAATCCGGTTCTATCGAGGTATACATTTCAAAAATGTATTAGAAGAAGTCTTTTTCAGAACGTTGAGCATTTATTACAGCTGTTTCACCAAGAATGAAGAATTCTTCAAGGTTTGTGAAGAATTACAAAGAGCCAGGTCATTTCACAAAATGTAACATGATGGCAGTGTTCCTTTTATACTTCTCTGTGGCCTAAAAAACAACATGCAAAATTACGCACATATTTCTATACCCTTCTTTGAATTCAAGACAGTCCAGCAGAAATATTACCACTTAGGGTTTTCCTGTTGAGATGAAAATGGAACAAACGTTTTATGTATTGTTAATTATGGCTTAAATTAGATTTAACATTCACAGTGATCATCCCACCAAACACTATAATTTCTTTTTTGAAGGAAATAAATACTGAATAGAAAACTATGGCTGATCTCCATTGTGGCAGCAGGATGTAGTTTCAGCTGCCAGAACAAAATGAAGATGTGTACAAGATCTCAAAAAACAAAAATCTGCATTATAATGATAACAGTCCAATGTATTAGGAATGAGAAATATAGTACAACCTCTGCCAACAAAGTATTTTTATATATTTTTGGTTTCGATTTTATTGTATATAAATGGTTTATTTAATAAATGTCATTCATTCACTTGTTAGCCTTAGACCCTGGTCTCCCTCAGGAACTAGATTCAAATTAGGTCTAGAGACGTTAGTTTGATTCAGAATCACATAAAAGAAAACCATTTCAGCATTAATGTCAATTAGGAATAGTCAATTGATTCCGCATTGCAGGTTACACAAACATCCCTTCCTCCACAACACTTGGTTATGAAATCCAGCAAACAGCTTCTAATGACCGAGAAGAACTTTGCTGAATGGAAAAGGGATGTTAGTTCCCCCTCTAATTTATGAATCGACAACAAGGAGAGAGTAAACCAAGAGCAGCAAAAAAAGTAGTCATCTGATCTGCTCAATGCCAACATATTTCCAATGGCTACAGAGAACAGAAGCATTTCTGAAATGACTAAAAGGTAGCACTTTAGAAATCACTTTGAGAGAACTTGAGAGACAAGGCATGCTGGAATGATCAACAAACAATGTGGGTTGATTCCAATGTATAATTCATGTGTCGGGGTATATAATATGTCCGGATCTGAGACAGGATGTTTGATAAATAAACATTCTTCTGTGGTATTGTGAAGTGGAGGACTCAAACGCTGGTGACTTTGAAGACTTTCATGGAGAGTAACAGGAGACTTAGGAAAAATTATCTTGCAGATCCTGGAGATTTTAAATGTCTTCCTCTTAACTGAGGTACCCAAATAGCGTGCTTACCTACACATATTTGCATTATGGTGCTTAACAGTTTTTTTTTTATATACTTTCAGCATTTTGTGGTTTATTTAAAAGTTGCAGTAGGTAAGTGTGCGGTGACAACTACTACTGGAAAAAAAAATACTGTCAAGGAATTGATGGAGAAGTATTTGCACATGTGCAGAGTGAGATTATATCGGCTTTTATCAATTCAAAAAAGCCGAATCAATTCAGCATCAAGTTGAACGGAGATGTGCAGAGGCTGTAATCACCACCTCGAAGGCTTGACTTAGAGATTCCGGCAATTAATAGACATATGATTTCAGTGAGGGACTGACAGAAAGTGCGCCTTGAACCAAATGGGGCAAGGTCAATAGAGGTAAGATAGTATAGATGTGACTGGCTAGAACAATAGTTTACGATAGTTAGCCTTTTGGACAACTGCTTGTTCATAAGAGATGCAACCAGTAATCCATCATAGAGGGCACACACGTGGACAGTACGTAGGACTACTTTGTTTACTCTACTACGCCTTTTGGGGGCGAGAGGAGCCAAGAAGCTGGAGAAAATATCACACAAAGTGAAATCTTTCGATGTTAAGTGAAGTCGCTTCCATGACTAAGATATAAAATGTAATTAATTAATCGCACTAATTTTTGTAATTAATTGCGATTAAACTTTTTTAAATCTATACTTGTAAATAATTAATGTATATTGAAGACAAAGAAACTATTTAAGGTAAAAATATGATTGTTTATTGTTTTTTTTTATTTAACTTGTAGCTCAGATTTTGTCATGTAAAAAACATACCTGGAATAAACCATATCCTCCAAATTAACTTTTTCCTTCTCTTCTTTGATGGCTGTTAGTTGGTGGTCTCTTTAGACTCCTGTTTTCCAGGACTCTTAACAGCTTGTTTTGTGAAGCCTCATTCCTTTCATCTTTGGAAAGAAACTTTAGATCTTTGAACCTTGGAGCAATTACAGTAGGGATCTTCATTCGTGTGAGATTAGTGCTGTCCTTTCTTTTAGATAGTCTGAGATAAAAATCACGTTTGAATTTAACTATAGGCTGATCATCCTCTGTTGACTAAATAATTTTGCAAGTGGCACAAGGCGGGGAATACCAATGAGCAGGAGAACATTTATTTAGCTTACATTATATTCTTCAACTTTTTAATATTGTTTTACACTACTCGGAACTTATTTTTATTTTATGCAGCATACCTTGACAGTGGGCACGCGCACGCACGCATGCACACACACACACACACACGCACGCACTCACACACTAAGAGTCCGGGAAAATCGTATTAACCTACCTGCAAGGTTTAGTCCATATGCAACTTGCTGTTAGTTTGTGAGCATTGGATGTACTGTGCTTTAAGTGCCCAACAATCTTGTCTGATGTTTAGCTAGCGCAAAACCGCTGCAATGAATGGAAACCTAACAGTTCTGTGCAGCAGGTGGGCCACACAGTACAGGTGTTCACATGGAAGTAATGTTAGTCTCATGACAGCAAACTTATTATGAAATAAGTGTATTGCCAGTTCTTTTTTTTTATTGTAAATTTACAGAAAAACAGTGTTTTACAATGTTAAAAAACAACTCAAATAAATATTATGCTGCATATCTGATTCTCTTTATGTCTCTATGACATTTACATCTATTTCTTTACATTTTAGTATGTTTGGTCATTTTCTGTTAACATTGCTCTAGATTTCTCTGTTGTGGCAGATTCTTGGCAGTTTCTTACAGATTTTTTTTTTCTAATGTTTTGTGCTTTGAATTATTCTACATATCTGCAGAAATGTATATAATTCACCACTGTGGATTCTTTGTTTTCTTGCCCTGTTGCTGTCTGGGGTAATTTTATGTTTCATATAATATTATTTCTTTTCAATGCCTGTTTTGTGTGGCAAATTGTTTGTCAAAACCATGTTTTTGTGCATAGATTAGATGGTATCAGGAAACCACAAGAGAACACTCTTTACACCAAAAACTATTTGTATTGTAATACTCGAAACAATAGCTAAAATCTCTCACAATCTCTTTTGGTAACACACACGAGAACTTGCCGATCGCCACTGATGTCTGTACCAATCATGTTTCTTGAATCAAAAGAGCAGCATGGCGATAGAAAGTGGTGCATGGAAGGTTCTCTCTCTCTCTCTCTTTCCCTTTCTTTATTTCTCTCTCTGTCTTTCTTTCATCCAGTCATGATTTGAAATGTATCTTGGTTTAAATAACCAAGAAGAGTGGTTAATAACTTAAGAAAAGTGAGCATAAACTTAATGAATAAATTAGAGTGGATTTAGCAGAGCAGAGTCTCGTGAGTCTGATAGAGTCAGCGTGTCCTTCCTGGAAGCATCATGCTTTGACCCTGTGATCCCAGAAGCACATCATTCACGGGTCACAAACTCAAAACAGTTGATTTAACGGCTAACTTAGCATTGAAGAACAGAGATTTTCTCAGAATAACAGACTATTTTTATTATGTAATCCCTCTGGTTGAGTTGTGTGGTCTCAAACTCTTTAAAGCCCTTTCTCCAACCGTTTAAAAAGACTAAAGTTGTACATTTAGTATACAACTAAGTATAAAAAAGAGCACTATGGATTAATTTGCTTCAAAATTATTACATGTTTAAACATGTTTAAAAAGTATAATTTAAAATATGACAAGTTTAGGCTTAAGCTTAGCTTACATTGCAGAATGAGTATGCTACATGTACATTAGTAAACCAGTTATAGCCATTATTCTTATGTTTGTAGTTTCACGTTAACACATAAATCATTTTTCTGTTATCATTTTACAGTCAATAGTAGCTTATGACAAATTCAACCAGAGCTAATAGTTATTTACTCAATAATGTGAATAAACTACTGGTGGGCACATTAACTTGTACATAAAAATGTTGGTTTTCATTCAATTATTTTTCAATTATTAAAAAAAATTTATGAATCCCATGTGAATCTGAACATTTTAATGCCGTTTTTATGCCGAGCTGCCAGTATTGTCACTCTCTGAATTTGTTATTGTAGCCATTTAAAGCTTTTTAGAGGATACAAGCTTTTTAGAGGAGCCAGATGACATCATCCTTCTAAACTCCACCTAGTACCCTAATGAGAGTTCTTTCTAGTCTTTCCGGGACTATGGGGTCTGTCCTGCGAATCGCTTGAACCAGTAGAGTTAAACGCTCTCTCTTGAGACAGGGTTTTCCTGATCCCACTGAATTAGATCAAAAGGTTCTGGAAAATGCAAGTGCTCTCATTCAACACAATCTATAAATCAGAACCCAGTGGAAGAAGACATTTGCCAAAAAGTACAATCTGCTTATAGAAACTGTCTCTTCATCTCTGCTGGGTGGTGTCAGGTGTGTATGAGCAGGTGTACAAGCATTGTTGCCAACTCCTCAGTAAGAAAAGTCGCTATTGGCTCATCCAAATCTCGCTAGATGATGTCACCATCTGATTTGCAAAAATACCTTATGACGTACGTGACATACATTTCCCACCCCAATGGGTTTTTATCAATACCAAAACATTTTTATTGCAGGTACACGTATTTCACATATGGCGTTATAAAACAAACATGTAATGCTAAATAAAATTAAATAATAATAAAACAATGAGAACTGAATGAAGTAAATAACATGAGAGGTAAGCTCTGTAATTTTAAACTAATCATCTCTTTAGATACATTTTTATTTCCTGTTTTGTGTCAATAAATGAACACCTAAAAAATAACTTTAATACTGTCAAAAGCATGGGTTACCCTGTTGTGTGAGGGAGGAAACCCTCAGGCATAGGTTACTATTCTTGTGCAAATATGTAAATAAAATTTGGCAGGAGCAGCAGGAAAAGTTGCTAGATTTGTCTCTAGTCGCTAGGAAAAAAAAAGTTGCTAGGTGGTCTGAAAAGTAGCCAAATTTAGCGCTAAAGTCGCTAGGTTGGCATCACTGTACAAAGAGCTGTTCAAATTGTATAGCACCATTCACATTACACACACCATGCAACTTGGATCAGCCATGTGTATAATACTTCAAATAATTGGCTCCTGGAATGTGTCCAAACAGATGATTGAGTGCAATAATTATACAAATTTAAAACTAAATCTGTTTGTTTGTTTCTGTTTTGTTTATCTGTTGCTGTTTGTTCTTTGATTTTAAGTTCAAATAGTTTTTATGCTGGGGAGGTGATTAGCACCTGCCTCGGTCAGCGAGGCTCCCAGGGAACTCACAGAGGGAACTCCTATTTACTCTACCTGATCCACACGAGGACTTTGTGAAGCTTCTTTAAAAGCAATTGTTAAAAAAGATCTATGCAAAACATATTGATTGATTGATTGACTGTGTATGAAGAGAGTCCTGAGCACCATTAACATGTATATTCATTCCATAAAGAATTTTTTTTCAGGTTAACTCAACAGATATTTATTGATGTATTTTTATTTTACTTTCTCTTGATGCTAAATGTCAGCATAATCTGAACCTACTGCATAAGCAACATGCTACACGTCCATTTAAACTTTTATGCAAGAATTTAAATCGACAGCTTGGATTAAAATAAAATGTACTTCAACAATTGCACTTACAGTCATTTCTGTATAAACTCCATGATGATGAACTATAGGTAAATGTAATTGAAGTGTAGAACAGAAAAATTTAACCATCGAAAAAATGAGTCCTCTCTCAGTCAAAATGTTTTTACTACTCATTCTTTTGACAATAAGAACACATCTTTCATGAACAATGAAAGGAAAGCACTTCAACCTTTTAGGGAATGTAAAGCATGCTGAATGTGTTGTTTCGGTCTAACTAGATTCTACACTGGAAGAATTAAATTCTGACGGACTTCTGTCATCCTAGCAAAGACAAAGAGAAATGACACACATTCAGAGCTATTGTATGAAGCCACATACACAGACAGGAAGGTTAAGCTTTGAAAGTGTGTCAGTGAAGTTATTTTAAGAGAGAAAATGGCAACTTACATAATTTTTTTTAATATGGCTGAACCAAATCAGACAGCTTCTTCAGCATAAATGTAAGATAATTTTTTTACTTTATTTGCTTTACGTAAAGTCTACAACTTAGCTCTAAGGGTAAACCTCAAATTAGGTCAAGGATCACCGGGTTATTCGGGAATCAGATCTTAGCTCTCACAAACATTTCAAGGATTAGGTGCTTTGTTTGCAGTCAGGAACTAGAGAAACTAGTCCATGCTTTAATCACCAGCAGGCTGGTCTATTGTAACACCAGTCCTCAGGTCTGCTGCTTGACTGTAGTAAACCAAACATTCATTCATTCATTCATCTTCATGTCGGCTTTATTCCCTTTCGGGGTCGCCACAGCGGAATGAACCGCCAACTCTCTGGCATATGTTTTTATGCAGCGGATGCCCTTCCAGCCACAACTCATCACTGGGAAACATTCACACACGCATTCATTCTTTAACACTATGGGCAATCGTTCTTACTCAATTCACTTATACCGCATGTCTTTGGACTTGTGGGGAAACTGGAGCACCCGGAGAAAACCCACGCGATCACGGGGAGAACATGCAAACTCCACACAGAAATGCCACCTGCCCCAGCCGAGCCTAGAACCAGCGACCTTCTTGCTGTGAGACAACCGTGCTACCCACTGCGCCACCGTGACGCCTAAACCAAACATGACTGGGTTAAAATCATTTAGAAATACCATGGGCTCTCTCCAAACAGGGAGAGTCTGCTTTCAGTTACTATGCTGCTTACAGCTGGAACCAGCTTGCAGAAGAGATTAGAGGAGCTAAAATTTTAGTGACAATTAAATCTCACCACACATCTATTTAAATATGCATTTACTAACTGAGCACTGCTGTCTGAACTTCTCTGTTTTCTTTATTTCTATATAAATGATCTTTAATCTTTTATCTTCTGTTTTTATCTCTGACCTTTTTTTTTCCTTCTGCAAAGCACTTTGGATTTCCAAAGTGTGTGACATATGCTATACTCGCCCTGTGTCTCGCCCTGGTCAAATCGAAGGTATCAGACTGTACATGTCTGATCGATAACATCATTAAAGCCTAAGTCATTCAATAGGATCTAAACTCAATTCAATACAGCTGCCCTGTTAGAAAGCAGGAAGCAGCACATCAAAGACAAGCTTTGTGAGGAGAGTCAGCAGATAGGTCCACTGACGCAGAGAAGGAGAGTCGTTTGCACACAGACCCTCAATGGCCTCACAATGCTGCAGATTTGAAGGGCATTTCTCTTTCTGTCTTCCTCTGATTATATAAGGGCTTTTAAAAGTCGCAGTGACGGTCTCAAGATTATCACCACAGGAGGAGTCTCCAAGGGTGTAATTCATCAAAATTACTCTAAATTAGAAAACAACTGCCATCGTCAACCTAAACGCAATAAAGATACATTTTGGGAGGTAAAATATAGAACAGCACAAAAGCACAGAAGCAATGTCTCACCATAAAGGTCTACTGCATAAAGGGGTAACATTATTGTGTTCATTAAATCCTAGTATTTTCACTTAATGTTTTATGTACAATATATACTAGCCACTTTCTATGTTTTTTTTTCTCTCTCTTTAAATTGCAATCGATTTCAGGACAGTGGCCGTTATGAAAAGCAGCAAGATTGCCTCGGGCCATTCTCTCATGTTCTGAAGCTATTGCTAAAAGAATATGGTATAAAATTATGTTTATTTATGCAAAGTGGACAATAAACGAATACAGGACTGGCTGTTCTGTCCTGAACTTTAACAGAAAATTTGCATACAAATGCTATTTTTAATCCTATGCGATGCAACCATCTTCCCAACACAGGCCTTCTGTTCTCACACATACATGTGCTCCCCTCCAACTTTACGATGCTCTGTTTCCTAATAAATTTTTGTGGTGTTTGGAATCCATTAGAAGCAATATCCCGCTTTACAAAACATCCTGGCACATCAGTGGGATGGGAGGAGAACTACTCTGATCTCAACACTGAGGCGATTCTCACAGACCCCATGACATTAAAATAGATGTTTTATGGCTTTAAGTCCATTTCAGCAGTCTAGTGATAAAAGCTGAGCGAGACTACCTTGTTTATGCGTCAAGCGGGGGCATTTGACTACAGTAAACAGCTAACCAGGCTGAGCAATGTGAGTTTGACTGCAATTTTTAAACCACAATTTATGTCCAAGTTTCTTGTTTTTATTCTAAACTCACTTTAGAATAGTATCTAGTGTACCGTATGATTCCAGGTAGTAGATATCATGTTTGTAAACAGTTATGTGATCAACCTGCATCAGTTGCATCTAATCACTCCCATTTAGAGTTGCAGCATGGAATTGAAAAGGGTAGATCATATCAATACTTCTATGTTCTCACTGGAAGAAATACTCATTGCTTTTCACTTTGTGTTTGAACATACAGCTCAGCTTGCTTACCATATCTAGCAAACTGATCTGTAAGCAAACTCATGGCTTGGCAAAACTATAAACCTCTCCAAACCTACAGATGGCAGTAGTCTATGTTCATGTTTAAAATTGGGAAACCGCAACCTTGCTGAATTGATCTCACTCAATGAGGTCTGTAAGATTTCATTCATTTTTGATAACAATATCAATTTTAGGCCTTAATGATAAAAAAAAATCAAGAATGTAAGATTATTGTATTTTTTGTTTACTTCATGCCTGCACATGTACAATAATCATTTACCATATATAACATGGATCTACCATGCATGCTGTTTTGTGACGTTTCAGAATGGGTGTATCCAATCAATACCATCATGGAAGTGCATAACTTCCTTGGAACCAAAAATTTGTCCTGAAAGTTCTATTATTGTTATCAGAAGATAGCGGTCTGTGGTAGCTGTATGTATTTTTTAATATAAGCATGAGTACTTGAGCTTGGTATCAGCCCCAAAACTGATACCTGTTTCAGTGTATCCCTAATTTATAAACCAACACGCAAACAGCTAGTAGCTTATGGTTTTGTCGGCAGTGAGCAGGACTGGAAAGCGCAGAGGCTCTTCGGTTTACAGTTTGAATTCTGTACCTGACAATGTGACCTTTGCTTCTCCAAAGTTGGGCAGTTTCAACATGGGAGTTAATGTGAACCCGTTTGTGGTCGGTCAAGGTACTACAGTTCATTAAATTCCTTTTGCGCATCGGTGGGGAGAGCAAGAGGATCTCTAGTGTACTCTAATATGTATTTGACTCAACATACAAAATTTTTAAAATATTTAAGTTTAATTTAATTTAATTTAAGTATTGCCTTCACAAAAATGTAAAATATTTTTAATTGACTCAAAACATCACTCTGACACAGTTTGTCACATCATTGACTGAACTTACCATTTTTATACGGGTAACATCAGCCACTGGGGAAAAAAAACATGACTGATTTATGCCTTTTGATTGAGTCAACAAACCTGTATAAGTTGGATTATTGTTTAAAGTGTGGTGATCCATCCATCCATCCATCCATCTTCTCCCGCTTATCCGGGGCCGGGTCGCGGGGGCAGCATTCTAAGCAGGGATGCCCAGACTTCCCTCTCCACAGACACTTCTTCCAACTCCCCGGGAGGGATCCCGAGGCGTTCCCAGGCCAGCTGGGAGACATAGTCCCTCCAGCGCGTCCTGGGTCTTCCCCGGGGCCTCCTCCCAGTGGGACATGCCCGGAACACCTCCCCTGGGAGGTGTCCAGGAGGCATCCGGAACAGATGCCCAAGCCACCTCAGCTGACTCCTCTCGATGTGGAGGAGCAGAGGCTCTACTCCGAGCTCCCCCCGGGTGACGGAGCTTCTCACCCTATCTCTAAGGGAGCGCCCAGCCACCCGGCGAAGGAAGCTCATTTCGGCCGCTTGTATCCGGGATCTTGTCCTTTCGGTCATGACCCAGAGCTCATGACCATAGGTGAGAGTAGGGACGTAGATCGACCGGTAAATCGAGAGCTTCGCCTTTCGGCTCAGCTCCCTTTTCACCACAACAGACCGATACAGCGACCGCATCACTGCAGATGCTGCACCGATCCGCCTGTCGATCTCGCGCTCCATCCTCCCCTCACTCGTGAACAGGACCCCGAGATACTTGAACTCCTCCACCTGAGGCAGGAGCACTCCACTGACCTGGAGAGGGCAGGCCACCTTTTTCCGGTCGAGAACCATGGCCTCAGACTTGGAGGTGCTGATCCTCATCCCAGCCGCTTCGCACTCGGCTGCAAACCGCCCCAACGCACGCTGCAGGTCCAGGCCCGAAGAAGCCAACAGGACAACATCATCCGCAAACAGCAGCGATGAAATCCTGAGGTCCCCGAACTGGACCCCCTCCGGCCCCCGGCTGCGCCTTGAGATTCTGTCCATAAAAACTATGAACAGAACTGGTGATAAAGGGCAGCCCTGCCGGAGGCCAACGCGCACTGGGAACAGGTCTGACTTTGTGCCGGCAATGCGGACCAAGCTCCTGCTCTGGTTGTACAGGGACCGGACAGCCCTTAGCAGAGTGCCCCGGACCCCATACTCCCAGAGCACCTCCCACAGGACACCACGAGGGACACTGTCGAACGCCTTCTCCAAATCCACAAAGCACATGTGGACCGGTTGGGCGAACTCCCATGACCCCTCGAGGACCCTGCAGAGGGTATAGAGCTGGTCCAGTGTTCCACGACCAGGTCGAAACCCGCATTGTTCCTCCTGCATCCGAGGTTCGACTATCGGCCGAACTCTCCTCTCCAGTACCCTGGCATAGACTTTCCCCGGGAGGCTGAGGAGTGTGATCCCCCGGTAGTTGGAACACATCCTCCGGTCCCCCTTCTTGAAAAGAGGGACCACCACTCCGGTCTGCCATTCCAGAGGTACGGTCCCTGACTGCCACGCGATGCTGCAGAGACGTGTCAGCCAGGACAGTCCCACAGCATCTAGGCACCTGAGGTACTCAGGGCGGATCTCATCCACCCCCGGTGCCTTGCCACTGAGGAGCTTACCAACCACCTCAGTAACTTCGGCTTGGGTGATAGACGAATCCACCTCAACTACCCCAGCCTCTGCCTCCTCGACAGAGGACGTGACAGTGGGATTGAGAAGACCCTCAAAGTATTCCTTCCACCGCCCGACCACATCCCTGGTCGAGGTCAACAGCTCTCCACCTCCACTGTAAACAGTGTTGGTGGGGCACTGCTTTCCCCTCCTGAGGCGCCGGACAGTTTGCCAGAATTTCTTTGAGGACGACCGATAGTCCTCCTCCATGGCCTCCCCGAACTCCTCCCAGGTCCGAGTTTTTGCCTCTAACACAGCATTGGCTGCTGCGCGCTTGGCCTGCCGGTACCGGTCGGCTGTGTCCGAAGTCCCACAAGCCAACCAGGCCTGATAGGACTCCTTTTTCAGCTTGACGGCATCCCTTACTTCCGGTGTCCACCACCGGGTTCTGGGATTGCCGCCACGACAGACACCAGAGACCTTACGGCCACAGCTTCGCACTGCGGCAGTGACAATAGAGGTGGAAAACATGGTCCACTCGGACTCCATGTCTCCAGCCTCCCCCGGTATCTGGTGGAAGCTCTCCCGGAGGTGGGAGTTAAAGCTCACTCTGACAGGGGGCTCGGCCAGACGTTCCCAACAGACCCTCAGCGTACGTTTGGGTCTGCCAGGTCTTTCCGGCCTCCTCCCCAGCCAGCGGATCCAACTCACCACCAGGTAGTGATCGGTTGATAGCTCAGCCCCTCTCTTCACCTGAGTGTCCAAAACACATGGTCGAAGGTCAGATGATACGACAACGAAGTCAATCATCGACCTTCGGCCTAAGGTGTCCTGGTGCCACGTGCACCGGTGGACACCCTTGTGCTTGAACATGGTGTTCGTTATGGACAAACCGTGACGGGCACAGAAGTCCAATAACAGAACACCACTCGGGTTCAGGTCGGGGAGGCCATTCCTCCCAATCACGCCCCTCCAGGTGACGCTGTCAAGTGTGGTGATGATGAAGTTATATCTATTCTACAACATTCAGAAACAGTTTGAGCCAAATGTTTCCTTGAACATGGTCACAAGACTTCTTCTGGGTCAGAAATGTTTCTGAAAGAGTGAACGCAACTGTGATGCAGTGACAGGGTAGTGCTAGCTGCTAACGGTAGCATCTTCAGACCAAGAGAGAGAGCCAAAGCATTCAGCTGAAGAAAAAAATGTGTTAAAAAGGAAAAAAAAAATTTCCGAGAGAAGAATAGAAGAAAAATAGTCTACCATATGCAAGAAGTGTAATCTTCATTTCTTACTTATTTGAATTCATGTATTGAAATTCACTTAAATTAAATGCAAATGAAAACACTTATTAAAAATCTAAATTTATTTTCACTTAAAATGCAATCACTTTCTTTTCGTGTCATGTTTAGTTAATGTAGAGACATAGCATGGACATTAAAATAAAATATATCAGTGTTTGTAAAACATAGATTAAGTATAAGCAAGAATATTTTCAAAGACAAAGAATAATACAAAAATGGTGATGATCGTTTTTCCATAATCGAGCAGCTCATCATAACACCTCCTGTTACCGATTAGCGGTAGGATTACAGTTAGCTACTGCTAAATTCCAAGTAATAGAAAAGCACCTCTATGCATTAGAAATTGCAAAGAAAATAATCTCCTGTGATAAAATAAAACAAATTACAAAATAGTATCAAGAAGAAATGTACAATTGTTTTGGCAAGAGTCAAACAGTTTAATACATTTTAGCCTAAGTTAAATTGATTTAAAAATGGGATGTATGCATTTTGTTTAAATATTTTGGAATATAAGGGCATCACAGTGCAAAACAGATGATAAAACAGGCAGTCTTCACTGGTTTCTGGGTTTCCCTCACCTGACTGCTCTAAGACGCTCCTGATTGGTTATAACTGCTGCAAATTTCCATAAAAATAATCAAATCCTCATCGCCAATGAATTCTGCATTCTTCACCAACACAGCTCAATTTTTGAAATGCAGTGCCCGAAAAATAAAAACCTACACTTTTACACAGTGATTCAAGATTGTATTTCCCCATGGACTTTACATGTGTTACTATGTCAGACAAAGCAAAGATGGTGATCTTCCAGTCACCATCCACAGTGGTCACATATTCTATTATTTCAGTTTTTTTTTTAATATACGAACGATTTTTACACATTCTTTTTGTATAGATTGTTTAATACACAATACAAGTTTGGAAAGACAACATTATTTAAATGAATGCCCAATTAAACCTTTAAACCAGCTAAACAACATAGAACATACCCTTGCTATGTCTAGACTTTTCATTTCAATGTAATAGAAGCCAGTGGAAAAAGCTTCTTCAAAGTTTTATTGTATTACCCACATCAGGTCTTAAATTGACATTATATCTACTAAAAACTTTTTCCCCCACCTATGCATAATCCGCATGTTTAAGACATGAGTAAAGAGGTTTTTCCAGCCTAAGATCTCATTTGAACACAGAAAAGAGAGAGGCACACTTCTTTATCTGTTTTCACTTGTTAAAATGACATGACGAGATTTATAACCATAACTAAACAAAAGTCCGGGCCACAGGAAGCACTTGAGTAAACAGAGTTAGTCACAGGGTAGTTAGGACATATCCAGACTGTCTCTCTGTGAGTATACGATCAGTAAACCAGAGGCATATCTGTCCTGTGGTGATGTGAGGGATCCTGAGACGTCACCGAAGAACGTGATTGTTCTCGTCATGTGTGAAACACACCATATCTGAGAAACCACTCTAGCTTAAAGACAAAAAGCTGAAAGGTAGCCAACACGGTGTGATTACATGCTGGGCTGAAGTCGTACAACTGTTTCAGGAAGAAGACAACAGACCAATGCTACTTCCCGCCAAAGAAAAGCAACAAAGCCTCTTCCTTTCTGCATGCCCCCTTGCATGCGCCCTCACTTCCTGTGTTAGAGCAGAGCCGGTGCTCAGACATGTGTTTGACGCACTCAACAATAGAACATGCAATTCTCAAGAGTAAGCAGTGTCCCTATTGTCTGCTGAAACTTTTTTTGAACAGAAAAAGAAAAGCTGATGTAAAATATCATAGAAATGTATAGTTCTATATGGGCAATGCCATCCAGGCTCACTACAGCAAACTTTCTACCTTTTCTAAGTTTCCACAAAGTCCTTGGCACACCGAGGAGCAAAACATGCTTGATTAGTAACTCTAAAATGTCAACTCGAACAAGACTGAATATTGTAGCAAGATGTTTAAGATATACAGAACCAGTATTAGTGGGCTGAGATTCTAAAAAGTTGTGAAAAACAGTGGAGGCAGACAGGTGCAGGGAGTTTCCAGGTTTATTTGTGGTGAAACTTCATCCACTGTCCAGGGGGGAAGTGGGGAAACACCGGCAGATTCAGTCTGTGCTTGATCACAAACTGAAAAATAATATGTGAAAGACTGTTTAACTATTCTGGTGTACCTCTAATCTGAACTCAAATAGTTTGCATTAAGTTACCCTGATCTGAAATACTATTAAGGGTACATGGAATATATGTGTTTTTTTCAATGCTAGAGGAGTTATTTTCAATTCAACAGTTACTGGGCGCTATAAATGACATATAGACCTATATGAGGACAGAGTATTTGCATTATTGCTACTAATTGTTAAAAATAGCTAAAAATAGTTATTTAAATAAACAAGAAAAAAGACCCTTGTTGAAGCTTTTTTACTTTTGAAGTCTTTTGGAATTCCAGGTGAGTATTAGGTTTATCTTAGATTCTAATAATTCAGATAATTTTAACTTGCAGCTCTCTAGTGAGACATTACTGTGAAATCACTAGAAACTGCTAAAAATACATGTTGTACATTTAGTTCATGTCCACACATTCCCTTTAAAATCCCAGTTAAAAAAAAAAAAACTAGCACCCACACAAGCATGGATCATAAAAAATGTGTCCACATGAAAATGCTGAAACGCTCTTATACTCCTGTAAAGACTATGCCAAGTCATTAGGTGGCAGCGGCTCTTACGCCCTGCAGTTATATTGCCAAAGCTTCCAACCAAGTCAATGGTTCTGTTTGATGTTTGCACCTGTGTCTAGTGAACAAAAAAATAGAGTCAACAACATATAGCTGCAGTTTGACATGTCTCTTCTAAACACATTAATCCATCCATCTTCTTGTCAGCTTTGTCACTTTCGGGGTCGCCACAGAACAATGAACCGCTCAACCCTACTGCCAACTCATACAATATAGACAAATGTGTTTACCCAATTACTGTCTTCATTAAACTTGTGGGGGAAACCGGAGCACCCGGAGTAAACCCACATAATCATGGGGAGAACATGCAAACTGATCTAGCCGAGGCTCGAACCTGCAACCTTCTTGCTGTGAGATGGTCATGCTACCCACTGCGCCACCATGAGGTGTTAACTATGTACCGTGAGGGTGCATAGTTAATATGCTTTGACACAATGAACCGCAACACAACCCTTTACTTTTGGGGCTTTTTGAGCAAAATGGCAAACTTTGCTTATAACCCAAAAAAATTTATTGCGATGTCCATACGACTATGATTTACCTGATGTTAAAAAAAAAAAAAAGCTGAAACACTGCTCTGTGTATGTGAGGCTGAACAGTGTAAAAACTGTGGACAGGGCCTTAAAAAGCACAAGAGCAGGGATGTCGAACTCTATTCCCCAATTTTGTTCCAAGAGTGGTTCAATGCACATTAATGTATTGCTATCTATTTATTACCTGCATCAGAAGTATTTCATTATGGTTTCAGCTAAATAGTTTAATATTGTAGAATATGAACATTTGAACGAACAAACAAATTAATGAATAAGGCTAAGAGAGATAGCACATCTAAACTATAACATTTGTAAATTAAACTGAAAAATATCCAAACATTGATTCTATTTAACGCTGACTAAATTAATTTCCAACAACTGAGTGGAACTTTCTACCTAAACATTCTCACAACTCTTGAGGGAACTTGCTTCCTTTACAGTAAATAACTTGAGAACACAGCCAACAAGAATCCATTATCGACTCCAAACAAATGCAATGCACTCACTCTAGTTTTATTTTTAGCGGAGTACAATGATGAGCAGTTATCAGAGTTAAGGTCGAGTCTTCAAAACAATACAAAAGTTCCTGCTAGCCTAAGTCAACCATAAGCGCGCTTTTGTTCTTCAGTCTTCCTTTACGAATCCCTCCCATCTCAGGATTTGAGAGCAGGAGGCTTTGATGAGGAAAGGGTTTCTGCAGCTAATAAAAAGAAAAGAGAAAAGGAGAACACCAGGGCTTGTGGGTAATTATGGCACAGGCGAGAGCGTTGGAGGGCCAGATGTGTGAGGAATGTACTGGCTGGATCTGACGACGGGGGATGGGGTGAAAAATAGTCGACTCACCGTCTGCAGATCATTACAGAGCTGTCAAGATCCAGTCCTTTACTGTGGATTTTTAAGCCTTTACCTGAACATTACTGCCATGACGATAATACATTAGCAGTAATGGGAGTAAAAGAGAAAAGGATCAAGCTAAAAATAAATCTCACTGCGAGCAAAAGTCTTCACCTCTTAGTTATTGATTTGTGGCTCTGCATGGAGAGACCTCCAAACACTTTTTAGTTCATGATAAGTCTAAAGCGTATTAACTTTTGCATCTATCTTAATATCTGTTATATAAACCTGTTAGGTTACTCACCCAGGAGTTCTGCCCTTTTCAAACGAGCAATTATATTGAAAAGCATTTTGCTAAAATTAAATTACATATGTGGTCGCTCATAACTGGTAAGACCAGTTTTTGTGTTGACTTACACCTTACCTTGTACGTTATTCAATCTCTGAGAACCACTTCTTGGCTGTAAAAGTTATCATAATGTTTGGTTGGGTGGTGTGGGCTGTTCAGCACTCATTTGATGTTCATAAAATACATGATTTAAAAATAGGAGAAATATTCCTGTTGAGGTTGGCTAGAGTGTAACAGTTTGTATGTAAATGTACTAAAACTCTTTAGGGCTTTTTTTTTACTTGAATTGAACTTTTAACGGTCACCTACTAATGGAAAACAACAGCACCAACATCACCTTTGTGTAAATTTGACCGCTTTTTCTCCTCTGTGTTGTTTAACATAATGAATGCAATTGAACATGTTATTGGACCTTGTTTTCAAGTTTAGGTTAAGTTTTTCATGTTATTTCCATTCAACCGTTATTTCCATTTAAGGCACACATTTCATTCAAATGTTGCACATTTTGTGTTTAACCCTTACCCTCCTCAATATATAAATACATTTTGGATATTAACAATCTGCAACTTCAACACAACCCACTCAGTTTCAGTCGCCATCAATTCTACCACAGAGTCAAAACAGAGCATAGGCATTCATTTTCACTCATTTTAGTACGTTTTTATTCCATACCGGTTTCATTATTTTAGCAGAAAGATATTTTCTACCATGTAACAAATACTATAAAATAAGAACCTGCAGAGAGGACCAGCAAAAGAGTAGTACTGTTCTGACCTAAGAAATAGGTCATGCAATTAAATTAATAAATGTAATGAATAACTTATTCATAGCTTTGAGTACTAAACATTGATTTTTGTTTTTGTTTTTAATCCAGCCGTTTGTATTTAAAGACTAAACATCAAACCCATGTACAATATCCCCCGAAAAAAAATGTGATTAAATCATTGACAGCACAGTAAATAAAATTACATAATTATTTAACCAACTGTACTTGTCTAAGTGTAAATGATCCAATTAAGTTTGGCGGATTCACGGTCATTCCCAAACACACGAAAAATAATTAATAGGCAACATGCTGTTCATTTATTGTTTTAGAGAGCATTGAACTCCACAAAGCAAACTAACTAGGTAGTGTACTGTTATATAATGCTTTTGATGTTGTCAAGTGACATTTTGTTTTCACTCCTCCATCACATAATCTAAAAGAAGAGAGAAGCAATATCCCGAGACGATGTTAAAAATCTTGTTTTTTATATTGTCACAGAATAACTTTTAGTCTGCTTTTAATCTAAACCTCCGGTTAATCCAGTTATCTAGAGTTAAAAAGAAGATTCCTGTGAAATAGGCAGCTGTTTTAAAAGATTTTTAATAATACTATACTACACATCTAAATATCCAACTCTGCAAACCCATGTAGATTTTTATGTAATTTTGGGGAAAACAATGAAACATCACAAATTGTAATTTTAATCATAATTTTATTAAATAACAGCCCTATAGTATAGAGATTGTTAAACTTACTAAATCACATTTTTATATCCATTTTTTATAACGATCTTTTTAAAACTGTTTTAATAACTTTACCAAAACGATAAGTCAATTAGCCTGCCTGGCTTAACATCGCTTTAGAGTAGCTTGAATGACAAATTGTTGACTATGTGCAAACCATTAACAAAACTGGTTTGCCATTTCTCAACTGTCTATGCAAATATTTTTTTTAAATACAACAAAATAAGCTTGTTGTACATATAATTGTTCCCTTAGGCGATATTTACCATAAGCTGTAAAATACTGTATGCTATGTTCATAGAAGATAAACCATTTTAGCGCAACGTGACAGGTATTTGATCTCTTAACTACTGAAACATGTTTCTGAGAAGACTACATTTTAACACCCTTCATAGAATGTTTTAACTGTCACAAACATTCAAGCACCAACATAATATCCTTTTCTCCAAATCTGTCAAAACAACATATTTCTCATACTGTACTTTGAAGGTGACTATTAAATTTCAAGTAACAAAACCAAGCACCGGACATGACATAAGAAAAATAAGATTAAATGCAGAGCAAGGCAAATTAATTTTACGTTTTATCTTCCTTTTTCAATCAGTCCCATGGACACAGCTCGCCTCTCCTCTCCTTCAGTCATTGAGCACATTAGTTCTGTGTCGCTATGCTTGAGCAGTGCTCCAGAACAGGCTCTGTTTGTTCAGCTGCTTCAGGCTGGCTGCAGAAACCCTGGGAGGCCCGGGAGAATTCACAATTCCAACTCATCAAATGAAAGACGAGCCGGTGGAGGAGCGGGGAAGAGTGAGAGAGATGAAGAGGAAGTATGAGAGCATTGGAGCCCAAAGATAAGACTCGGATGATGATGACTTTAATCACAAACCCAGAACCGCTATGATCTAAGAAAAAAATGTATCTGTCTAACTTTAACAGTCTTCCGTTCAATAGAACCTGTCCATTGTTGGATATATAGTAGCAAACTGTTACTTTATACTTGAGAGCAAAGGTTCTTTTAATGTATTAGTCCTGGCTTCCTCACTCCTCATTACTACACCCGTTCCTCTCATTTAAGTCCAGGACGGCATGGGAATTTAAATTTAATGAAAGTTGGATTAATCAGTCTGCTGGGATCCAGCAAGTTTTAAGTATGTTACATTGATGCTTTGCAGGGAAATCCAAACCAAATCATTCCTTTATGGTATCTACATTAGTTTATTACATGTTTATTATAAACATATATAAAAAACAACTACTCTTAGCCATGAAAATAAGTTTAAAAAAATCTTCCAAATCTAACAAACAAGTGACAGAAGGTGCAATTCATGAACTGGTCACATGAAGCTCTATCTAAAAAGGGTCTTTATCCTATAGACTCCCCACAATAAAATGAGTCACGTTACAGCAGCAAAAACAAGTCTATAACCTAGGGAATAATTTGATGAAGCAAGCCCTGTAAGAGAGCTCCACTAAGATAAGGGAAGGTAGAGAATCTCTCAGTTTGATGTCTATTGATCTCTATAGATGACTCTATTGCCGTGTCTACAACGGAAGGTTGGTAGCGGCAAGAAATGACTTGGTTTGGTTTCACTCGACTCACCTTGGTTCATGTTTTTGCTTCACTCCTGTACATCAGATTAGTTTAGTACAGATGGTGACCAGTGAAAATGACCCCCGCAGTACCATTAATCATCCCCACGGTAACTTGTCATATTGCTTCTTTTTTGCCAATGGATGGCGCATTCACCTCATATATGAGCAAACAGTCGCTTCGGTTTTTTAGTAAAACTTAAGATTACTACTTCAAATGTCTCAAGTTAGCTAATCGTCATTGTTTTTATATGTCCGCGTTTTTTTATTACTTAAACATCTCAGAAATAAAGTTGAGACGCTTGAATTTAATAACGACATAAACACGTGTACTTTCAATACATTTTTAAGTGGCATTGATAAAAACCCATAGGGGCGGGGAATGTGTGTCACATACACCCCATTGTATTTATGCAAAGACATCTAGGGACTGTTAACGACTTTTGGACAAGCCAATAGCAACTTTTCTTACTAAAGAGTTGGTAACACTGTTCCTGCAAATCCCCCAACCCCCCCCCCCCACCCCCTTCCACCCCCCCACCCCCAACCCCCCCCCCCCCCATTGCAAAATGGACATTTGAACCACCAACCCTCCGGTTTTAGGACAACCAACGACACCAACTTGACCACTTCCTGTACATTTCTGGTGCTTTTGGTGTGCACTTTAATGTGATTAACGTATTCTCTTTTTGCCAAAAATGCATCTAAAAGCAAAATGAACAAAAACCTGACCGTGAAATTATACATAATAAAGGTGTTAAAATTCCTCTTGAAATTCCATAGCTTTATGCTGTAAGTGCAAAGTATATTCCACTTTTCAGTGAATCATAACATAATCTGAAAGTTTTTAACCACAAAGAGTTAATGGATAATGCTTATCTATACTTGAGATTTCAGCCACAGAACAAGATGTGTACGGGATATCAGCACTCAACCATGCATCTGCGGAGTCTGGAATTAAGGAAAGGAACAAGTAATATATCTTGAAACATTTTTAGACTCCAAAAGCCTAAAACCTTTCTTTTGTAAATGCAGCATTTTCTGTTGTTTTGACATTTAAAAATACTACAGTATTTTTTTTTACCTAATATGATACAGTGACATCATAGCTTTAATTATTAGCCTTGTACAATGAAAACCCGTTTATATAAAGGGCCCTATGTTTGACTGATGTAACTTTGCTCACTATTTCTGGTGGTGTTAACAGAAACATATGTTTTTTTAAGTGCTAAACAGACAATCTAGGTCCATGGTGCACTCCAAAGAATGACTCAGTATGTCCAGTTAGTGTTGGCATTTATGTGCGCTTCCCAAAACGCTGAACATTTCCCCAGTCATCACCAAGGCCAAAGCGCAGCCTTTGCTCCATCCTGTTGTGCTCCATCCTGAAGCGAGTGTGGCCTTCCTTAAATGTCATGTCAGCACCTCAAACTTCCTCAAAACATTTCCTTGTCCAAACACAATGTAAGTAGATCAGGTAAAAGCACCTGAAGTTGATTTTACTCCAAGACACATAAGTGTCTTATCTCAGGAAGCTTTTTAACATGCAAAAGCTTGCTCTTTTAGATGGAATATTTTTCTAGACATTTACAAAGTTGCTTTTAAGGCTGCACTGAGTAGTGCCTTTTTATTTGACAGGCTTTAAAGACAAAAAAGCAGGACAACAAGAAAATGGAGGGAAACCAACATTTCACAGTTGTTTTGAGACCCAAATCATTTATTGCCCACGATTTGCAACGGGTTGTAATTTCAGCCTCGCTGCGCAGGGAAACCCGAACCGATGGTCCAGCTGTCCGCAGGCTGCCGTCCCACAGTGCTTTCCGCCACACACGGTTCCCTCCCCTCTCTTATTCCATTCATCCTCTCTGTCCCACAGAAGCAGGTGATCGATTGGAAGAACAGCCCCAAACAAAACATGGCCCTCCGTGTTGAACTCTTCCCCAGAAGTCTGTTTCCCTAAACTCTTAATAAAAGCCTGGCTGAAACATGCATGCAGCATCTCCACTAGATTAATCAATCTTCTTCCACAAGATGCAGGTTTCATTTTTTGTTTCCATTTCACTAGTGCTGACTTTTAATTTGGTTTGTTCAATTGTCATGATTTATTATTCATTATGCTTGACATTCTTGATTTATTTTGTTGGCAAGTAGACCTTCATGCAAAGTTAATAAGCAATTTTATTTTATTGTAGTATGCATTTATTTTGATCTGATTATTACAACAACTTTCAACTTTCCTGTACCAGTGTCTCAGTTCCTCCTTTCTATGAAGCGATGTTGTAAAAATCTTTTTCTCACAGCAAATACTAGTAGAATTTACAGTATTATTTCAATGTAAATAACAAAACTGTAAAATGAGTTAGCAAAGATGAGCACACCACTAACATTGGCATTCATATTGTTGCAGTCTGGCATCTCTGTTCTGTGATAAAATGTGCTTAGTATTTATGTCATAAACCTAGCTTTAGGACAATGAACAATTCTTGCCAGTTCACCATAGACTTAGATCTTTACAAACAAAGGAAGGTCCACCTCTAACCCTGTAAAAACTCCAGTAACAATGTTCACAAAAAAACAGTTGTACTCAACATCGTCAATTTTCAAAATAACCAGATATGTGTGGACGTGGCCTTACATTATGAGGCAAGAACACACAGCTTTGATTTTCCTGGGAATCTAATCAGTCCCAGACAGCAAAAACTACTCGGGCCGAGCTCGGCTGCTCCTTTGCACACTTGGCTCCGACTCGGGCTGCGGGCTCTGATTCCTGTCCCATCTCGCACAGATTCGAGTTCACAAGCGCTTGGTTTGCTCTGATTAAGGCCTTCTGGCTTGATTACTTTAGATGGTGGCAGCCCAGAGGGAGTCGATCCGTTTCTGGCAATGACTAAGCTTGATTAACTTACTAAAACTTACTTAAACTGTTTATAGTCAACATCAAAAAATTTAGTTTATAAAACTCATGGCTCAGACTCTGGTCATGGTGTTGATCTTACACCATCAGAACATGCTAGCTCAGACGTTGAAGGAAATACCGCACAGGCTAAAACACTTTTTCTGCACATAATCAGGGGTAGATGAAAGATGTTACAATTCCAATCATTTATGAAGAGAAAGCTGAATGTTTAAAATAAATGTTGATAGTTGGAAAATATTGGAAAAACATACACACTGACAGATATATAGTGAGAAGCTGATGGAAAAACCAAACCATTAAAATAAAAACATATCTGCTGAACAGACATGCATAATCAGAATATTTTTGTACAGACTGACAGCAAAAACATCAGTTTTTTTAAGAGTGAGGTTTTTTGTGTATAGCATTTTTATCCTTTATACATTTCTTAGTAAAAAAAACACGCTTTTTACCTAGTAAATAAAAACTATTTACCTGTTGACACTAACTGCAAGTCACAACTAAGGACGGACAATGTTATATCAGAGCAGTAGAAAAGTTTGTTTGTCATATGAAACACTTTCTCTTGCAAATAAATAGTTTCATGCTGATTTAAAGATATGCTTGTATAAAACACCTGAATGAGACTGGAATGAGACAGGATTTAATAGTGTGTAGGTGCTGCTGAGATCGCATGTGCTAGACTGCACATATCCAGCTAAGATCACCTGTCTGCAGCTAATACTTCTCAAGAATCTTTAAAAGCAAATTGAAAAAATAACAATGTCAAATTCCCTTCACTAGCTTCTTTTGAGAGTCTGCTTTACATCCCAGAGGCAACCATCCCTTGTAGAACGATTGAAACTGCTGTTCATCAACTGGCCACTTGAGGTTGGCTGGGTGGACTTCATGGACCCCAGAGGAGCTTTACAACAAAAAACAAAAAAACAACTCAAATGTGATGAGCAGGGCAGTCTTTTGATCAAAAACTCTACAAAGAAAAACTAAAATAAGTTCAAAGTAGTCATGCACACTCCACAAAGTAAGGCCCTGACCGGAAATACAACCTTACTTACAAAGACAAATAGCTTTAAGCCACAGTCATTGAAATGACCTCTTATGAAACTCTGTTGTATCTCAACAAAGAAGCTGCTTTTATACAGCTTAGATAGAGTAATTCCAAAGACACTAAGAATGTGTAAACATCACGAAACAGAATGAGAAATTGGGAGGAAATTAGACACACACTTGTGACAATTTGTCTTGTGCTTGAGCTGTCATGACAAGTTTGTATGCACATCTGTGCTCCAGCATCCGTTTCCTCTCTGTGCAACACAGCATAAATCTCCTCAGCAAAACATTCGATCAAACTATTTCTCCTGGATACACCATCTCTACACTATTATTAAACATAATTAGAATTGTTCTAATCAGGAACGTTTCTAAATAGTCTTATTCTTTGAATTTAAGTAGAAAACTGAATTGCAGGGTATTACAAACAGGAGCTTGTGGACAAGTGTTTTCTCTATTCAAACAGGGCTTTCTCTTGCTCTCTGTCTTAAGTACTTGGTTCTTTTTCTTATAAAGAACTCAAGACTGAGTGAAGCAGACAATAGCTGCATTATCAGCAGATAACTGGATGGCAGTATAGCCCTTCCCTCTGTCACACATAGTAAATTAGGGTCCTCAGGAGAAACAATGAGAGATTGTACTCTCTATGTTCATAATCATCCATTGACCAAAACAGAAGGGCAACTAGAGTGGTTAGAGATATCCATGGCCTGAAGTTTGTTCAAAATGACAAAATCCTAGTATAGCATGTCGAAAAAGCTTTAAATCAATGAATTTGTTTTGGTGATTTTTATATTTACTCTATTTAAATTCCTAAAAAAAATCCATAGTAGAATTTAATAAACAGCACCTGGAACAAAGATTCAGAAGCAAGTTACATAACATTACTTATGTTACAGAAGCCTGTCACACAATCCTGTGAAAAGATTTGACAGAAATACAAGTTTATAGAATAGCCAGTTTTCGTGATTTACAGGTTTTTTTCCACCATATTTTTTAAACTTTTGAGATTTTTAATCTTCTGCCTTTGCTTTAAAAGGTGCCATTATAACACTGCATTATCTTCTTGTTTCAGTTAGTCAATGGAGAAGGCCTAATTAGTGGAATCAGTTGTGTTCAGTTAAGGTTGGAGCTGTGTTCAGATAGTAAAGTTGCTCATGCAAGTCTGACATGTTTTATTCATGTCTTGAATTAAAGTTATAAGAAGGCAACTTTGGCTAGTAGCTATGGCTGGGCGATATGTTGATAAATATCAGATTGATAAAAAAAAAAAGCCTATTGATTAATATCTCTGTTGTTTATTTTGTGGCGTCGTAAAAATCCAACGCTTGATGGTAATATTTTTACCATTAGTGGACTGCCACCAACTCATCTAGAATGTGTTTTACGCAGCGGTTGCCTTTCCAGCTGTAACTCATCACCAGCTAAAAACAACCACACACACTGAAACACTATGGACAATTGTGTTTACCCAATTCACATGTACCGCATGTCTTTGGACTTGTGGGGGACACCGGTGCACCTAAAGTAATCTCACGATCATGGGGAGAATTCAGCCCGAGGCTCGAACCAATGACCTTGCTGTGAGAAAACCATGCTACCCACTGCACCACTGAGAAAAATAATCCCATATAAATAAGTAAATTTTTGAGTATATACTTAATGTAAGAAAAAAATAGTCCTTTGCATGTGTAAAAACAAATCTAAATTGATTTTTTTTAAGATTTAGAATCAGAATCAGAAAGATCTTTATTGCAAAGTATGGATGTGCACACACGCAAGGAATTTGTTGTAGTACAGGGGTACTCTCCAGTCTTCATGCAAAAAAAACGACACAATAATGTTGTACAGTAACAGAGGTACAATAACATCCATTATACAGTAACATAGGTTATATAAGTAAATTGCTCAAGTCAAAAAGTAAACATAATATAGTAATATTCTAGAAATAGAGGTAGTAAAATATAAAGTAATAGAACTTAAACTGCAGAAGTCCAAGGTGCTTAAGAGATGTGCTTTGGAGTTAATGTGGAGACCAAAGCGTATGTAAAAATAAAGTGCAGCAACAGAACAAAAGAACAATAAAACAACAGAACATGGAGTGACTGAAAGTGTGCAGAGTCCAAATCAGAGTGCTGTTGCTTAGTACTTAGTGCAGACAGAGTTAGTGAGCTCGTCCAGGTTCAAAACATTCTGGTCCATACAGTCAAAGCAGGCTTGTAAAACCCGCTCTGCTTCAACGGATTAAATATATGAGAGTGTTAGTGGGAAAGTTATGGGTTCATGAGCAGGATGGTCTGAGGGAAGAAGCTGTGTTTGTGCATGGTTGTCCTTATTTATGAGGCTTTGAAGCGCCAGCCGGAGGGTAAGAGCTGGAAGAGGTGGTTACCTGGGTCCAGAATCCAGAGTGATTTTGAGTCCTCTTTCTCATTCTGGAGGTGTACAGTTCTTGGAGGGAGGGTAGCGGAGCTCCAATGATCTACTCAGCAGTCCAAAATGTCCTCTGGAGTCTCCAGATTTCTGATTTGGATGCTCACATTGATGGAGGTGCACAGAACAGACTCGAGGACCGCTGAGTAGAACTAGGTCAGCAGCATCTGTGGGATGTATACCTTCATCAGCTGGCGCAGGAAGTACAGCCTATTGTGGGGCTTCTTTGCAATGGAGTCGATGTGGGCGCTCTAGTTAAGGTTCTGTGAAAGGGTGGTTCCCAGGAACCTGTTCATGATGAAGTCCACTACCATATCCACTGTTTTGAGCATGTTAAGCTCCAGGTTGTTCTTGCCACACTGGAAAGCCAGCTGCTCCACTTCGTGTCTGTATGCAGACTCCTCGCCATCCTGGATGAGACTGATGACAATGATGTTATCTGTGAACACACCCCTGGGGGCATGCCAAATGAATGCCAAATATTGGGTACTGAACTTGATGGAAAAGACCTAAAAAGCATGCATACAAAAAAGTTCAGTGGAAAAGCGGAAAACTATATAAAATGTATGTAAGACTTTCTGGTCTTTCTCCCAATGGCCCGTCTCAGGGTTAGCACTTTCATGATGTAACGATGCTTTGGCTCAAATAAAGGGTTATTTTGTCTGTCTCCCAAAGTAAACCCAAAAACTGTGCGAGTCTAGACACTTAAAAAGTGTACAGACTGAAATGTTATTATATGTGCAAATAAGGAATTTGTGTAGACTGCAACCAGAGGGCTTGCCTTGCAGACAAAGCAATTTGCAACTTTGACTGAATTCATTTGTTTTCCTTGAGGTAAAACCTCTTTAGCAAATATAGGATTTTTCTCAGCATGAGGTTCTGTTAAAAATACATTTTAATGAACACACTGCACATAGTTAATTAATCTCCTCTGCAGAGAATGATACTCTAAGCACCACAGTGAGGACAGACTGGTATGAACTGTGTTAGGAGCAAAAGTAAAGAAGAGGAAATCTAGAAACGGGGATGGGGCCAGCAGATGTTTCAGCTTTGTGTTTTGGCTGGAAAGGCCAATTATGAGGCACTCTTAATGATGCTGGCAGCTACCCTATAAACCTGGTTCAGTGGAAGAGCTGCTCATTAGGGTGACCCACCAAAAAACATTGCAACCTGTCCAAATTCCAACAACTTTCCCAACGTAACCAAAAAAAAAAAAGCCCATCCTGGCTGAAGGAAGCAAAGCTGCAGAAATTTCATGAGTCCAACATTCTGTAAACTCTTGTAAAAATATTTGTTAAGACTGCACAGGTATTTGTCCATCCCAACGCAGCAGTGATCCAGTTCTAAATATAATACATAAATATATTCCCAAACCATGAAAGAGCCACATACACTCACCATGGATGCTTACATTCCCACCTAGGATGATTTAGTCACCATTCAACCCAAGCTAAACTGTGGGATAAAGTCAAAATTGCCAAAAGAAACCCACACAACATAACCCCCACAGAAAGGCTTCTAGTGGATCAAACTGGAAACTTTCTGTGTTCTAGATCCAAAATAATAGATGAGAGCTATATTTAGAACGACCATGTGCCATGCTGATGATGGGGCTTTTCCATTATTCAATTTTGAGCCTGAAAGTGCAGTGAAAACTAGGAATGAGGGCAAAAGAGAGGTGGGTTATGGTGTCAGTGGGGGAACTGGGAACATTAGGAAGAGCCTAATATAAGACATCCTGTAATTTACACGACTGATTTTCCCACTAGTTCATACATATTAACATCACATGCTGCCATAAATCTGTTTAATGACTGCAAAACTCAGTACAGACATGGCTACTTCTACAAAAGGGTCTCTGGCCTTAGTGACGGCAGGCAGATGGCGGCATGTTCGCTAGCATAGGGTTTACGAGACATCCCTCCATTCTTGTGCACTTTGGTAAAGCTAGACCAGAGAGTTGTCTCTCTAGGCAAAACTTACAAGCCACTGGCGCAAAAGAGTGTTTGGTATGCCTCCTGCTAGTGAGTTCATGAAAATAGACCTCTATAAAGTTAGGGATGATGAAAAGAAAATAAACGAGGGGATTAACGAGGATAGAAAGAAGATAGCAGTCACTTCCTGTTCACCAGTAGAGGACAACAGATATGGAGAGGAAGTTACATGATGTACTAGACTCATATTTTTAACTGTCTGAATTATCCATAAAATTAGGAGATTTTAGATTTTAGCAGTTTAGATATCCATTGACTAGAAGAGCCATTGTTATTCTTGTACCAACATCTGTTTTATTTTATAAAGTAGAGTAAAATATCCAATCTAATTTCAAGAGCTTTGTGTTAAGACCTCAAGCATTGAGTTTGGTCAGTATGAACAGTGAAAGGTTAAACAAATTCAAGTCAAATGGTTCAGCAGCAGCATCTGCTTTGCACATGTACAGAAGCGTCAAAATAACAAGCAGAACACTATATATCTGTGAAATTATTTTCATCTTAACTCATCTCAGCACAAAAAGTATTTTTAACCTAGCAAACTTAATTTTTCAACAGTTTGGTCTCAAACCGATTTGATTTATCAAACCAGTTGAGTTATAGACTTGTGTGGTTAATAACACCCTGTGGTTGGGCAAAAGCCTTTGTCTCCATCCTATGTGGTCTCCAACATCCAACAGTTCCATTGTGCCATCTGGGGTAGCACATGGAATAACATAGATGGATGATCTTTTCAAGCCCAACTGGGTGAGATGGACAAACAATTTTGACTGAGATCAAAATGTAGCTATATTTGAAACATACTGTGTAGATATTTGAGGTGAAAGAATGAAGTGGTGAAGCCGAGTAAGGTGGGTCCAACATAGAAATTAACTTGAAGGTGCACCAGAGTAGATAACATTTGTGAGTGATCAACATGTTAATGTGCGAATTCATCACATAATAAACAGAAATACAGTGATATAAATGTTTGGCCTTTCCACCCAGCTCTAGGCCAAGGCTATGCCAAGTTTATATCAAGATGAATGTAATAACAAAAAGTTAGAACTCTTTTCTCAAACACATGAACTCAAAATGATATCCCTCTTTTAGTCAAGAGTTCAGAAATGTATGTAAGACAAGGTCTTACACAGAGATCTGTACATCCCAAAAAAGATGTTGAGTCAAACGTTGATCTACGCTGATCTTTGTGGACTAGCATGGAATCAAACCTGCTTTCACAGAACCAGTATGTAAACTTTAGTTACTAGATCTATAGAGAGACAAAACAAGCATTAAAAAAGAAAACAAAAGTATAATTCTCTATTTTCATGAAAATATCAGTCGGCTAAAAGTAAAATCTATTGGTACCTGAAATACAGAAATCCTCAATGGAGTTATCAGACAGAGTTTCATGTATGACCAGATGCTTGAGTCTAGAGCCCAGGGGCAACATCCCAAAACAATATTGATTTGTTATCATTTTTAACATCAATGTGTTGGGTGCCCTGACATGTACATTGAATTCATTCATTCATCTTCATGTCGGCTTTATTCCCTTTCGGTGTCGCCACAGCGGAATGAACCGCCAACTCACTGGCATATGTTTTACACAGCGGATGCCCTTCCCTGCCGCAACCCATCGCTGGGAAACATTCACACACACATTCACACTTTAACACTATGGGCAATTGTTCTTATTCAATTCACTTATACCGCATGTCTTTGGACTTGTAGGGAAACCGGAGCACCCGGAGAAAACCCACGCGATCACAGGGAGAACATGCAAACTCCACACAGAAATGCCACCTGCCCCAGCCGAGCCTAGGACCAGCGACCTTCTTGCTGTGAGACAACCGTGCTACCCACTGCGCCACCGTGACGCCTTGTACATTTAATGTTAATTCAAAATTAAAATAATTGTCGAAAATTGTCGATGGTTTGTTGTCGTACACTGGTAAATTCTCTTGATCTAAGACCCAAAAAGCTGTTGTAAAAAATAAAATCTTAAAAATTAACTTCACATTAATTAAATCACACGAGTTAACAACCACACAGAACAACAATGAAATAGTTCCAGACCGAGGAGAGCCCGCATAGAATTGAGTGAGCATTCAGCAGGTTTGGCTTTCTGAAAAAAAAATCCTGAAACCTAACATAAAAAGCTTGCATACAATTAATAATTTCAAGTTCTGCCAAAATGTATATATCAGTGAATATGTCAGTACGATACAAAAACACATTTACACTTCAGCTTTTGGAAAACACAAACGGCCAAAAGTCATCTTGCCTGTGCATGTAAAACTACTCATATGTTCAGACATAAAAATAATTACTTCCTCCCCCTCCTCCGCAGCACCAAAAACACCCACAAGCATCCAAACAGAGCCAGACAAGTGTCACTGTGTGGGATGTTACATCACTCAAAAGAGAATTGATATTAAAACCCCCTAAAGGCTCACGTGAATCAGGTGAGCTGTTGTGAAACTCAGAAGAGAGATTTGAATAGCATCCATGTAGTCTACAGTAGGCGTGTTTAAAGCATGTCCTGGAAAACGTTTTAAAGAAGTTGAAACCAGCTGGTCTGGAAATACGACAGAATAAGATGTTAAGCAACTCTAATCGCTAAATTTAACTGGTTACCACTAAAAAACAGCATTAACAACACATTATCTTCTCTGTAAAGAAAAATAAAAAGAAGAAGGGAAAGAAGAAGTAAATAGAAGTCAGTGCACTTTGAAAAGGAAGTGAAAGTGTTTTGAGAGCAACATCTGCTCCTCCTGTGGCCCTCTCTCTCTTGTAGACGCTGTTTGTCCATGGGTCACAAACGGCCAAAAAATACAAACACAAACAAAAGCGCCCAGGGACATGTGAATGGGGAAAGAACCAAGTTAATAAGTAAACAGGCAACGCTTCATATCTGATTTGGCATTGAAGGAGCCTGTCTTGCTGAGACGAACAAAAGGGGAGTGACAAAAGTCAATGTTATCTTTTCATTTGCAAAGGAGAAGGCAAGAAGCAACGAGGCCCACATCAAGAAAGGAAGTGAGGAGAGAAAGCCCCCTTCTGATGGCTTTAAACCCACATACATCTCCCCTGCTTGGTTCTCCCTCCCTTTCTCTTGGCAACACAGAGTTCTGCACAAAGAATTCCAACGTTCAGCCAAAGGTAAAGAAAAAGCCTCGCCTCTAAGTGTGATGGACAGCTGCCCTTAGAAACATGACACTTGGATTTTCAAACTGTAATCAGGAAAAACCAAAACTTGGCTATTTACAGCACACAAAATAAAATTGCTAAAGCTAGCATGATCGCTGAAAATTTCTTTTTGGATCTGCTTAGGCGATGTAACATAGCAACAACTTTGAGGGGGGTAGGGGTTACCATGTGGGTGACCTTATTAGTAGTCCAAAGATTCTCTCCATCTCTCTCGTTCATTGCTTTTGTCATTCCACCATAAACACACTCTAACTCTGAAAAACGTAGCAAGCTGTGTCTTGCCTTCTCCTGTCTTTATAGGCAACAAAGTAAAAGAAATCCATATTTGGTCCACTGCCTTTTAATTATTCTATGTGTAGACTTAGGATAGTTTTTGTTGTTGTTGTTTGTTTCAAATTTTAAAAGTTGTAACTAACCCCCATGCTAAACCTAGCGCAGAAAATACAACTGAAGAGTGGCTAAAAAGTGTCCATGTGTTTGAAAAGCATCCTGTAAAGTGGTAATATCCTTCGATGGTGTGTCCTGTGAATTTTAACATGTTTAAAATGGTTTGTTTGTGACATGACAACTTTGGGATTGCGATCATTATATGATTCACTCCTAACTCACAAATCCTGTGTCATTAGCTCTCATGCTCTTGTAGTAAACAGCATCTCAGCACGGCTGTTAAGGTGTCTAACATTCTTATGTTGAAAAAGTACATAACTGTGTTCATGTACTCCAAACAACAGAACATAAAGTGTATGTTTATTCAAGATATGTGTTTGTTCGCTTACATTTTTTTACTACTGGTTACTTTATAATAGAATTAAAATAATTCTAAAAGGTTATTGCCAGTCTGCAATGAAAAATCACAAAAGTTGTACATTTGTTGTGATACTTATGCCAGACAAAAATCAACTACCTAATCCAACGTTGAAGTGTTCCCGCAAGAAGTCCCAAGAGGGTCTCAGTAACACAAGCCCACTGAGGAACACGTGGAGATGATCGCAGACATAAGCAAGCCGGATGAAGCGGGCTATTGATTTAACTAAAAGATAACCCATTTCTCTCAAAACAAAGACACAACACTGCCAAGATGCCTCGGGCAATCCAAAGAATTATATGAATTGTTTATAGGCCCTATCCACTGAAAAAAAAATATTATTTACTTTATCTCACTTTTAAATTCCCTACAAATGAATTAATGTTAGATTTAAGAGACACTGGCAGAACTTTTGTGAATGAGACAACTTCCGATAAGCGATCAGGAAAAAAAAAAGAAATTAATAATATTAGTGAATATGAATCCTTCTCATTCAAGTAAAGCCAAGCAATACATTTTTTAAGAGACTTACTGTGATCACTGGAAACTGCAGGAAGAGCACTGAGACAAAAGAGCAGTGCTGTGTTTTACCCTGTGGATCATGTTTGACATCTTATTGTTTGAGATTTATGTAGTATACTATCACAACAGACTGGGTATAACTTTCAACTGTTGCAGATTTGTGTGATGTAAAGGAGGTGTTCTGAACGCTGAATGAATCGTTTGAGAGTTTTTAGGAAAACTGATAGAAACTGATTTCCCTTTTCTGTATGTCTACCTGTTGCTGCTGGAGTATATATATATATATATATATATATATATATATATATATATATATATATATATATATATATATATATATATATATATATATGGGGACCTATAAATTCTTATTTTGTTATTTTTCAATTACTTTTAATTTTAACGGTACAGATTTGTTTAAATATTTCATTTACGTTTCCTGATATCTGTGCATGAACAAAACGTGAATAAAACAACAAAATAGTCCAACACCATTCCCATTTTTTTTATTCCATTACTAAATAATTAATTCTAATAATTAGAAGATTAAATCGTTTCCCCAAACACAGGAAGAGAAGTCAGCTTAAGCTCATCGAAGTGTTTGAATCTTTAAAACATGTTCCAAAGGAGAGTTCATCCACATGACACAGATTGGCAGTTTTGAGTCTGAACAGGACTTTTCCACTAATCACACTCTTTCATCTCACTATTAACAGAGCTGTTCATTTTCCAAACTGGCCCACATTTGTGTTTGCTCTTTACTACTCTCTCCAGCACTGTGGCTGTGCTAGGCCAAAGCCACAGACTTGCAAGAGAATCTGATAGTCGTGGAACCCTTGTTTCTTACTCTCCCTGCTGGAATGTATTTCTGCAGCCCTGCACTTTTCACTATATCAGGGGAGTGATTGGAGGTCCCCACCAGAGCGATCAACTTCCATGGTCCAGAAACCCAACCACCCACTCACCCACAGAAACACTCACACATGCATACTGTCTGATTTTGAACTTCTGGAGTTTGTCTTTACGACACTAACTATTAATTACCTAATGTTGTTAATTACTTTATTAGCCCAATGATGCTGCTTTTAACTTCAACTTTCTACTACAATCTACTTTCAGAAATAGATTAAACATAGTGAATACTAATTTATTTTAGTCTTAAAATCTGGTTTTACTTAATTGTTCTTTCAAAAACATATCCTCTCTCAGTATGATGCAGACTTCACAGTAATCAATTTTACAAAAAGTTTTTACAACTGCACATTTTTTTTTACTGACAACCCCCTTTAAAATAAAGTACATCTGGAGTTTTACAAAAATATAACAGTTGTTTACCAGCTTGTTCAAACCCCCTTGGTCCTCATTGGAACCAGAAAGTGAGAGCATATCACACCAATGCTCAGGTCTCTACACATTCTGCCAGTGACTTTCAGAACAGAGTTTAAAGTGCTGCAGCTTAACTATCAGTCACAAAACGGCTCAGCACCAAAATACTGATTTTAGGTGGAGCACATGCAGATAATTCATAAAATAACATTTTAGTTTCCGCTTAAGCTTTAAATTCAGTCCATCAGTTTTCGAGGCAAGACTTAACTTTTTACTTCACCTGTCCATTAAAAAAAAAAAAAAACGAATTGGCAGATAATTAGCTATGAGTTCGGAGCCCTTCTCTACTTAAGCATATCAACTTCCCTTTTATGTTCAGTCCTTCAATTCTATTTCTATGGAACCTCACTAAAAACATGGAATGTTACCATAGCTAAATCGTAAGATGCAACTTTTTTTTACTGTATTTGTTTGTTTTCGTATGATTTTAATGAGTTGAAAAAAAAACTATTTTCAGGAGGAGCAAGGGCAGATAGTTATAGCTAAGTGTTATTGGCCATCCTAAAGCCAAATTCATTACCTTCCATTTATACATTCAGTCCTCTAACAATCCTCTTCTGGCCCTGGTGTGTGTCTGTGGTCATCAGACCTATTAATCTCAAATGCTCTAATAATGACTACTTTCTCTATATAAGTGAAACTAACTAAGAAAATAGTCATGCCAGTATTTTGACCCCAAATATTCACTGGATTTGTTATGTACAGATCGGGAAAAACAGTGCATGTTTTTAATCAAATCCAAACCAGCTAATAAGATATAATAGCCAATTTATATATTTTTTTGGCAGTGAGTGACTTTTATTCAGAATCAGACATTAATTGTAGCCAACTTGTATATGCACATGTTTGTAAAATGTGGACTTCAATATTTGGTATTAAATTATTTTCAGGCTTTTCTTACAATGAGAAGACCGATACAGTGGTGTAAAGAATTACTTTCAAAAACTTTTTAAACAAACTGCTTTAAAAGGAGTTATGGATGTCATAATGAAAGAAAAGCTCTGTTTTTGTATTTGCGCACAACAAAGCAAAAAAAAAAACAAATTCAATATATTTCCTTTCGTGCCATACTGAAGACAAGATTCATATGGCTTTGGTGTAAAATGAGGGTCAGTATATGATGACAGACCTCCCATTTTATAAACTAATCCTTCAAGATGACAACCAGCCTTTCCAGACACATCATTTCTTTCCATAAATAAAACTGTGATTTATAAAGTGTATGAGCAAAAGAAGGGGCCTCAAGAACCAAAGCAATAAACATTCCCAATAACCATAAATTGTAGCAGCGCTTTATAGAAGACAAGCATAAACATGTATTCAATTTAACAGTAGATTATTTTGAAAACCAAATAGTTTTACTACATAACAAAAGATTATGAATCATGTAACGTGTAATGCTTTTCATTATGATTAATCTGTAATATACTGTATAGATCAGCACAAAAAATAAGGTGCTTCATTTTTCAATAAAAAACCTAAATAACATTTTACCCTTATTTGAACTAGACTAGAATGTTACATTTTGAGTGCATATTTTTACATTAATGACAGACATCGTGATTAATTTTTTTTACGAATGTGTGGGGGATCAAAAGTTAAGGAGTTTGCAATTAAATAGAAGTAGATTAGTTAAGTAGATAGTAGATTTAAGCTCATTATGGTGGTACTTGGAGTGCCAAATTTTTTCTGAGGTGGTGAGTCTCCGTTTACATGAACAAACTGACTCCAGTCAGACAGGTAAGAGTTAAACCATCTTAGAGCCTGCCCTGGATGCCTGCATCGTTCTCTTGTTTCCTGAGGAGAAACCTGTTTTCTATCGTATGAAATGCTGATTGAAACCAGTGCAGTCTCTGCTATGATCTATTCTGAATCCAGATTGAAGATCTTCATGAAAGCTGCTCTTCTGTAAGAAAGAGCTGAGCTGTGCTTATACAACTTTCTAGAGATCTTAGAGATTGGCCTATAGTTGGATATCTCAGTAGGATCCAGGTGGGTTTTCTTGATTAGTGGTTTAATTACTGCATTTTTGAGCTGTTTTGGAACGTAACTTAGCGACAGAGATGAGATTATAATATTCAAAAACGGTTCTTGAGCTGTTTGTAGCAATTATTTCAGTAATTTTTTGGTACAGGATCAAGAGCGTTTTGTTAATTTAGATGCTGTGATTATTTTAAGAAGTTCTTTCAGGTCGATATTTGAAAAGTTTTGCAGAGAGTGAGGTCAAAGCATAGACATTTGAGTTTTGAAAATGAGTTTTGGCGATTTTGCGTCTAATAGTTTTAGTTTTATTTGAGAAATTATTCATGAAGTTATTGCTGCTGAATTTTATAGCTGCGTTTGAATCTGCTGAAGTTTGACTGCTTACTAATCTACTAAGATAACTTACTAAAAACTGTGTTCTGTGAAATCACCTAAAGGAGCAAAGGAGGCCCAATATGAGACACTGATGTAGCTGATAAGAACCTGCTGACTCCCGGAGTCAACCTCAAGTGGTCAAAGTATGAACTGCAGTTCAGTTACATCCTACTGCGCAGTGAGAGTGAAAGCTGGATGTTGACTCTCAGACAATACTTGGATTGAACAAAATAGTAGTCCAAACACTTCCATACTCTTCAGAATCAAATGAGCAACATCTCAAATTCTATATACACTCTTTTAAAACAACTTAAAATGTTTTCCTTTATTTCCTCTTACTTACCTTCTCCTTCTCTGTGCTTTGTATAATAATAAGCTTATTTTTAGTTTTGCCTTAATTAGCAATGTATGTACTATGGCAAAGGTCTGATGTTCAGCTGGCTCAGAACCTATCCAGTCTTTTTGCACTGTAGATGCAATCCAAGATTAAGGTGCTTTATCCACTGATGCCCACTTTCTTTTTTGTTTGTCTTTTCCATTAACTTTCTATAATAAAGGATAGATCCGTTTAACCTTATAGCACCACTGAAAACACTTAATAAACTAGACTGTTTTCTGTCTTATCTGGGAGCTGTTTTATCGCCCCCTGCTGTATGAACTGCTCCTCACTTTGTTTGTCAGCTTTCTTTTTTCTAACAGGTAACACCCTTTTTCTCTCAAACATAATAATAAATATCTCTCTTGTGCTGACCAATCCACAACTGGTGTCATGCAGTCACTTTCTGCTCATGATTCAGGGCACCTTAAAGACAGAGCTCCATTTTGAATATAGCCCATGACAATCATTTCTCCGTCATGGTACAAACTTTTCAAAAAACATGATGCATGATCTTTTTGCAGATTTTACAGCTATTCAAAAAGAACATAAAATTTCTCTATGAGGTTTTTAGAGGCCACATGAGCATCTGGAACCTTCGAATGAAATGGACTGCATCGAGAGCATGGTTTAGTCATTTGCGGTGCTTTTCTCAGTATCTCTTTTCCCCTGGAGGTAAACGAGGAAATCGAAGACAACCTGACACCACTAACACGCACCACACCCTATTAACTCTACACATCAACATTTTGTTTTTTCAAGAATAAAGAGTTAATCATCTCTGCTGAATCAGAATCCTGGTGAATCTATATGGCTGTATTTAACAAGCCCTGCATTCCACATTTTGTACCAATAACTATGATTACTCATGTAAGACATCTTTAGAAAATGTATAGCCAGATATGTATATGAGATACCATTTTACCCCAGCCTAGTCAAAAATAAAGACCTACTAGAATAAGTAATCAAAATTTTGAGAACAGCTAGAAACGTATTCAACAATAACTTCTTTTAATTAATTGGAAAGCAAGCAGTGGGACTTTACATTCCCGTTCTTGTTTCATTGGCTTCACGAGTTGTCTGGTGGTGGGGATTCCCAAGAACTGTCATGAGATGCTAATTCAGCATTCCAGCTCGATTTTAATTAAACCATAATTAAGCTAACACTTTGTTTGCTTCCACCACTCATTTTCAGTTTATTCAACCCAAAGTGCTTCCAGTACTAGATGGAGGCTTCATGTCTAAAAGCATTCATGATGGTTTGAATCCAGGGCCTGGCTCCTATTTCAACTCATAAATCTCAGTTTGAGCTCCCCAGCGTTTCTTGCAAAGGTACATTTATTGTAAAAGCTTTTAGAGTCCAAAATGATGTCCTGTAAAATGCAGATCTCACACTAAGCTTTTCGTCAACTTTAGAATGAACGGAACATTTAATGATGAACTATCTTTTCCAAATCGCCTCTTTCTTTTACAATGAAACAATATCACTGGCACGCTCTGTGGAAAAAAAGTGTTCCAAGCTTTTGTTAGAAGAAAACTTTCTGGCTTGTTCACTTGTCAATCAGCGAGTATTTCTCACTAAATAATGGATGAGCCAGAGTGGAGATTCCCGGGGTTGTTTTAGAAGGCTTACTGTTTGATGGCCCGATTGCCAAGAGAACAATAGGTTGAAGCGAACACTACCTGATAAGGAAGTAAAAGGCTCTGCCGTGATTTGTTTTTCCCAGCATGCTTGAAGCATGTCCCATTCAGGTATGGTGACTCATCAAGTGTTCAGAACTAAGGCAAAGTTTGCATCAAGCAAACAGACACAACAAAACACACACATGGCAGCAGAAAGAAAACGACAGGGACAAACACCATTCGTATTCAAATAATCAATCCAGTATGTTCACGTCTGAAACTTTCGAGTCACTCACCACAAATCCAACTTAACCACTTGATTTGGTGTATCCTCATATTTTAATATCATGTGACTATGAAATCACTGGTTTTGTGCACAGACGGCCTTCAGGGTGAGGTTGAAAGCGCTCATCAACGAGATAGCGGCCAGTCTTATCTGACCAAACAAGGGAATGGTTATAGCACCCTCATTAGACTCCCTCTGATCTCACACCTGCTGCAAACATTCATAAATTCTCCCATACACAACTCAGCTATTCAACTTCATGCCTTAGGTAACAGAATATACAGGAATGCGTAGTATCATGCTGTACACATCCTGAGTTCTCAGAGATGCTGTTGATACCTATACAGGAGTTTTAATTGTAAATGCATGTTTTTGGATATATTGTTGTGCATCTCAGTGCAACCAGGTGCAACTTTTTACAATTATAATATCAGGTTTGCCTATTTAATAAATTATGATTAATGATGAAGATTCTGGAGAACAGTAATTAGTTATTTACCAGTTAATATTACCAGTACTTAAGAATCACATACAGCTAGCATTGTTGACACCTAAAAAGAGCTTCTTTGCCCAGTCAACTAGTTTGGAAACTTCTGATTGGTTGATACTCTTTACAGCATTTTAAGAGTTTTAGCATTTTCATGAAGACAGGTTATTTTTCTAAATCGTGCTGAGCTCTTGAAAATACCTGGGTACATGTGCAGCTCTTCCACAAGTTTTTGTAGCCTAGTTACCTAAAGTTAGAGATTATTTTGATAGTTCAGAAAACATTTGTAAGCTGCATTTGACAAGAAAGCAAATAGGTGAATTTGATCAAATGTGAATCATTCTGCATTTAACCCCTTCTGACTTTGTGATATTAAATAATATATTTATTTTGTGAATATAAATGCAAAACAACTGTCTGCATCTAAAGAACCTTAAGTAGAGTAATAGAATGATAGAGTAATTTTTGTGTAATGCGGCATTATTCAAAGTCACATGATATGAATGTTTCTTATATTGTGAATGACTCTGAAAGTGAAATATTCTCTTGCAGATTCACACACCCACAGCACATATTACTGAAGGGATCCCACAGCACTTATTACTGAAAGGATAAGCTCATGAAGCTGTCAGGTGATGAAGAAGCAAGTCTCAGAGACTTTAAAGATGAACAAATCAATACCTCATTGAGCTACAGACTGCATGGGAGCTTATGAAGCTGTCAAGTGATATGTGAATTGACCTCTTTCTGCTGCTCTGTTGAAGTTCAGTCTGAGTTCATTTTAAGGCTGTCACGTATAAGGGTAAAGCTGTTTCACGAACAACCCTTTTCTGGATACTTAGACATTACGAAGTAAGCCCAGAGGATAATCTTGTGTCTTTTGAGGCCAAAGACAAAATATTTACAGGGGAGCCTCCATTCAATGAGATTGTATTTCTATATAATGTAATATACTGTATCAACAGTCTAAGCAAAATAATGAGCTTAAACCATATTTGAAAGATAATGTTTTAATTTTAAAGTTTGTTGCAGTTATTTATTATGCGACTTTTAAGTGTTTATCTGCTTTACTTCCCATTTTCTCAAGGAAAATATAGTCAACAGTAACAATGTAAGTAGTTTTCAGGTACATTCATAAAACACCTTGGGTTCAAAGATCTGATAAACCAAAATGATTGAACAACCCATGAGGTCATTACATGATTCACAATTTATTCATCAATTAACCAAACAGGCATGAGATGTTTAAACATAAAACTGTGCATGAACAAGGTGAACAGGTGGTTTAAATTCATCAAGTGAAATGGTAAAATGGTATCAAAATTCAAAATTGTAGTCTGACCGAGAAGCATTAACAAAACATTATGTAAATGGCTGAGTAACATTAACAAATTGTTCTACTCTGTCGGACATGATTGAAAGGTGCACTGGTTGTCCAAGCAATGGCAAAATATTGTGAACTAAATGCTCAAATCATGCAGAAATCTACTGTTTTGGTATGTTTAAATCATTTTTTAAATCATAGATCTCACCGTTTTTAAATCATAGATCTCATTTAGGCACAGAAAGAGGAGACTGGGGCCTTGAACCAGGACCATTTCAGGAAAATATTTTAAATATAATATCCTGTTCTTAAAATTTTTCTCTGTAGTATCTTTATATGCATTAGCTTTTTGTGTTGAAAAACGCTGCTTGAAAAACTTGAAAAAGTTTCTGATCGTAATGTTTTATTGAAGATAATCTCTCTCTTTTTACTTTACAGAGATTTACTTTACAGATTGAGTGTTGCATTTCTTATCCTCATATAGTATGAATTTTGAAGAAATACTAGGTGAATCACTGCAGCTATTTATGTAATGAACACATCACCTAAAACTGTGCAAATTAGACATGGCTCAAACTTTTCCTTTTGTAACATTGTAATGAAAGTGTATTTTAAACTGAAACTTAAGTTGCCATTCCCAGGAAATCCAAAAAGACAATTAACGATTTTTGCATCATTTTAAAAGGCCCTTTTAGGTAACCTCTAACATTGCATGTGGAGGAAACCAGAGTCCATGAAAAGACACAACTAAGCATGAGATGAACTCAATAACAGCCATAATAACTCAACTCAATTACAGAATAATAGTCATTTGCTGCGAATGACTGGCATCATACTCTTTATGTGCCTGCTTTGCTTACTGAGCTACAATGCAGCTAGTCAGAAAGTTGCTTATATGGAGCTAGAGATGAGAACCAAGTAAAAAACTTGAGCTCACTTTTGACCCTTTTCAAGACAAGAAAATTCAGATTTTCTAAATTAACAAAAAAGGTTAATTGGTTTAATTGGATAGTTGCCTTACCAATAAAGGACCTGATATTGAGCCAGCAAATGATAAAGGTTTATTTCCTATGGGTCATGGATCCATCGCTTTCCAAGCAAAATCTTCCAACCTCGGTGTAGTTTTTCAATAGGAACATACAGTCTGTCAAAAACTGTGTTTGCATCTATATTTAAACCTTTTTATCTACAAATATGTGGACAAATCACACACAGTAGTGTTTTTTTCTGAAAAATGATTACATGCAAGTTTATCTGCCATACTGCAAATTAATAAATCCCCCTCAAAATAATAATGAAGATAAACATCAGTGTACTGGCGAAAATTAATTCCTGTCGATTTTATCAGCCACCATCAGTCCAGCATATTAAGAAATAAGCCCTGACTTGTGTCAGAAGGGAGTCTGCAAAAACATTTCAACCTCATAACTGCAGGCATTGTGTTAGCAAGATCTTATCATACAATTTTGGCTTGAGAATGACGTTGTTTGGATTTTGCCTGCCACAAAATCATTTGAAAATCTCTATCTTCATTGCATCACTGTTTGGCAGAATGACCAGCTAACCTTAATACCACAAACAGGACTGCTAAAATCGCGAGCCCTTTTAATGAAGGTGACAGACCTTCATTGTCCAGACTGGAGATACTAGATAGGAGAGATTTGGTGTCTGAAGTTAGACTTTTCGCATACTCTTTGAACAGGACTTGGGCTGTGTGAATGGCCAGGTTACGATGCATCCAGATGGGCTCGAGGGTTAGGGGCGAAGGGTCGAGGGAAAGACACGGTAGAGATAGCAGACCTGTGCGATCTGAAAACCGGGTGGTCTCTTGTGCGTCTGAGGAATGTGAGGATCGCAGGGTGAACAGACGTTTTGGAAAACTGAGGAGCCTACATCAAACGAAAAGAGCAGGAGGTACGAATATAGAGGTGACCCGATACAGCGTGTGAGCGTCTGTGTGTATCATCAAGAAGATGATGGTGGCACGCTGCTCAAGCTGCTGCTCATTGGACACTAGCAGATACTCTCAGATCTCTCACAGAGACCCATGGGAAGAAAGAGCCTGCCACCTACAGTGCCACTGTCAAGATCATTGGTCAGCCATCAGCTCCTTAAACTCAAACATATGATCACTGATGCCTGACCTAAGTATGACCCTAAAGGTTGAAGTTACTCAACCATCTCAATCAATGGACTGAAGAGTGAGAATCTGCAGAAACCCTTCACATATGCCACCAGAGAGGGTTCGTTTTTAAAACATCTTTTTTTGTAAATACTTGATGAAAAATTCAATTTCATCAAGTAATAGCACTACCAATACACCTCTAAAATATTTTCCCAGGCGTCAACATAGGTTTTGACCAGACGCGGATAATGGACTTTCAACAGGGGAAGTTTTTACAGATTTAGAAAATAATGCTGCACTGCAAAGTACATTTTGATTGAAGAGTTGTTGACATTGCATGACCAGAATGGAATATCTGAACAATGTTAACAGTTAACTCAGTATGGGGAGACACAAATTTTCATTCTATTTGATTGTTTTCAGCTTAAGTCTTTGTCCAACTTCTAGCTTCAATGTAAAAAATAAAAAAAAATATTTTTTTTCTTTTGCTTAAACTTGTGCGTGTTTCATTGTGCTTAATCTATCACATATACCTGGTGTCGTTATGTCTATGTTTGGATAACATGCCAAAAATTCTGATTAAAACCCTTGCCAATTACCCAGTCCAGCAACTCAACCTACTTTCCATTCATTGTCACTGAGGTGATAAATTGTGATTGACAGCTCAGAAAAAGCAAGAACAAACATGACTGAGGTGGTGTAGCAAGCTTTATAGTAAGATAAGACAAAATGTCAGTTGATGTGTGAGCTTGTGTACAAGCCAATCTATCAATGACAAAGCAAAAGGTCCAAAACAAAGAAAGAGTGCCGCCTGAAAGACTTTTCCTGCTGTTACATCATAATATACTTGGGCTTTGCTCCTTTCGTCTGGTGACAAGCACTCAGCCAATCAAATCCCACTGGGAAGCAGCTTATTGGCTGGTAACACTCATGACTTTTGGCAAGCAAACATACAAGTCTGTTTCAGCACCCTAGTAACAGAAACAAAACAAGACTTCTGCTGTAGTCCTAATGATCTATTATGAGTACTGCAGAACAATTACGTAACATTGATTGATCTAGAAACACATGAGAAGATTATATGAGAAGATATACTAATGGTGGAATTTTTGTATTACTCTTCATAACGGTAACCAGATCAATATATATTCAGACTTATATATACACAACAACCACGCACATGCACACACGCGCACACACCCACACACACACTAATGTACAACTAATACAAACAATATATATATATATATATATATATATATATATATATATATATATATATATATATATATATATATATATGCCTTTTTAAATAAACAAATGAACCAAGCGAGTTTGAATGACAAATGTTTGAAAATGGAAGGTGCGCAGAAAAGTGAAAGTGACAGAAACACTCTGCTGTGAGGGAAAGAGCCAAGACTGAATGAAACTCAGGCTTGCTTTCAGTCCAAAAACAACATGTCAAATGCAAGCAAGTGCTTTTTTTAAACAGACTAAATCGTGCTTTTAACAATCTAAAACTTTTTATAGAAACCTAAATGAGCTTCTGGCTTGGGCTCTTGTGGCTCCAGTGTGTTTTATAAGTCCTCTGAGAGTCAATGAGCCGATTGGGACCACTTTGTTCAGAGAGGAAAACCACCTAGACCACAATTTTTCAGCAAGTTGTGCAAAAGTGTACGAAGACCCATCTATCATTTACAATATATAGGATCCATAAATAATGGCTTAATCATGTATTGCATTGTAGACATGTAAAAAAGTAAAAATAAAAAAAAAACATGCAAATATTTTGCACCTTATCCTTGTCATTTTAAGTTGGAAACAATATTTGGTGCTGACCTGACCACTGCTAAACCAAACTCAAAACTGCAAACTGTTGTAGCAACTAAATGGCCTAAGCTCTGAGAAATTGCATACTCCACCTTAAAATGCAACAAAAACACTTTAATATGCAGAAAATATCTGTCTGTGTATAATTTTGACAGCAGGAGAGTATTCCAAAAGAACTTCAAGATTTTTTTTCTAAAACCCACATACTGTACCTCTCAGTGATCCCCCAACACACATTTCTTAAACTAAACCTCGTTTATTTCCGCTAGATTAAGACGTTACTCTCTCCTTCCAGCTTTCTGTGGCTCTTGTGTGAAAATGTGAGTAGTGGAAATTTCACAGCTTAAAAAAACTCAGGCCACTTTAACATTGACTGAAGTTGAAAAAAAAACAGAGGTTGTGAAATGTCTCCAATGTTTCATAATCAAATGTAGTATGCACGCACGCACACACACGCACGCACGCACACACACACGCACACACAACACACCTGCAATAACACGGCTCATGCTGTATCAAACATCCCAGTAGAGTATTCTTACACCAAGACACCTTGCCAAGAAATAACCCCAGTCCCCAGGCCTCAGCATTGCTCACCACCTCAGCTGGAATCTGGACTCAATTTTGATCGAAACCCGGCCATGAAATCATTATGAAGGAAATTATGATGGTTGCCTTGCATAGAATTCATTGGCTAGCTCTAAAAATTCAATTCGGACTAGAGTTCATGAAAACCTTTGTCTTCAAAGACTGGATGCCTTTGGCCTTTCAATATTCACATAAAGCCACACACATGCTCAATTCTTATGCTTAAATCTCAAACACAAATCACAAAGTTTGTACAGTCGGCAGCTGGTTTGAAGGCAACACCCCATCCAAGTTCATTAAACATAACGAAATCTTTATCTTTATTGTAGTAATATATTTTCTCCGTTCAACTGAACTGAAATGATCTGTGGATATGGGATCAACACTGAGCTTTCAGATTATCCTTTGATTAACAAAGAAAACACACCGGTACAGCCGTTTAATGTACCAACCGTTTGGATAGCCTAGAGCGGAACAAGCAAATCTCTTACCTGCTCTTACATGCATGGTTGCTCAACTTAAATGGTCAGGATTAACGTCTGAAAGCCTAAATCTGTCATTAAAACCTGGCATATAGTGGAATCTTTAGAAGAAACGTTTCTGAAGATGAAGATAAAACAAAGATTAGAGATTTTAAAAATTAATAAATGCAAGAATGCTAGAAATTGTATTGACAAGGCAGATATGTAAAAACAGAGAAAGAGAGAAGTGAAAAAGGCGGTGTAGAAAATTGTGCAAAAATGTAAAAAGAAAATTAACATTATTTCAATCCAGAACTGGGTGATTTAGCTCAAAGCAAAGACGGCAACAATATAACCACTTCTTAATGCTACAATACTGTTCTGTAGACTTACAGGGCAACTCATCTACTTGAACGAAACCATTAAAAAACAGTGGGATCTTGAAAGTTGTAAGCTAAATGTTTGTTAATATGAATGTTAATGAACTAAAATGATGAACCTAGTTTTAAGTTGCAGGGTCATGGCTGGGTCATCCTCGATTCCTTGAATGTAGCTAACTTTGGATGTGGGCTAACTCCGCATCTCTGGTGTTAACCCTAGTACACAAAGCTCTTTTGTAGTGATGTGTTGTTTGTAAAAGGAACTCTTTGTGGGAGGGAATCATTTTCGTTGGTGAGTGCGGATTACACTGGTAATAATCAGAAGTCTCCGGTAAGCATGTTTATTTACCCAGATCAATATATTTGTCTCTATTTTTGTGTCTTTGGAGTAACAGTTAGTGCAAGTAGATCAGAATTTCTCCCCATAAGAACGCTAAAAATTAATCATTCTTTTTAAATGAAAAGTCAAAAGAACGAAGCACAAAATGAACAAAACTTCCCATCACTGCTCAGGGGACAACAGCCACAGGCCTGGCAGTTTTATAATCTTTGAAGGCTTTGTGGAACAACTATTGATGATCAGACTCCAGCAAGACAAGCTTTTAAACATTCATATTCTCTTCTGCGATCTCTTCCTCAGCTTTTCATTGTCCCATTCATGTCATCAAAAGAACTAGCTTTCATTGGTTGTTCTCTTAGCAAAAAAAAAAATATATACTTGTTTGCACCAATTGTTTGGACAAATGTGTGATGTGTCATTGGCTCTCATTGTTTTTGATAGAGACCCAGTTAATGCACAAAACTTTGTACGGAAAATACAGACAGTTGTAGAGACCTTCAAGGTCCATTGAATAATTGTTTAGCAACACAAGACTAGTGAGGAACAAGTAGATCAATCAAGCATGGCTAACTGCAAAAAGCTTGTGTTGTTTACATATCTTCCTTCAAATGTAGCAAGAGTGCTTGTAATTATCACAAAGAAGTAGGGGACCAATCTCAATCAAAGGAAATGCTTGAAAGGTCCTGAATGCAATCATTGCAATCCAATGAGGATAATTGAAATCCCTAAAACCCACATGCCCCAAGATAAATAGAGCGTTCTCTTTATTTTCTGTATATGAAGAAGTTTACATTTGGTACCTGCCAGATCATGACAGTCCAAGCAAGCTCTCCTTAAGTGGTTTTGAAAACTCTTAAAACAGGGGTGTTAGTCAGTTTTGGCTGGATAGAAAGCGTAGAATGGTGAAGTGAGTGTTGTTTCTTAATACTTTAAGAACATAAAAATAAAATCAACCTTTCATTGACTTCTGGTCAAGCATACACCAAACAAACACCACAGTGAATAGCACATAAATAAAATCCTGTTAACACAAAGGTCTCTAGTCACAGCTTTTGTCTTTGACAGGGCTATTCAAATATTATTGATGCTTAGATTCTATGACGTCAATCTTAACAAAAAACTAACACTCCACTTCAAAGGCTTAAATCAGGGGTTGATTTGTTCTTCAGGAACAAACTAGGTCCTTCTCACCCTTATGGAGCTTGTTAAGGATGTTAGGATGAATGGGGCCAAGGACTCTGTGGCCGTCAAGTGTCTGGCTAGCTGCCTAACCATTCCACTGAGCCAAACCAACGACGGAAAAGTCCGCAGAGAGGGGCCTTTGACGCGTAATGGAAGATACACACAGCAATGATGGAAGTGTAGGTACAAAACAGAAGAAAGTTGAGACATTTGGCTCCCCACCCCTGCCTGGGGTCTGGACCGCAGGATGAGCGGCAGCTATTCATTTTAATAACTACGCTTATTTTCTCCCCTGCCAGGAGCCATTACCATAATTCACACTTTCTGAACAGTACCTGGAGAGCTTTAGTGTGGTTTACAAGTTTGGCAATGAAGAAAGCCTGGAAAAGTCTTTGAATTCTAAGAGTGGGGAAAGAAGACTAACCAACAGTGTTAGGTAAATTCGAGGTAGCCACATGTTGAAAAGAGCAGAGCTGGTTTCAATTCATCCTAAGTTCTTGCCAAAAATATCTTAGTATATTTACAAATTGCACCAGTCATTTACACCTAGCAACTAACTAACATTTACAACATAGGAAAAAAAATACCTGATGCAGTAATGTAGGCAATCATAATAGAGCAGCTTGTCATGGCGTGAAGATTTTTACTATTGTATGTTTACAATGATACCTCAAGAAAATGTCTACTCCATCCCAAGCCACAGAGAAACAACACTAAAAACGTAAAATAACAGAAAAAAATAAACTATGATTCTTCAATCCTTATAAGTACACATGCTTGCGATACTAGGCAATTATAAGATAGACTGAACTCGTGAACACCTTTGCAGATTCAAAGAAAATAACAATGGTTAATATAAAATAAATTCTTATTAGGCAACATTTTCAAAACACAGTAAAACTAAGTAAAAATAATTGGTAAACAGTACATTCCCTCATTTGTAGGGAGTTTTAACAAAGAAAACTTCTCTAACTTTACTATTCCATAATTTATGACTGACTAACATCCTGATTATCCCTTTAACTCAAATGATTCTAAACATTAAGAAGCTGTTTCCAAAATCATATTTGGACATTCCAGAAACTGATCATGTCAATGCCTGAAATTGCACATGTTTCAAGTAGGATTTACTGTTTTTTATGTCTATTTTACACACAATAAAAATGGGAAATACTGCACCAAAACACCTATTACCCAGTTTTTAGCTATTTGAAAACTGTACAGTCTCTGCAAAGTCATTATTTGTCAACTACTAGCTTGGCATATTGCAGTTTTTTGGTTAGTAATTCATGCAACAACCTTACATAAATTCAGTTGTAGCAAAAGGCACACTCACATAAATTAAATCTTGGATGCGCTAACAGAATTGCTGTATATAAACACACAGCAGTGGGGTGTCACAGTAGTGGGTAACACGGTCGTCTCACAGCAAGAAGGTCCCTGGTTCAAGCCTTGGCTGGGTCAGTTGGCATTTCTTTGTGGAGTGTCATGTTCTCCCTGTGATCATGTGGATTTATTCCGGGTGCAAGTCCAAAGACATGCGGTATAAGTCAATTGAGTAAAAACGATTGTCCATAGTGTTTGAGTGTGAATGAGTATATGTGGATGTTTCCCAGCAATTGGTTATGGCTGGAAGGGCATCCGCTGCATAAAACATGTGCCAGAAGAGTTGGCGGTTCATTCTGCTGTGGCGACCCCAAAAAGGAAGAAACACACACCAAGTGAGCTGACCGCAATAGCATGGCGTAGATGGGGATTTATCAAGAACAATTCAGTGAGCCACCAAGTGCTAATTGTCTACTCGTGCTAAACTTATGTACTAACATCATGCATTCAAAACACATTAGAAAACAGTCTTTCTGTATTAAGCACAAGAGAAGAGTGAGAACAATGAGAACCTTTTTCATTCTTAGCAGCTTCTCTATCATAAAAAGGCGGTTATTTTTACAAGGCGGCAGCTTTGACCATACTATCTCCTGAAGATAGTATATGAGACCGCTTCCTTCAAATCACACCACAAAGAGATAAAAGTCTGTTTCCATCCATGCTTGTGTAAATTCCTCTTCCACATCCTCATCTTCTCCAGAACACACACCAGATCAGAAGCTCCAACAGTTTCTCTGAGGGGACTGCAGTTGACAGGTACTCAGCATCTGCTTTAGTGTTTACACTGAAGCCTCGCCCTTAAGAAGCACAGCACTAAATCCAACAGAAGATGCATAAACATACAAGAAGCATAAAGAGGAGGTTATAGCTCTTATCTCTATGTAGAAAAAGAGAGGATAGCCTGCTGCTCAAAATACTCTGTTCAAAATGCAAAGCAGTGTGGGAACCCTCTGAATAACGTTATGCAAAGCTGAGCGGTAGATAAGCAATGGCCGTTTACATAACGGCAACCTGCAACACGAACAATCAGTACAGCTGTCCACCATTTAAAAAAAACTGTCATAAGAAGGCATACAGTACTTCATTACAGGTTACTTTTTGGCTGCTAAATGAGCAATTATTAAGTGATCCAACTCAGATGTTTTGCAATATATAAGAGATTTTTGAATAATATTGAATAAAGACCTTCAAGCACTACGTAGTGCCTTTTTATATTATAAAAAAATCTAAACTTAGATTTCCCTTTGGTTAAAGTCATTTTTACCTACAGGTTATGATGCTTCAATCAAGACCAAAAGTAAAAACTAGAGTTTAAGGCAAAAAAGCAAAAAGCTTAAAAAGATCAAATGTTGACAAAAGCAAATTGTCTCTAAGGGATTGAGATCATATTTTTCGCTCTGAGTTCACTCCTCTGATCAGCTCAAAATCAGCTCAAGCTGAAATGATCTGATCAAAGACAGTCTTAAAGAGTGTTATCTTTCCATTTGAGTTGAGTGAAGTGGAGTGGGAGCAATTCTATTTTAATGGGAGCTTGATCAAAAGGATGTTTCAAGGTCAGAAGAGTATTCTGCAACTGAGGTACTTCTTTATGTATCTAAATGTAGACTATAACTGCTGTAGCTACTATCCGGGGTGAATTCAAATGCAAGTGGCATTTGAATCCATTGCGTGACCTCTGTGGAGTTTCGTCATTCCCATTCTGAATTTCTCCCACCTTGCATCATGTGAATGAAAAGTGAGGATAGTATTTCAGATTCTCAACTGAAGTGGAAAATCATCTGGGAAATTCTTCCTTGCTACTTTTTACATACTCTGTATTCTAACTTCTTTATTTGCTTACCACATTGGCACCTCGAGCCAAAACAATGTTGCAGATGCAAGCTCAAACATCTGACCTTTTGATGACGTGTTTAGAGTGCTGTTGGGACTTAGAAGAGTAGCTGGGTGGCACACAGTACACCTACTCTAGTCGACTTCCGAACAGGAAACCGCGACAAAGAACAATTTGATGAAGGGCCAAAGAAGAAATCTCAAAAGAGGAGAATACGTACATATAACAGCTCGTCTTGTTGGTGATTCACCATCTGGTGTTGGTCACAGCAATATAAAACAGCCCGATGTGAATTTGGATCTACTTGCAAAACTGTGTCTTCTGATAATAAACAGTGTAATCTGCACGTACCAACAATAAACATTCGCCCCCCCAAAAAAATTAGTTACTCGCAAGTATATATACCATGAATATGTATATATGTGTGTGTGTGTGTTTTGTGTGTGTGTATAAATACAGTAAAATACAGACAACCTAGAATAGGTTAATATTCAGGGGGGAAAAGTGACAGAGAAAAATCAATGCAAGGTTGAAGATTCCATGGAATTGCCTGTATGGTTTAGCTCTTCTATTTGACTAAACTCTTAAACTGAAGCAACAAAAGCAGTTTTTCTACAGTCACAACAGATCTATCTCAGCAACATGCCACATTGCATGAGCCCAGTTGTAAAGCACATTTCCTCCTATTGTATATTTGATATAGTCTCTTTCCCAAATGTCTGGCCGGCTTTATTAGAGATTTGAGTTGGCTATCGGACCTATTCAACATGGGCTGCTCTCAGCACACCCCTCAAATGCAGCATGAAGCCACCAACTGCTTCACTGCGCCTTCACATTTGATGAATGACAAGCTTAAAGAAAACTGGAGTCATTTCCCTCCCCACAGACTCTGTTCCCATGCAAGACACTTCATTTACCCAAACCCCCTACTGGAACTGTTGAGCTCCAATTGTGAGGTGCTTTGCTGCTTCATTAAGCTGGAAGCCTTTCAGAGAGACAGCACAGTAATCTGAGACTCAACACACGTTAAGAGGAAATAAAAGCTATTAATGCTTCACCTGCCTCTTAGGGCCGATCCATACGTGTAGGTTTGGCAAGCAATTGGCTGTGATGCTGCTTGAGGTGGAGTTCAGAAGTTGTATAGGGGTGAAGGCAGCTTGAAGACCACACCCACTTCAGTCAGGTGAGTTCACAGATGTGCTGGAGCTGCAATCAAAGGCGATGACAGAAGAGACACCGAATTGCAATTGAAGGATTTAAGGTGATCCATAATTGCCCTAGAAAGCCCCAAAGGGTTTTTAACAAAGTCAACAAAAGGGGTCAGGAAACAAGTAAAGAAAGAGAGCGCCGAAATTGAAAGCCTTTTAGTGATATATGGTGACAGGGCTTAAAATTTTCTGTGAAGACCATGAGCTAATAAACTGTGAAAATGAGGGTGTATACTTTCTAAAAAGGATAACGAATATTATTTAATTATCTCTGAGTGTTCCCTATTATGGATAAAAAACTAACTACTAAGACTACCAGTCTTATTAACATTAACACAGGTAATATTAACATTATTAATAACTCTTATAACCTAATGCAATTATTATTGGTCTATCTGAATATTCAAGATACATTTAGTTTATTAATCATCCACATTAAGACAACATTGATTTTTTTTTTGTTTTTAAGTTAAAAGTTAACCATTTTAATTTTGTAATGGTACTAAGTTGTTGTAAAATGAAGGAGTAATTACCTTCAGCTACTTCGGTTGAGGCGTTAATTCCAGATTCTGAAGTGGTGACAGGACGTCCTCTAGCGGGTAAAGGAAGTGTTACAGTTTATATTTATTTTAGCTTTCTCTTTCTGAAATAAACACTACATATAGGTAGAGTTATCTTTAGACAAATAATTGACTGCAATTAAAGGGGTTGTTAGGGTTAGACAAATACACACTAAAAAGTTACTTTTTGCAATCACGATGAAAACTAACCAAAATATTTGCGGGATGTACATAACATTTGATTGATCGAATATTTCTTAACCCTTGTGTGGTGTTCATACTATTGTTACTCGGGCAGTGTTTGCGGGTCTGTTGGACCCGCAAGTATTTTTGCATTTTTCACTCTCACCAAACTGTAAGGATTCCAAATACGATCTAAAATCACGCAAAAGCGCCTTCAAACAAGGTTTGGAATTGGAGATTCTACATTTATGGATATGGAATTTACAGGCTGCACTCATTGACTGTGAATAGAATGTTCGTGACGTCAGCCGAAGGATTCTGGCAAAGTTAAATGAAGCGCGGAGTGGGCGGAGCCAGTGCTCCAAAAACGCGTCCTCAGAGGCGTGACATGGCAGTTGTGAAGGCGTCTGATTGGCTATATGGTTTAAATTTTATATATCTTAAATACACAATGTAAAAATAATTTATCCCCCTCAGAGTGTTTTTAAGGCAAAACTATCGATCCGAATAAACAAATCTAATAGAGCCAGGGGTGGAAGCATGTTTTTTTTCACCTCCAAATTGGTCAGTTTTAACATTGGAGTGAAAAAGAACTTGCTCAAGTTTGGAGACAGCCTCAAGCGGCAGGTCAGGGAACTGCAGTTCTTGATTCTGTGCGGTGTTGTTCGGGAAGCAGCAGTTGTCTGCTAATAACAGTAGAACGATTTTCATTCAGTGGTTAACTATACAAAGCTCTCACACTTTTCAACAGTTTAGATTATAGCAGTATCCTATTATACTACGTTTTATGAAGGTAACTAAAAGATTATGCAAAAAGTTAATATTTTCTTCATGGATATTGTTGATTTTTTATGTGTTACTTTAGCCCACTTTACCAACATTAGACATATATGATTAATTAAAACACATTTTTTTTGTTGATTTAATGAGTCAAAATGTGTATTTATCTAATATATATATTGTAATATATACACATTGAAATTGTTCATTTTAAAGTTTTATATGTATACATATTATGTATCTTGTTTATCAGTAGTTTAAGTTACATAGATGTCTGAGATTAAATAAATAAATACAAACTTAGGGTTGCACTAATATATGTTATCTATAATAGATATTAATACGCATATTTAGATGGCGCAGTGAATTTGAAGTCCATCAAAATTATGTTTTGTTCAGTTGCTGTGTTTAAACAGTGCATGAAGAAAATGTTTTGGGCAAAAAATAACAACAATTACTCTTTTTAGTTATATTGAATTTCAAATATTTTATTTGTTTCTTCAAAAGAAAAAAGCTCCAACAACTTTGAGCAGTGTTTATTAGTTTTATTGTACAAAGCAGACCATTAACATAGGAAATTGCAATGTTCTATTTTTATATATATTTTCCGTCATGTAATAGGTATCATAATACTTCTATGAAATGATCTATAGTCAATTCTTTCATCCATATAATTCAATCTGAATCCCTGGAGGAGCAACACCCTGCATAATTTAATTGCAACCTTGATTAAACACCCGATCACCCAAATTAAGTTTTCATTGACTGTTAAAAGTTCTGTCCGTTAAAGCAGGGTTGAGGAAAAAACCTCCAGGGATTCAGTTTGACACCACTGCTTTATGTGATATATATGTAATATATAGTGCTATATTTAAATAATCTATATTCAGGCACTTTAATGTTTTAACATATGCATGACTACATTTTAACGAAATATGTTTATAGATATAAAGTGTAAATACTATTTAGTGGAATATACAATACATGGATATATATTTATTACTCCATATATTAAAATCTATGTGTCTTCCTTATACTTTATATCTTAATATACTTTTAAACAATACATTCATTTATATGTTTAAACCATAATTAAATGTTTAATTTTGGGACCCATTTCATATTTTCCCATATATTGCAAATAATAAAAAAAAATAGCAAAAAACAGGTATTTACATATTTTTTTAATTGATCACATCAATGTGGATATATTTCTCGTCCGTATGAGAGGTCAAGAAAAAAAAATGTCAATAAAATTTTAACGTATATATATATATATATATATATATATATATGTGTGTGTTTGTGTATATATGTATGTATATATATATATATGACAATAATAATGACAGCAAAACTAAAATATCTGCTAAATATTTGTAGAAAATATTTTGATTAGCCCAGCATAACCCCCAAGTAGCCCTATCTGGCAAGACTGGCTGTGGGTAACATGGAATTATTATTGGGAAAATGATATTTTGATTGAAATTCTGAAATTCAGTTTAACAAATATGTGAATGGTCTGCCTTATAGAGAGAGTGATGAATGCTAAATAGTGGCATGACTCTTATTTTGTATAAGGTTCTGATCTGTATTATAAGCGTTTGTTTACGCAAAGACTTGAGCATTACATGACAAACATCATTTCAATGAGGAGAATAGTGTTGTCAGTCAACAAGCATTAACCAACGTAAATGTAAACACTGACCATAATACCCAGCAGCTGACAAACAGACAGAAACGTCTGGAACATGTTAGCAGCAGCTGTGCAACTACAAGTTACAGTAGTATTAAAAACGGTTTATTCTGAATGATGGGAGAACATTGTTGAAGACAAAAAACTAAATGTTGACAATGAAATTCAATAAATCGAGAGGATATGGAACTTTGGAAGCCGGTTTAATACAGTTTTAGTTTGGTCAGTTACAACATGAATAATGCACAACTTAATGAATAACCCATACCTGAAATGAGTCCATCGGGTCTACATTTTAACAACACCTTCAACATTATCTTCATCCATTGTTGTGTGGCAAAAGGGAGATGGAGGTGACATCTTTAACTTGACGCTCTGTACCTGAGGTTATTGATCCACCATAACTCCACCATGATCCTCCGATCCTTTAAAAGACTCGATAAGAACCTAGCACCAGTTTATCGGCGCTTCAACCACATTTAGAATCTTTCCAAAAATTGTCTCGACTCATCATCCATATTCTAGACAACGGTGAAACCATTTGTGTTTAAGTCTAAAGAAAAAAATAACAATAGGAAATCAACCATACACAATAATCCAGGGCCTATGTTCTGTGTGGATTTCTTATTAAAATATAATTAGGAGTTGAGACTATCTATACTGTATGCACCGAAAAATTCAGATGGATGAGACATCCAAATTCACCTGAAACTGAGCCCAGATTCAAGAAGATTTAACTCCTCCCATCTCCTCCCTCATTTACATAGATTTTAATATATTAACGAGAGGACTGAAGTATAAACGGACAGCCACAAAATAGTAAACCAAGCAAGAAACTGAAATGTACAGACATTAGAGTGGAGGAGACTATTATCTGTAGTAGATATGAGAAACAATATTATTTAAACAGACTTTGAAAATGATTCAAAGTTATCCTTTTAATTAATTAAATGTTACTTTTTGTTTTAATCGATGGCTGGTGGTTGTACAGTGGACTGTCCCTTTAACATAGGGCTGGGGAAGGGGTTAAACTATTATTACAACAATTTTTGAGTAATTTAAAGTAACAATAATCTATCAATGGGAATAAAAAGGTTAATAGTCTTACAATTATCCATTAAACAATAAATCTATTTGACATTCATTTTACTGTAGATCAATTATTTTATGCTTTTATGAAAAACCTGAGCCAGATAGCTTATCTATGTAACACGCGAGGCCCCAGACCCTTGTGAAATAAATAAATCTCCTGGAAGACAATTTTCATGCAAGTTCAAGCAGTGAATTAGTTAAAAAAAACATAAAAACAACACCACATTCAAGTACAAAGTATGTGCACATACAATGAATATATATATCTTTTTTTTCAAATATATTATCAAGACGTTTTAACTACATTTAGATACTGATAAATAGCATAAACTAACATTCAAATGGTAAGGTTTCTCTATCTGTTATTTGCTTTTGCTGCTACATATACATAATGGACACTAAAAGGGCCTTTGAAAGCCCTTGATTGATAATTGTTTTGTAATGTTTTTTCTGTTCCCTATTTGTTTCCTAAGGGAACACAATTGGATATATTGATTTTTCCCTCCCAAAGCACCTGGAGTGGAAGGACTGGTTTGAGAGGAACTGTGTGAGGTGGATTAGGTTGGAGGGTTAATGCAGTCTTTTTGCCACCAGGCACCACTCCTATTGACAAGCTTTAGAGTCAACCTTGAATCACCCGAAGCGAGGACAAATGAACATTGCTTGAGCATCAGGATGATGTATTACATCAGGAGCTTCCTAGCAGCTGCACGGCTCTGGCAAAAACTGAAGAAATAACTACAAGATTTGACAAGTATGGTCAAAGTTGTGACAACAACTTTTTTCAGGTACTGTAGCCATGGTCATTCCATGAGGATGAAAGCTCACACAATTTGGGTTTAAACCCTCATAAAACACAACTTAGAATCACTAATTATTCAAATTTTGGGTCAAATGTCTTTAATGATTGAAGTAAAGCTGAAGAGGAGACTGAATGGACACCAGAAGGGCTGCGACATGGTAAAGGAAGTTAGTTGGCACAACTTTGTCCCAAAAATCTAGAAACGTGTAGTTATATAGTTTTGACTTATTTTTACAGTTTATCTCCATTAAACCCAAACTAACCCTCTTATTTTTTGTCGTTGGTGAGCCTGCAAAAGATGTGTGATGCTGAATGCGAGAAGGGGTTGACTTCATTCTTAATCCACCTTCACATAGCCATTGGCGCTGGTGGCTCCCGCTCTTGCCCCTCGTCCTCTTCGTCCCCCAGCACCTCTTCCGCCACCAATCCTGTCTGAGCGGTCCTCTCCCTGACCAGGCTCTGCAGTCTCATCAAAACGCAACCGCAATGTGTTGCGTATCACTAGGCGCTCAACGATCAAGGAGGCACAGAACCAAGGCACAGCGTACTCTGCAGTGATTAGGCCCATGAAGTTATATTTAAACTCTGAGTAGTCCCATGGACAGGCGTTAAACTGGCTTAGTAAAAAACCAGTCCCAAACTCCCATAGATAGGTCCATAGAGTGTAAATTATGCAGCGGATCAACACATTGCATCTGTCCTTTAAACAAAGATACATGCGCTCGACAATTAAGATGCAGGTTCCGTAGATAAAGAGTGCCCACACACTCGTCACGCCAGGAAACTTCCAGTTACGGTTAACCACAAACTCCCAGGCTGCCGTGAACATGACCTCACAGAAATAGCCGTGGATGGCATAGAGGTACCAACGTGAGAAGGCGGTTAGGGGCTCAGGGGTTACAGTGGATGCCATTGTGTCTTCCTTTAAATTTCGATGTGTGGGGTGGCTAGGCTTGAGGAAGTAAATAAAAACAGTTACAAAGAAGATTTTTACAAGAATGTAATTGTCATAACAAAGCATTCTCTATTGAGTAGCATTCACTGATGTACAATGTAGTATCCATAATTTAATTTGTGAGCATACTGACAACTTTTTAGAAATTGCCTATCAGCTGTCATCATTGCTGTCAATATTGGTGATTTATATGAGTAAGTTCTTTTTTGTTCACAATAGAAGATTGTACAGTTTTAAGTAGTGATGTCTGTGCGATGTCTGAACTTGAGTCATTTGATTTGAAGATCTGCTGATACAGAGTCCCCGTTCCAATACTTTTCTACATTTATTTAAATCACCTTTTTTTAAATATTCAACAACTCTAAAGGAACAGACTTTATTTGTATATTTAGGTCTTATTTTATCTCATTAATTGGGTGATGCTTATTTCTAATACAGTTTTAGATGCAATATTTAGCACACCATCGATGGAAACCAACCGTAACTTCAAATGTGTTCACTTTATGCAGTTAAACCATACATTTTAAAACATAAAATGTATTTATTTATGAAATTACATTTTAATTTTAACAATTTAAATTATTATTAATAGTTTATGAAATTATTTAATTGTGGATCCAAATTGATAAATGCACAGTTGTGCTTTTCAGCAAGCATGATGACTACATGGTCCTCAAGTCTCACTCATGGAGAGTGACACACACATTTTGCTGTTTTCACACCCTCAAAATCTAGGAAAACACACTCAAATTGTACCGCTCTGCTTTATTTTAACAGTATATGAGCACCAGGAGAACTGTGTACATCTGCAGTGTGGAAGAGTCAGAAGTCAATCACTTGTTAGAGCGTCTTGGAGATTGAGCTCAAGCGAGGACCCTTTCATCAAATGCTCGAGTGGCAATAATCGACAGAAAACTCAGCTTTGAGCTGTTCTTCCACACGCTTTCTACAGATGCATTTGTTTCAAACACAAAACATTTAATCAGTTTTTTGTTACAATTCATTTGTGTATCCTTTGTCCTCTTTGTTTTGGCTTTTTTGTTTGGTTGTGTACTTAAGATTTTCATCTTCTTGTTATGGAGATATTTCATATATTGTTATGGTTTTATATTGATGGACATAATAAAAGTATATGAAAATAAGTACATTTTAAATTCCTCCCTCTTGTTGAGGGTATCTCAGTCTGAACTGCTATTAAAACTTGAGAACCCTTTGACTAAAGTGATAAATTATTAAACGGAAAATAACTTCCGACCTGTCTTTACTAATTTGTGTTGATAATAGATGAAGAGAAAGTGGTTAAGGGGAAATTAAGGGCTTTTTACAACAGACGGTGCTGTTTAACTCTTGGGAGGATGTGAGTTACACTATGGTTAATGTCACCCTACCCCTTACCCTCCATTTTGCATGTTCATATTTTATTAGTTTGCACTTGTCTTCCTTGGTCTTTCATAAAAAAAGTAAAATTCTTCACATCTTTATAGCTATAAATGTTCGGTACCAGCTAGCCATATTGTTTTCAGACATCATTGTGCCATCACATTTTTTAGGTTTTTATTATCAGTTCTACAACATGCTATTCGATTGTAATATATAAAGGTTGGTGGGAGGTGAAGGTTTAGAGTGAATTGTAAGTCAAGTGTGAAGTCAAGTCATTTGAGGACAGACTGATCTAAATATGTAAACCATGCACATGTGCATACATATATTCACACACTAAAAATAGACCACATTATATTTGGCCCCTGAAGTCTGAAAGTGCTTGTTTGAAAGAGTGCATCTATGCGAATACAACAACTTTGCTAAAGGTTTGAGTTAGCATTGGAGACTGCTGGTCAATTCTGAAGCACATTTTGAGTAACCGAAGCCAAGGTGTGAGTTAAATGTGAACAAGATTAAAGACCATAATTTACTTGCTAGTTCCTTGTGATTTTTTTTTTCTGCCTAAGCAGCTTACAGCAGAGTATGCTAATCGTTGGGTTGTCGGCTGGGAGCATATAAAGGTTAAGCGTCTGGCTCCTAAGCTATCATGGAAAAATCAAGTGACTTTAAGTCACACCTTCAGGGGCTGGTCACAAACCTTTCTCACGAGTGCACTCTCTCTTTTAAAATAGATCTGCTAAAAGTACTTGAGCATCCATTAAACCTCTACTGAGATGTGACTGGATGGAGAGGTTGTGAAGAGAAGCAAAATACAAATCATGGATTATCAAGATTACCTTTCCTGCCGTCTGGTGGTCTTTATGTTACGACTCCACACTTTTAGTCAGGGTCCAAGTACAGGTGTCCTTTTGAGTCTCTGCTGATGCTGGTGTGGTAATCATGAACTGAAAAACACAATTACAATATTAGGGATTTTATCCGAAATTAGCAATATCTTTTAAAGTATGAGTACAATTTAGAGAAGGTTTTACATAGTACAAAAAAAAACAACTATAGTAATGTTGGCAGAGTGTAAAAAAGCTTGATGACTTGATTTGTTCCAACGGCGTAATTGAGACTCAGTTTTGTTGAATAGTTGATGACTAAATCAACATTTTCTAATTGAGTTCACATTCTCAACTGCTGCTGTTGACTGGATTAAAAAAAATATGTTTAGTCAACTTTGTGTCCATCAGTGTCAGAGTGAGCTAATTAAAAAATGTTTTACATCTGTAAAATTTGCCACTTAACAATTGTATGTTGAGTCAACAAAATGAGTGTAGGCAACAATGCCTAAACAAAGATTTGTGAGATAATATTCATGTGCTTTTTAAAACATTTGCGATGCAATCATTCAGGATGATTTCACACAAGCTTGTTGGAAGGAGATTATATTTAGTAATAATCTCCTGATACTCAGATGCTACTGTTGCAAAACCCAAAGCCAGAGAACAGTTTTGTGTAAAACTGTTTTTACTTCAAAAAAACTGTAGCAATGCTTATTACTTTTAAAAACGACCATTTATATGAAACACAAGAAATATATATATATATATATATATATATATATATATATATAAAAATTTCTTGTGTTTCATACAAATGGTCGTTATTATACACATTGATGGAAAGTCCATTATGAAATAAGAATCTCTGAAATGAGATAAGATGGTACCACAAAAAGCACCAAATGCTAAATGACCGAAGGGTTCAGTATGCACAGATGCACAGACAAATGCACGTTATGCTGTTTTTGTGTTGTGCTTGTTCCCTTCCCCCATGGGCCCCGGCCCCTGCTTACTGGCTTGCAGTCAGCACTGCTATTGATCTCCTCTGTCAAGCCTCTAATGACCTTCTCAGCAACCTGAACAGAGTGGTGACCAGTCTTACCCTTGCCATCATTATCCCACACATGCAAGCTCAGTTAATCACATTAGCTTGGTAGAAGAAGTTCAGGTTTATTGGCAGTGCTGATGATGAGTGTGATCTCTGAAGGGTGAGGAACTACTGTGTGGTAAGCAGGGAATTAGAGAATAATTACTTCGAGCACAGACAAATAGAAAATATAGATTTCAAGAAATTGTTTAGCCAGCAGTTAGTTTCCCATTAGACTTTAATGACCATTTAGAATTATGAATACTTCGATTGTTATGAAAATGAAAAGTGCTTATGGATCTTATATATATACACTGTGTGATGTAAATTGCTTGTTATGGATTGCTTATGTGGATTGGTCAGGTTTAATATCATTTTCTGCATCTTTGTTTCATGCAGGTAAAGGAATTCTTTCACAATCTAGGGCTTTACACATCGAAACGTGTTCTTCTTGTGATGGGTTCTTCAGGGTGATCTTTGACACTGAACCCGCTTTTTTATCCCTCATCTTAAGTATATAAAGTTGTAGAATTACTAAAGATACAAATGACTGACAGAAAGAGGCACTGCTCAACAAAATGCTTTTTTACACAGATGAAGAAAGTAGCGTTGGGCAAAGTGAGGATTTATAGTAGTTTCTTCCATAATGTGGTAAGAGCCGATCAAAGTGTTAATTTGTTTTATACCATTTGACCTTGTTTTGGTTATTATTTCCACCTGTGTTTTACATGTCTAACAAATAGACTTGAGTAAAGTTTTATACATTTTACCTTAGGGATGCCGAGAATATTCACCCACCAAGGTTTCCGCTGAAAATGGCCCAAAATGGGCCGTTTCAGATTTCAGCTAAAAGAGTTAATCACCAAAAGAACTCGGTCAAAACAGTATGTTGTGATGATGTTAACACAAACCGTGGTCCGTCAGCATATGTTTCTTTGAGATCTGTTCAGGTCTGCACCTCATTATGGCTGTACTGATCCGCATTATAAAGATCATTACTGGGATTCAGAAAAAAAGAAGCTTGTTTGAGAAATGATCCAGATCTCGAAGGATACAAATAACCTACAATGCCAGTCTTTGTTTTGATACACTATGATGTTATATGTCTTTAAAGAAAATGATAAGCAGTTGCACTTGTTATGAATGCCCTTCAATCGATTAATCAATCATACCATTATTTGTCACATACACTGTTACAGGCAGTGAAACTGGACCTTTCGGACCGTTGACAGACATCACATTACGGGAGAAGACAGGTCACTCGAGAGGTAGCATTGAATGAAATAACAAAACAAAAGACCTCCCAGTTTGTATTACAAGGTGATGTGGAAGTAGTCCAATTTGGGAAACAGCCATCCCATCTTGCAGATAAAGAGTGCTGGGCACAGACCCACCCAACCACAATGAGGGGCAAAAGCAAGCAAAGGCTTTTGCGGTAGTACTACGCAGAAAATGTTAAATGCACTTGACTTAAATGTTCTTTATTTGTTTTTATTAAAACATATTTACATTTAAAGTCCACAAGTGCAGTTAAGCTATTAAACATTTAAGTAGGGCTGCAACAGTAAAACAAATTAATTGATTTAATCAATTACACAAAATAATTGATCAAAATGTTTAAGAAAAACACCAAATTTCCGGTTTGTATTATTTACTTCCGGTTCACCGTTCAAGAACGTCAACAAAACATGCAAGATACTAAAACATGGCAGAGGCAGAGTGAAGATTAAAAGCAAGCATGTGAAGATGTTTTTTTCTAAAGGAATGTCCTTTAGCGTTTTAGATGTGCGTAGTAGTTTTTTTTTATTATTAACTCATGGATTGCGTGGTACAATATGTACATGCTGGAATATATAATCTATTACAAAAAGCATAATTAATATGCTTTTGAACATGGCTATTTTTTATTAAATATACAAGATGGAAGAGAAATTATCTATCAATTATCTATTTATATAGAGTACATAACAGGAATCTAGTTACTTTATTCAATGCTTTAACCTTCACACAATTTATTTTGTCACAATTATGTGCATAATAAGCATATTTTATTACATTCTGTGATTTCTGGCAAATGGAAAACTTTGAAAAAGTCTTTAAGGTCAGCATATTGTGCAGATAATGTAATACAAGTGTGATAGACATGTTATTGAATTCTATCCATACATATTGCCTGTATCAGGAAATGAAAAAATGTCCAGGGTTTAATAGATTAATCAATATATTACAGTGATAGATTAATCGATTAACAAAAAAATCGACAGCTGCAGACCCACATTGAATTAACATTTTTATTGATTTTATATTGCAACATGTAAAATACATTTTATCCCAAAATAAATTTACTATTTCTTATTATATTCTTAAACCTGCTAGTCTGAAACCCTGTTCATGACGTACAACACATTTAACACAGTGTGAGCTGGGATGAGGTTAAGGTAAAAAGTGAATGAAGCACTTACATTGCATAAGTGAATTACTTCCTATGCAATAAGTCTTTTTCTAAATATGCTTAGTGGAATTGTGGAAGGTAATCAAGGCTACACTGTCCCACACAGTGTACTTGTCCTTCTGCCACTATCAGCAACACACCGGCCAAATAAAAGGTGCATCAATGACAGTCCTCCTGCTTTTGTGGTCTGGTGCATCTTATTGCTGCTATTTGAAGAGGTGACTGATGAGAGAGAGCACCACTGGGATGCTGCCATGAGTTCACTCTACTCTGCACAAAAATAAATGGCAATGGATCAATAGCACACAGAGCTCAGTTACTCGAGACAGCAGCTTGGCTCCAGCTTCGCTTTAGTTTAATGCTCATCAGGTACGAGCACTCGACCAGAGCTGATGAGCCTCCTATGGATGGCTAAGTGACGATCAGGTTTCAAAAACATCTTCAGTTCAGTTCTTCAGTGAACAATGCCTCCTGAGTTTCACTCATCAGTGTCTGTAGCCTGCTTAATGATGCACAGACTAAATTAAGCCTAACCTTTTAGCCTCATCATCTTATTTGTTTTTCACTAGCCTTGATATGAACAGGTGGATAGACAGTTGGATTGTGTTTTTGTATGCTACATTAAAAACCATTCCATTGCTAAAACAATGAATTGTTGTTATTAAAGTAAAATTATTCCGATAATGTTTAATCATTTATTTTGAATAATATTCATCAATATAGCAAACTTTATGTTGGCTTATGAAAAACAATCTTTAAAACGGATGTGAACAATATGCTAATCTACAGCAGATTTATTCACATTTCAGCCACAGCATTAGCGCTCATCATCATGTGTGAAGGAGACGTCAGCATCTTACTCAGGCCCTTACACGTGTGAGTGGCTACGGATGAAGGAATTTTGGGAAATAGTGGTTGTTGATTTCACAGGGGAGCTATGCATCCAACATGCATGACACGCTCAATTTTTGAGCTGTGTAATATAGTTGGTCTTTTGTGGTGTCCCCCATGCAATGCCCAAGGAAGCCACGTGACTCCTTTCAATAAATTAAAAATTTAAAAAAAAGTGTTTTCATTGCAGTTTTGTGAAAAATGTTAATTTCAAATAACACCTCCTCCAAGCGGATTACTAGGCAAATATATTTAATTTATATATAATATATCGACAGGCGGATCGGTGCAGCATCTGCAGTGATGCGGTCGTTGTTTCGATCTGTTGTGGTGAAAAGGGAGCTGAGCCGAGAGGTGAAGCTCTCGATTTACCGGTCGATCTACGTCCCTACTCTCACCTATGGTCATGAGCTCTGGGTCATGACCGAAAGGACAAGATCCCGGATACAAGCGGCCGAAATGAGCTTCCTCCACCGGGTGGCTGGGCGCTCCATTAGAGATAGGGTGAGAAGCTCCGTCACCCGGGGGGAGCTCAGAGTAGAGCCTCTGCTCCTCCACATCGAGAGGAGTCAGCTGAGGTGGCTTGGGCATCTATTCCGGATGCCTCCTGGATGCCTCCCAGGGGAGGTGTTCCGGGCATGTCCCACTGAGAGGAGGCCCCGGGGAAGACCCAGGACGCGCTGGAGGGACTATGTCACCCAGCTGGCCTGGGAACGCCTCGGGATCCCTCCCGGGGAGCTCGAAGAAGTGTCTGTGGAGAGGGAAGTCTGGGCATCCCTGCTTAGACTGCTGCCCCCGCGACCCGGCCCCGGATAAGCGGAAGAAGATGGATGGATGGATGGATGGATGGATATCAAAATTGCGGAATTTAATGATCAATGGATATATATATATATATATATATATATATATATATATATATATATATATATATGTACAAATTGACTTGTTTAAGTGACACTGAATTGCTCTGACTAATGTACTGAGATGGACCTTCAGACGCCTGCCTATCTTGTTTTGGCTAAGCGAATACTATAATCTGGAGCTTTCTATGTGAGCTCTCACTCACTTTTTCTGGGTGTTTTTTTCCCACTGAGAAATCTAGTAGGAACTTCATTCTTACAGAAACTTAGATACTTTAATGAAATATCTTGGAGACATGTACATCTACAATCCCAACCCATATGGGCAAAAAGCACTCAAAATTGTAGCCTTTAAATTGGAATATATTCAAAATATAAATATTGAATAAAACTAATATGTTGCATTCAAAGTGTCATGATAAATACAACAAGGGCCCCGTCCAGGATAAGTTTTATAGTTTATTTTTTTTACACTCATCAACATTTTTTACATTCAGTTACATTTTTTTTTCAAACATTGGTTCTTAATTGTTTTTGGTTTATCGGTAAGATGCCGATCACAGTTTGAATTATCTAAATTACTTTATATGCCACTATCTGGTGACATGGTGTTGATACCAAATTGTTCCAAAATTTCGAAGAGAGTAACTTTTAATAAATGCAGCAAGTAAAAACTTCCTTTTTATTAAATTATGGATATTTTTTAAGCATCTGGGTTTGGGTCATCATGTTGTTTCATTCATTCTCATACAAAGTCTCAACAAGTGTTTCATACTTTACTCTGGATTAATAACGTTTTTGGTGATCTGTAGTGGTGTAGTTCATTTATAGTCTAGTGTGTAACCAATATCACATCCTGATTTTGCGAAGTGGTTGTTGTCCTGAGACCAATGCAAATCACAAATCATGTTGATCAGTAACATTTTTTGTGTTAGCTAATGTAGCATGTATGCTAAACTCTGGTACAGAACTGCTTGTGATGGTGAAGAAATTTTATAAAATAAAAGCTGTTTTCATCAGAAGGCTGCAAGAAAACAAATTGTTAGCATACATGCTACTGTAGCTAGCACTGATAGAAAAATAGAATTAAATAAACTGAAAATATACACTGCCCTTTTAACGGTTGCTTCTTCTGCAGATATTTTGTATAACGTTTGAAATGACCTGGATTAAACCTGGCTGCACAGAGGATGGCTCATGCTGATGGCATCATGGTCTGTGATTGGCTGGTGGAAATGTTACCCTGAGTCCATCATTTGAAACGATCAAAATCAACATCAGGACATGTTATCACAACTCTAGCATTAAAACACAAGCTTGCGAGCCATGACTCGGCAGATCAGGACATCTTTTTATGGTCTCTAGTTGGCTATCTTATATTCTTTTTAAACGTCAGGAGATTATAAATCAACCCAAGAGATTATCCTTTATGATTCTTCCCCCAGAAGGACCACCAGTAAGCCCCTGAACCCTGCAGGCTGCCTACAGCATATGGGTCAGTGCTAAGAGATTAACAACTTCTGAGCCATCATAGCAAGCTAAGACTGTCACATGACTGCACAGTCACTGCGATGTAAAAAACTCTGACTTTGGTCCCAAGCTTAAAATAAAACCCACAATTCTCACAATCACATGGTATAAAGGGTTATTTTGGGGGGCAAGGTTGAGATTTATGTAGTTAAAGGTGTGTTTTAAGGAAGGTAGCTTGAGTGGTTGTTGATCACACTGCTGCTGGAAACAAGGCTTCAGCTTAGTGGTATGAAACATGGGGTCAAAGGCAGTGTAGTAAACACTGACCCTACTAAACTAGACCAAAGTTATCTCTGAAAGAGCAAGGATCATGTTTGAAACCTCACAAGCAGCTTAATTTGGTATTATAGACAGTCCAACTGCTTGTTAACATAAATATCTGGTATGGCAACATCTGTGTGTTTATGCAAGTGAACATAGACAATGTTTCTGTCAAAGTTAAACTTTAAGAGGAACTCAAGAGACAGTGTAGAGATTACGGCATTGACAGGTTTGCGAAGAGGAAACTTTGGAAGCTGTCATCAAAAAAAACTTTTAAAGAAAATCTTTTTTTAAAGTGTACTGTGAAAACGCACAAACTTCACTCAGAAAGACAAGTTCCATCAAATCGGTGATTTTGTGAGAAGCATGAGTGGAATTAAATAGATCTAACGTTAATTTACGTCACTTTCTGCGAGCATTCCCTGTTACTTCCTCAGTACTTTAATTGATAAAAGTCTCGTACAATCAGCAAAGTTGTTGGTTCTAGAAGTTGTTCGATTTCCATTTAGCCCGAAATGTCATGTTTTCTAAATTGCAGATTTGTTTTTGGCCAAAATGGAAAGGGATTGAACCAATTTAGAGCTGACAACTTAACGGTGATTGGACGAGACTCTTGTAAATAAAACTATAGAGGAAGCTGCATTAACTTTAATTTATGAAAAAATCTAGTGCAATAAGAGCCAAGTTGTCAGTTCTAAAATGGGGCAATCCTGTTTTGGCTGAAATTGTGTTGTGTTTTCTGAATAGTTAATTTTTTCTTCAATATTTTTCAACATGTATTTCTGTTTCTCACTTGTTATTTTCCTTTCATACTTGTAAATTGTTTTGCACCTCTCGGCCACTGTAACACAGAGCAATTTCAGATTTAAAACTCAAACTGAACAGTCCATAAACTTACAGCCCTATTGTACACTGACACTATATTAAATATTATTCTCAAAAATACCTAATAGTGGCTATTTAAGTAATTAAAGACCATGTCCAACACAGTAGCAAGTGCAAACCAAACCAAAATTGTAAAAAACCTTGTCATACCACACCTTGAAATTATCAAACAGTTGCGCGCACATTTTTGCCAAAAATATTTTCTGATAATTAATGTTATGACCGAAAGTGACATTTACTTTTAGCCAAATTTCAAATCTCAAACAATCACTAATGTGTCACAAATGGCAAGATTGCACAAAATTTAGCAATAAAATAAACAGAAGTAGCCCAGGTGGTATAGATCTGCTTAGGATTGCATTCAGACGTCTGGATTGCGAAACAAAGAGAACTTGCAGGATTGGAACTTTTTTTTTTGTTGTGCTGGGGTTCTAACCATTTTGGCTACACTATGAGCTGTGTTGTATCTGTGTAACTGTGTTGTATCTCATTCAATTTTACATGGTTGTATTATATGCTTTATAAAATAAAATAATAGTCCATAACATGGCTTTATTAATATTAGTGTAATGATAAATGTAGAATAAATGGATAGTGTTATGCAGTATATAGGTATTTTCTTATTATTATGTTATTTGATGATCCAGGTTTAAACCTGGTCAGTCAATGAGAATTGGTCTTTTTATTTGCATACCTGGGAAAAAAGGACAATTGTCTGATCTATAATGCCATTATAGATCCAAATCTCTTGAATTACAGTGGCTGGTTGAATCTATGCTACAAGAGAGAAGTACTCAGTACTGAACCCAAACCACACAAAGAACAAAGTTCCGAATGAAGTGGCCATGGAGTGCATTTTGATTTACTGTACTATACTTTAATTGATTGGCATGAGGAAAAGCAAGGTCAGCGCTAAAGCTTTTTGATTCCTTGCCATCGCTCAATTGAGACCAGCAAAGCAGAATAATAAAAACATTCATTTGCTCTTCTGTTTAATTAAACAGTGCCACTCTACACTATACTACAAAACTACTTTATAACTTTAGCATCACATATATGTTTTCAGATATGAAAGCTTTTTTGGCTACAAAGTTTTGCTAGAGTACAATATTTTCAATAAAGAACAATAAAGCACATCTCTTCAGGACCTTGGATTTCTATAGTTATTGTTCTATTATTTATATTTTTACTACCTCTATTTCTGTAATATTACTATATATTTACTTTAACTTGAGCAATTTACTTATAGAACCGGTATTACTGTGAAACGTTATTGTGTATTTTTTTGTACCAACACTGGAGAGTACCATACCACAACAAATTCCTTGTGTGTGTGCACATGCACACTTGGCAATAAAAATATTTCTGATTCTGATTATTTAAAAGTAAGTTTATGACCTTAAAGGGTGCAAGGCTAGTAACGGCTGGTCAGATATATGCAAAATATTCCATTCACTTAAGTAGGATTGCATGTGACAATTATATTTTTTAATATTTTTATTTTCTTTTTTGCTTTTCTGGATTTAGTTTCAGTGAAAAGTTGCACTGGATTCAACTTTGATTTGTGATCGTGTGTCATGTACAAACACCAGAAAGAAGTTGAGATGAGACAGATGAGCGTACTGAAATTATAAATGTGACTTGTTCACCTTTTGCAGTTCCTTCTGTGACTCTTCATCGTGGTTTGAGGTTGAGCCGCTCTACTTTTTCCGTTCACGTCCATCGGTGGTCTGAATGTATGAGCTCAAAGCACTTTCATGTACAAAGCTTCAGACCAAAAATTCATATAGATGTGTGACATCGCTTATTCTCCCAAAAAGTCAGAATGGGACTTTAAAAGTTAGTAGTAGAGTTTTGCGGATGGCATTAATGTATATTTTTTATCTTTTAATTAAACCAAAACAACTCTTTGCTCCATTAGATCCAAATGGAACGTGTCCAAACTTGTGACTACCAACGCACACATTTCTCAATCTTGAACCACTGCATCAAGGACCATTCTTTAACAAAACTGAGTTGTTGAAAGCTATTCTTTTTTCATTAAACATACTCAGGGAATTATTACATTTCTTATTGTACTGCAAATTTGCACAGTTACATTTTATACTTGTTTGCGTCAAAATAAGTAGACATTTCCAAATATCAGATGTTCAAAATCCATTCTGTGAGGTAATTAAAATTAATTGACTTAAGCTATTGACCCAAATAAATGTTGGGGCTATTTAAAAAATTACTTTGTTTAAATTTTTAAAAGGAGCTCTCAGTTTTTTTTTCATCTACAATGTTGTTACAGTGATATTCACACGAACAGTTTGAGATAAAGAAATATGTTTTATTAGCTGTAGAATAGTGCCGCAGTCGTGACAGCGGCGCCGGTCGGATGCGTACACTATGATGCGCAGCGCAGGCCTCCATGACAACCGAGCACCGGAGACACAAAATATATTAAACGAATAGAGCGAGTTATATACTTAGATTTGCTTTACCAGTACTTTACAGTGTTCCTCTAAAGATGTCTCAACGGTCAAAGTCAAGCAAGTTTAGACGCGAGGATGGATTGCGCGAATCAAGAGGATTCCTTCTTTGCCTATTTAGGAGAACATAAGTGTCCTAAAACATCAACTGCCTGACGTATGAAAACAGTTAAGACACGACAGGGGTTCTGAATAATAGTTTGTTGGTTTACTATGAAAAGGTCAGCGTAAATAAAGGGGGAAACCCGGAGGAATCCCGAACTAACGTTAATCCACTATAACCTCCTAAACGCCGGCGACACTTACCTTTGTTGTTATTCTTCCGCCGCTGTTTATGTACATGAGCCGGGTCTCATTTCGGTATGAAAGATGAGAGCTGAACCGAAAGCAGTTGCTCCGGCTGCCGCTCAAAGTGCCTCAGACACCGGCTGCGTGTGTTCCTACTCGCCGCTGTCCGGTGAAAACTGACATTTTTTACTCTGCGCGACAGAACAGCACATGCTCGGACACCGGCCGCGTCCCAATAGCGGACCGAGTCCCCTATCTAGTTCTCTAGTGGAAGAGTTCTTACCGAAATGATTTGTTCTTTTGAGTCGGATGAAATAGTTCAGAGTTGATTTGCTGAACAAAGATTCATCTGCGAATCGACTCGCCCTAATTTTGCTTCGCGGTGCTACCATGTATTGACTCATTTGAATCAATGGTGTCCAAATGATTTACCAAAATTGGTGTCGGTGATCGGGGTACATTTGAATTTAGGATGCCCTTTTAAAATCATATGTCCTTCTTTATTTTCAAGAATTAACAAAGTCTTTTTTTAATCAGTTTGGTATCCGCTCAGTTATTCTAAAAAAAAATAAATAAATAAAAAAAATAAAATAAAATAGGGATAGCGGGATAGCACTACTAGCATAACTTAGAATGGACAATTGACTTTGCATACAGACAACATATTTATAACTGTGCACACAAATTTATTTTTACTACGCGTAGATACTTTGATAACATATTGAACAACTTTTTAAAATTCATAGTAATCTAAGTAGCTTATATATCACTTATTATCTCAACATACATAATTTGTTATAGATCAAAGTATTAACCGGGAAATACAAAATTAGCATAGAGAACAGAAAGACAAAGAATTCTCCAGTAATTGTTCTATGTCCACACTTATGTCAAATATACAAAAAAAGTAAAAAAAAAATAAAATAAAAAAATAAAAACTATCTGTAAAAGACAATTAGATTAACAGTCAAATGAAACTTCAGTTCAAACCATATTAACCATTGTAAACTAAACAGTCTAAACATTGTAAACTAAATAGTCTAAATATGAGTGAAATGAAACTTCTGGTAAAGACAAACAGTGAAAAAGCCTAACTTCTCAAAATGTTTTAGTCAGTCAAACAATTTTTAGGACAATATGTACGCTGAATGTTGAAGGCAGATTAACAATCTGCCATTTTCTTTTTGTTAAAATTCAGTATCAAAAGAAATGCGCCATTTTTTGTCAGGAAAAGTTATCTCTGATTCATTTTGACTATGGTATCGATAAATACACTTTTTGACCTGGCCAAAATAAAGGTCATACATTGTGTATATATACACATACACCAGGTATTTGTGTGTGTGCGTGTGTGTTTTATACTTTTAGTTTAAAAATGATCCAGATGTGTTATATTGATGAATTGGAAGCTACCAATTGTTGAGTGTCAACGATTCTTGCTGTCTTAGGGGTGTGGTGCTGAAGATGTAAACTCACTGTGATGTCATGTCTCCTGCCACTGTTTGTTCTGTCAGTTGATTTTCACCCCATCTAGCTTTTTACAAGTTCTGCAGAAAAGACTAAATTAAACGAATCCACTCTAACATAGTTGTTTCTATAACATTGGCCCTTTGAAAAAGATGCACAGACACCACATGAGAGCACTTGGTTCAGGGGAAGAGATCTTTTGCAACCTTGACAATCAACACACACAATGACCCAGAATCAACAATAACAGAGAGCAGCTAAGATTACGAAAATCTCATGGCAAACTGATCTTCTTAAAGACACAATATAAAATTGGATCAGAAAAAACACCAAGTAAATGGAATAAACTCTTCATCGCTATACATACAAAATACTCAAAAGCAGCAACACAAAATATATAATTGAGGAATTTAGTTACAAAGTACTCACCCAACAGTAAATTGGCACAGAAGGGAGTGCTTAGCGCGCCACGTAAAACATATGCCAGTAGAGTTGGCGGGTCATTCAGCTGTGGCGACCCCGAAAGGGAAAAAGCCGACAAGATAATGGTTGGATGGATGGATGGGAGTGCTTAACAACTACCGATGCTGACTCCACAGTGGCGCCAACAAACTCATTATTCGCAGTTAGAATGCTACTGGTAATATGCATATGTCAGAGCACCAAATACTCCTAGATCCCATAAGCTTGCATATGACATAACCTACGAGACACTGATAGTTATCCGACCTGTCTGAATGACGCTGGCTCAAGTGAAAAAACAGTTACAGTGTCAAAAGGCTCCTCAAAAGAATTCTCTATCAACTGAGGCCTATGACAAAGGGACTCATTATCTTGTGTTCTGCTTAACCTGACTCTAGAGAGAATTATTAGAAAGATGGAAAAGAAATACAGGAGACACACACTTTAATAGAATAGTACAATGTGCAGGATACGCTGACAACTAGGATATTCTTGGTGGAGGAAGATGAAGCTTCCTTCGGGCTTTAGGAAATGGAATCAGAGAGCGTGGGAGAGAATATCAACAAGAAAAAAACTATATGGGGCTGACACACACAAAAAGAACATTAGTAGGTCTGCTAGAAGTAGATCAAAAATGTGAGTATTGCTTGGAATAAAAGTGATGGATGCAGACAGGAAATGCCGTTTTGCTCTCAAGTCAAATAAAGTAGAAATACTGACATAACTCTACACAATGGTTTTAAAAATGGTGATGATGAATACATCTGAAACATAAATGACCATCAGCAGAGAAGTGGCTGTTTTTCATTTCTACCCTTACCCCTAAAACTCAATTTTGCATGTTTAGTTTAAATTCTCTTTTCAACAAAGGGGAAGAGCTACAGACAAGGTGTGGGTGTTTTTGGCAATTAGGTTACCTGATTTAACATTTATTTAATTCATAAATTGGACCTGACTCCATGAAAAAGACAGTCTGACCTTAAAAGCTAGAGTCCATGAAAAAGACAGTCTAACTTAAAAGGAGTGACGCTTTTCTGATAGGGATACGCAGCTAGAGACAAAATATCTGCCACGTGAAACTTATCTGCAAGGATAGCTTTCTGCATATATACCGCGCCTATGAAAAGTAAAGGGAGGTGCAGTTTTCGAGCCAGGTTCTGTAACCCATCACATTGCTGTTTCCTGATCTTGTGCTGAAAAGTAAAAGAAATCGGACTGAAAGTCGTAGTCAGTCTTTATTGAATTTATTTTCAAAAGTGTATTTTATATTCTGGGAAAACAACCACATTAAATGGCGTAGTCAGCAGGATGTTTACAACTTCAGTTGAGGAAAACGCCCTTTCAGACAAAGGGCTTGAAAAAAATTCCCAGCATTCACAGTGTGATGCTGTTGTTTTCCAAAGATGGCTGCCAGTGTGATGATATTGAGCCACACATTTAAGTAATTTCCTGACATTTTGAAAAATGCTGAAATGTGAAAAATGGTCTGAGATGCAAATTTTTATATCATGAGTGGATAAATCCATCACAAATAATGATACATTTCACAAAAACAGTTAGTTTCAAAAGAATAATGAGCCAATGTCAACATAGTTACAGTAATGCTACAAAATAGATTTGCTTATGAAAAGCACAATTCTGTTTTTAGGGACTAAGGTTAGTAACGCAGCCTTACTCAACACCCGGGATAAAAAGATCCCACGACTGATTGTTTTATAGTGTTCAATTAATCCTTTAGGGATCAGAAGGAGTGGATTAATTTGGTCGGGATGTTGATGCCTACTCATTTCAACATAACATCCTGGGATTTTAGCAACCATAGAGTCAGGAACCCTGTCTAACATCTTATCTTGTGTCACCCCCCAAATCTCCCATCATTCAAACCAGCTTCAATGGTCAACATTTATCTGGACAATTGTTAATTTTCTCTACAAAAAAATGGAAAAGGTATGTATGTTTAATCGGATAGAAAAAAAAAAAAATTGGGTTTGTTTTATTGTGAAATGTAAATGCTTTCATTGAACTAATTTGATGTAATTGTTATTAATGATTACACAGGGATTTTTCTCCTTGTTTTTAATTGTCTCGTATAAGTCTTAATGTCATTGTAGTCAGAGCCCATCCAAAAAAAAATTTGACGAATTAAAAAATTAAATATAAGTCACCATGTCTCTTCCACTGCTTCCTAAATGTTTGTCCATTTAAAAAACAACCAAAAGGGGTTTGATTTCTTTTGGAAGCGCTTTTAAAACAATGGCATCAGATCTGATACACATACAAAACATTGTTCAACAAAGTTCAGAATATTAAAAACTAAGATTTGCATTGTGGTGGGGGATTGCAAAAAAACTTGGCAGAGTGGGCATATTTGTTACTGTGTGTGCGTGGTTCTCTGTCCTTACCTCAAACAGCCAGTCTCTGCTTAGAATCAGTTGGTTCACTGAGGTTTGGTTCACTGAGGTTTTCTCTGTTAAATAACAGACATCCTGAATACACCTGGAATCTTTCTAGATATTTCCTTAGTTCGTTAATAACGAAAATGAATTCTCAGAATCAGAAGCTGCCAATCATTTTTAATTTTTGTAAATCTAAGACCACCACAAAGCTACTTGAAGACATAATTTCCCCCTGCTTTCCTTCCTTTGCACGTTTGAGAATTATACGCAAAGCAACAAAACTTTTGCAGTTCAGTGTGCAAATACCTTAAGGTCAGAGTTGTTTACATTATAAACGAGGCTCAGTATAACCCTGACTATCACATTTCCTTGTCCTGCAGCAGTGATCGTTTGAAAGCAGAGTGTGAAGCTGTACAAGGAAAAAGAACAGGAAACTCTCATCCAGACTCATTGCTGAGAAGCTGCATCACTGTTTTAATACAACAGAGTACCTTTCAGAGTCCTCCTCTCGGCATACGCAGGGAGGTTTCCTTACAAAAAAGACATTTCAAAGTAAGCGCTGGCATGGCAAATCCAACACAACAAGATTTGGTGGCCCAAAATGCTCCACTGTACATCACTGCCTCCCTTCAGTCTTCATTTACATATTCACAAAACATTTAACGAAGAAGAAGCCCCAGCTCACGAAAAAGTAGAAAACGAATCTTTAGTTCTCCTCCCGAATAATTTAAACCGCTAGGGCGGTACGGGTCAACAAAAACAGCAAAAGCAAGCATCCAAAGTTTTTGAGTCCTTCATAACCGCGTCGAACTGGCTTCTTACAAAACAAAGCAAGTCAAAAATAGACAGTTTATCCAACTTCTCCATCCTGAAGTAGGAACTGACAAACCTTCAAGACTCTTATGTTTTCAATACAAAGAAAATGGTTATACTTGATAAAAAGGAACGATAACAGTAATAATAATAATAATAATTACGTTGACAAAAGTAATGGTAAACAAGAATAATAATAATAATAATAATAATAACAACAACAAGTCCTGTACAATCCGACTGCTGGAGCTTGTGGATAACCTCCATGTCCTTCAGCCTCTTCAATGGCTTCAGCTGTGGAAATGAGGTGCTTCCATGAGAGCTTTCTGTCTGAGTTTCTGTTCTTAGGTCCATCCATCGCTGGAATTCATCTCTCCAGTTTCCTGGAAAATAAAAATCAAAGAAAACAATTTAAAAATTAAGCAGTTTGCTGTGATACTGTAGATATTTGGTTACTAATGCCTTTCAGTACTTGAGCCGGCGGTCAAACTATTGGAAAACTCGTCACTACATTGCCGAGAAAGTATCAAAATCAGGTAATCCACAGGTTTCTCTGGCTTTATTCAAAAGCTAAATTCAGATGTTTAAGTGAAATCTGGTTTGGTAGATTTTTAGCATGGTCGTTCACATTACAAATAATACACTACTCATATCTGTCCAATAAGCAACTTTTAAATTTCTTCAAGAAAACTTACATGTCTAATAATAATAAAAATAATAGTTGATTGATCAGCTGGTACAACATTTGTTGTGCGCTACCTGAGTTAGACAAATTGCACATGGTCTCTTCCCTTGTGTAAGTCGCTTTGGACAAAAGAATAAATGTAAATGTCAGGTGTGTGAGCGTAATTCATCTCAGATGCGACACTCCTTCACAGAAGTAGAAAAAACATCCCTCAGAATACAAACTATAGCACAAACTATGTTAAAGCACTCTTGTGGCTTTATAGACGTCAATGTCTGTATATCACAGGTGTCACAACTAACAGGCAAACTCTGGCTTTCCATCTTGATGAGAAACAAGAATACAACAGATACTCCAATCAGTTTTCTACAGCTTTCAAAAGAATCTACCCTTTTTCATCTTTTCAATTTAAAGCCCTGATGGCAACATGGCCATTTCATGACTATCCCAGTTTTAAAATGTTTAAAATTTAAAAGCTCATAGGATCATTAAAAACTTGTTTTAAAACAAAGTTACTATTCCCAATAATGTTTTTCTTGTTGAGATATTTAAAACTATTTTGGCAGCTTGCGGTGTCAAATAAAGCACATTTAAAAAGTTTTTTTTAGAAATCAAGCTTATGTATGTTATTATTTGTGTTTTTTAGTTCGGCTACTAGTGAAAATAGTTTGTTCTGAAATAATCGTAAAAGTAATAAATCAATGAAATTTTTTTTATGATTATGAAAAAAATCATAAGTAATAAATCAATCTATTATTGTGCTTTGAAAAGTCTAAAAAGCACATTATTTGAATCTGAAGTAAAACACAAAAACGGTCAATCAAAACACCAATTCCATCGAACACCTTTCAGAGCTTTTTTTGTGCTTTAACTTCTAATTTTTTTATTGATTATGGTCACTTTTTTCTCTGGACAATGCTAAAAAAGTTACCTTAGTGTGTTCAGAATCATTAACATATTGAATACATGATTAGAAACATTTTGATCTTGAGCTTAAATATAGCACACTTGCTTTCACATATTACAGTAAAATTCACCAGGAAAAGTAAATTAACCAAATAATATATGGTTCATTTAGTTTTGAACCCAGCGTTAATGGTGTTTTTGACCACATCATTCTTTCAGTAAATGACTAGCACCTGTGCCTTACAAAAATCACTGCAAACTTGTAAAGAAAATTCTCATATCTAAATGGACAGATATATTTGGGAAGACATGGGAAATTGAAATCACGGCTGTACCTGTTCATCTGGAAGGAGAACAGCAGAGGTCAGTCCAACTCATGAACCTCATTCTTGAGGACTGAGGACATCCGGCTACCTTCAGAGACCCTCTTAGCCATTATGTCCCACTGAGGAGCCAGGACTTTGGGTTTGGATACTGTCAAACATTATGAGAATACATGTTATAAAAAACAATATACAAATAAAGATTGTTAGGTACATTCACACTATAAGTGAGCAAACACAGTTCTGATTAAGTTCCAAGTGTAACTGTAAACGAGATTTGATGTTACACACCAAGACCTGAAAGCCCTAATCAGGTTACTTAAGTTTGCATGCCCTCATCAGAATTATTCTTTCACACTTCAGAGATTCCAAGAGACAAAAGCATTAAAAAGTGAAAAAAAAAACCCCAGATGCCAATATAACCTAAAAATGCCAAAACAAAAGCGCTGGTCAATGTTTCCACAAGTAAAGTCTGATACGATAATAAAAATGTAAATCTATTACAAACAACTGGGTTGAAAGCTGCCAATAAACGTCTTTGTTAAGGTGATATCTCCAATGAAAATGTTAAGGAAAGGTAGAAAGGGAGTGAGTCTCAATCTTTTTAAAAAAACAAACGCTGATTTAGCAGGTGTATACAACAGGAAAATCCTTTGTCTTGAATTGCAAATCGAATTGACAAACAAAACAGAATGCTTTGTTTGGTTGGAGATACATTTTACGAGACAATCGTCTATCAGGACGAGACTCGGCTGTTCAGTTTGCGAGTAAGTGGTACAAAATTCTTGAATTCAGTCAGATATGATACGGAATTGCTAACACTTTGCATTTATTATTCTTATAATAATTAAACATGCATCATTAATGCCTAAAGGACCTACTTGAATCTTTTCTTTGAATATTTTCAGTAGAACTTAAAAAAAATAATTTGAAATTGGTTCGAAAACTTGTCTAAAGCTGCAAAGAAAGGTGTGTCTGAGCATCTGTCCTCAATCAGGAGTTCAGAGAGAGCAGCAGCAGTGGGTTCTCGCCCTCTGATCAATGTTCGGCGAGTCGCTTGCAAACTTCAGTATATTCCAAAACTACTTATTTTACTGCATTTTTAACTTCTTAGTAATGTAAAGCGTTCCTTCACTCTACAATATTTCAATACAGAGAGTTGCATTGCCCACAAATATTTTTTCCTTCATTATAGACATATGGGGTAAACTAATGATTGTTGTCTACTTGTATTTCACTTCAGGTTCTCTGTTTTGATTAGCTTATAATTCATTACTTTTTTTAGTTCAGATAAAATGAAATGGTGGGCGACAAAAATAATTTTTTATAGTGTTATCTTCTCCCTCTCGTCCTCGGTTGCTTTTGCACCCCAGTAAGCAGTGTTAACAGTTTTTTAAGTTGCTTGTGATATTTTTTTATGTGTATATTAAATAATGTTATTAAGAACATTTTGGGTTCTATTGTCTGCATTTTTCTTTTTTTGTACTGTGCCAAATCTTTTATTATTTTAATTTTATTACTTATTCTTACATTCTCTGTAAAAATGTATTGTATCTCATGTGTTACTTAGCATATACCTCGTTAGGTATTACAAACTAATTAAAAGGTTAGGTTATTAGTTACACTATGGTGTTTCACCAAAAAAATTATATGTTACCGGAATATAGTACTTTTGTAATACATCATTGCCAACAGTACCTTTTGTAATTTGTGTGGTTAGCGAGTGATTCACATGTTAAGTCAAAATCATGATACAGAATCCATGCGGAGAAAGCAGAGGGTCTACATCTGGACACTTGATATGATGTAGCGGCACAGAGAGCACAGCTTCGTCCTACACACCGACCAAGTTTAATGGTTTGAACTTTTTCCACTATTTTAGGGCAGCATAACCAGTAACAAACTCTCTGGAGCAGTCACGTGAGGGAAACGATCAATAGCGGCAGGAAGTGCAAGGGTTTCTATGAGACATGAGAGTTTCTGAGTTACTGAGTTATTGTCTTATAAAAACAAAGGTATTAAATGTTTTTAAACAAATAATTACCATTGGTAATGATAACATTATCATTGTTTATTTAAAAAACACAAAAAACAACAACATGAAGTCATGGATTCCATTATTATTCCTTCCTCCCACCAGATCAGAAAATTAGATGTCAACTTTGACCTACGGCATACTCTGTAGTAAATCTAGTCAGAAATTAAAAAATTAAAAAATTAAGAAAACAGGATAAAAGGTGTTTTTCAACAGCAGTTTTCCCTTTTGAACGACAGCACCCCTGTGATGCAAAACTGTATTACACACATCTGCAAACCGCTCTAAGATAATGCATTCGGCTCACTGCACAACAGACCAGGATTAAAGAAAGGGATCTGGAAACCAGCATGTCAGATCTTATCACAGGGTAACAACTAGGACTGAAAACTAATATAGAACCAATGAGATGTTTGCTACTGGAAGTCTCATAAGAATTTAGACAGAATTGTGCCAAGATCTTTGTTAATTCCCTCTAAAGCTTTGATGGAGACGAGAGGGAAGAAGATCAGATAAATCATCAGAACACGGGTGCCATGTGCCCATGAAAACCCTCTCAGAATTGAGCGTGGTGCCTTGGGTCTGTGTTTTTGGGGTCTGATCTCCCACAGGACTAATGATCCATGTGAGTCACTGCTGATCGGTTACCATGACAACCCTGAAAGCCATTCAGAGATTAAAATAGAACGAGTGCGCATGACTGTGTGTTTTCCTGCATTGGGGGTTGGTGGAGGTATGAGTGGGAGATTTTCAGACGGACTCAAAATATGATATGATTTTCAGACAGACTCAGTTCAGCACGGACTCAAAAACCCACTCACTTTCCAAGCCGTTGTGCTGTTCGTAGTTGCGTTTGCCCAGGATGGTTGGAGAGCCGTTGTTGAGAATAGGCATGGATTTGATGGGTGTCAGGCTGGCTGTGGAAATGGAGATTCCTCGCGGTGGGTCTGGTCTGGGTGGGCGAGGGTGTGCCTCTGGAAGTGTATTTGAGAAGAAAAGATTAGAGTAGAGTTGCTTGAGAATTAATTTTTAACACAGCTTCACTTACCGAGATATCGAACCACTGACTCTAAAGGTTTTCTTGCTGTCTGCTTTAAGGGTGCAAGCTTTTTGGACATATCTGGCATACGCACAGTACCTGCATTATAAAACAAAAATATGCATCATAACTAGAGGTGGGCATAGATAATTTTTTTAATCTAGATTACTTTTGAAACGAGTCTAGATTCAAATGCCTCATTTTAATTCTGCCAAAGGCATTTCGAATATGTATTCAAGAAAACGGCTATTTTAAACAGTTAAGCAGTAGTGTATAAGTAATTTATAAGTTGAAAAAAAAAAAACAAGTACTTTTAGTTCATTTAAACACAAGGATGTGAATTGTATAAAAACATGATGAGAGTGCCGGAAGGACCCCAAACAGATGTTACTAACAGCTTCGATAGACAAGACTCTCCTCATCCTCAAAAAACACTTTTTATAAAGATTTGTTAGCAGAGGACAGTGCTTGGGATCGAGTCATTGAGGGTGTCAGTGCTGAAGATAGCACTTCCTGTTTTAATCTGTTAATGAGAGCTAGAGGAAACTCCAAGTTTTATTTTATGTGTCCCATCAAACTTATATACCAATAATGCTCATGATATGCTATAATAAGTGCTTAAAGGAAAATAAGAGATTAAATGAATAATAACAAAAATATTAAGCATGTTAAAGCTTTAATCAAAGCAATAACTTGCTACATGTGTTTAATCAAGAAATGTGTTAAGTTATTTGTGGAGCCTGCTCCATTGCTTGCACTCAGCTAATGTGCAATTTATTTCATTAAAATTAAAGACTAACTTTCACTTATTTTTTTGATTGCTAATCAATAATAACACTCTATACACATGAAAAACTTCTAAACATAAAAAGCAATAACATGCTTCAAACACCTCTGCTTGATATCCAAACTAAAGCAGGAATATTAATCAGGTTAACAGCCAACATGAAGTGTGCATCTTTAAGCTCTAATTTACCACAACAAAACGATCTTTATAAATCTAACAAACACAAAAATAATTTTTAATATAAAAAATTTAAGTTTTAATGTTCAAAGAAGATAAATGCTTTGTGAAGTTATTTTTAGTCTCACATTCATAGCTATCACGACAAGTTTAGCTTTCGTCAGAAAGAATCAAGGAATCGCTAAACAAATGATTCTGAACTTGCCTTCAAAAGATATAAAAGGTGCTTGGGTCAGCTGTGAAGTTAAACTGATTAAGTTATGAAAAATAAACTTCAGGAGCAAAACAAAAATACTATATGTATGCCTGTATACATCATCAATTAGTGAGAGTATTTCTGTCCTATTTTTAGGAAAAGAGGAACGGGGAAAGAGAGAAAGAAAAAATAGAGAGAAATATATATAGAGAAAAAAGAAATAGAGAAATAAAGAGAGAAACAATAAAAGAGAAAGAAAGAATTAAAGAAAGAGAGAAATAGAAAATAATTAAAGAAAGACAACTAAAGAAAAAAGAAATTAAGAGAATGAAAAGAGAAAAAAAGAAATAAATATAAAAAAAAGAAATAAAAAAAGACAGAGAACATAATAAAAGAGAGAATGAAAAATGTAGTCAGAGAAATAAATAAAGAGAGAGAAAGAGAGACACACACACACTCACATTCTGCTTTGACTGTGGCAGTGTTGACCGGTGTGTACGGGTGTCTAGCCAAAAATCTAGATCTCAACAGGTCCTGACAGACTCGCCGTGCTGTTTTAGTCATCTGAGAAGTGTGCAGGTAAAACGCCTGTCTGGTCTTCACTGCAAACTTTGGGCTGCCGCTGTGTCTCACTGGCTGACCATGAGGACTCTGAACACAGACAGAGGAAAATGTGGTTTAATCCCATGGTACCCACTATTGCTATTTTCATCCCAAATCTGCTTCTCACATTCTATATCTGTTCAGAATGCTTTTTTTTAAAGTGGTCATGATCTGGAATTCTTGTACAGTTCAAGGATGTTCATTTAAATCCATAAAGCGATGTTTAAATCATGATTTTCAGGCAGCAAGACATTTTTAAATCAGAAAACAGGAAGAAAGTGAAGAGACAAACGATAGAAAAAGGAAGGAAGAGAAAATTAGAGGAAAAAGTGAAAAAGAAAAAGGAAATTCAAAAAGTATAGAAAAAAGAAAAAGGAAGGGAAGAAAAATAATAAATGAAAAAAGAACGGTAGAAATTAAAAAAGCAAAGAGAAAAAATGGAAACGGAAAGAACAACAAACAAAAGAAAGAAAGAAAGAAAGAAAGAAGGGAAAGAAAGAATTTAAGAATGGAAATAAAATAATAATGGAAAAGTTAAATATTAGAAAGAGGCTTAGTACCAAATCCACCTTGATGCTTATTGTACACTGAACAACAACAAAAAATAGCCTTTAGTGATTGTTTAGATAAGAACGAGCGAACAACACGATTGATTTTACATGAATAAAAGATGAAACATTTCTGGATTCTCAAAGTCATTCAGTTCTCTTTCTTAAATCAACTTGTACTTTTCAAAAAGTACCGAAGTCAAACTGTAGACAGACTAGAAAAACATCAAGATAAATAATAAAGAAGGCTGAGGCTCAAGCTGTGCTGAATACCAGTGAAAAGAAATCAAGCTTTTAAGACGGAACTTAAAACGGTAAAAGAAAGCAGCTAGTCTTACATCTAGATTTAAAGTATTCCAGGAGGAGCTAATCAGCTGTGGTGAATACAAAGTGAGGAGCAGAGAGACCAAACAGAGGGAGTCTGTTTAAAACTTAATGATATATATATAGCAATATAGTCTCTAGTCCAATTTGCAGTCTGCAAGATACTCAATTCCAAAGAAAATGAATATGGTAAATTTAAAGTGTTTTGTTGCTCACCTCATGTCCCACTGACTTTGCCTCTTTGAGCAACTATTCCCAGACTAAAACTAGAAAATGTTTCACATAACCTCGTGTTTTAGTCTGAGAACTTTCTATGCGCTTTGAAGTCCATAGGAGAGAGGAGTATAGATCCTCTAGAGCAGGGATCGGGAGTCTTTTTGGCTAAAACTAAATACAATTAAATGTGTGCCTTTAATGCAAGACCAACACTTAAAGTACAATACATCTACGCATTTGTTTTAACATTGATACGTGGTTACTAACAATGACAAATAATGTACTTGCTACCATCAATGCTTTGTAGTCTGGTTGGTACATGGTGAAGACAAGATTCATAATCTGAGTATCATTCATTAATTTGATTTTCAATTTAAAAATAAATTAGTTTTTTCATATTTTATGTTAAAACAAAAAAGAATAAAGGGGGATTTCTTTATTATTCTCGGTTAGCACAATGAATGACGAGCTGTGTCACTTTAAGCTTTACAATTTTCCTTTTTTGGAATGAGTTGCATGACCCAGGGGTTTAATTGACGTAAAGAATGGTGTTTTGTTTTGAAGGGGAGTATGAAAGCTGCAGCGATGTAAGCAATGGCTAATATAGCATAATTAAAGTTTTATACTCATTTATTATTATTATTATTATTTTTCTGTCTGGTGCATAAATCTTTAACTGCATGTATGTATGTATGTATGTATATTTATATTTGTATGCATATGTGTAGAAAGATGCGAACTACTTGGATGTACTAAGGTAGGTATCTAATATTACTTATTTTACTTAATCTCATTTTCAACTCAATCTTGGCCATTACCTCTCACCTTCTCTTTCCCCCTCCAAAACTTCTCTATCTCACTTTCCCCCTCAATTACTTCTCTCCTCTTTCCCCTTTCTTTTTTTTAACACCTTCCTGTCCTGATGTATGTTTATATGATTGATTAATGTAATTATTGTGATGAATGCGAATAAAATAAATTAAAAGCAAAAAAAATAAATTAAATTAAAAGGAATACTCAATATATAACATCATCAATTCTCTGGAAAGAGCAAAACTGACCAACTCATACGAAGCACCTCCCTTCTCACGGGGCTGCTTTGAAGTAGGACAGGACAGGAATTAAAAAAAATAAAATAAATAAATAAAATAAAAAAAGTTTTATACTCATGCCTCAACTTCAGAGACTGTGGGCATTGAGAAATGCTCTGAAAGGAGCGCATGAAGATATTGTGTTCATCACATTCTATAAAAAATAAGCCACATGACAAAAAAAGAACATGGGAGACACAATGAGGTAAGCCACAGATAAAAATATAGTATGTGCGCTAATCATAAATACACGAGATCTCATTGTAATCTGTTTTTTTTCACATAGGTAACAAGCTAGTAGAAGTGCAAAGACACTACTGTATAAAACCACCAAAAGCTTCAATCAAACATTTTATTTATTTCAAATTCAGGGACATCGTTCTCATCCTTGCTGGTCCTCCTTCAAAACCCATTGTTGCTCAAGTCAATCATTGTAAAAAGTTGTCCATGTCATTAAACTTCTGGGTCACGCTGAGCATTTGCAAAAGGAATATTCGAGAACAAAAAGTGCCACAAGCTTGTCATCTAACATCCAGGGAGTAGCTAAGGATGGACAGAACAAAAATAAAGAAAAAAAGAGAATTGCGATTCATAAAGATGAATCACTTTATGAAAAGTGTGCTCAAATAGTTCCTGTTTTGAGCATTGCATTCATCAACACGACTTCATCGTGTATCATCTTGCATCAAGTTACGGTGAGTGAATGAACTTATGAACTATTAATGTAAAACAATTTAATGTATTAATGCATTTTGATATGAAGAATAATAATTGCTAATTTGATATATAACACTTTTTGTTAAATCATGTTATCTAACAAATGCCTCTTTTTGTGAAGTGTTTGAAATACTATAGTTTTCCATCTTTGAAACAGTGATATCACATACACTTAATATAATAAATCTTATATACATATATTTTACAAGCTGAGGATTGTTATTTACTGAAGTTATTTTTTAGCCGTTGTCAATGATCTAATTTTTCATAAACAAATGTTTAATACAATGCTATGCTTTTAATAATAATAATAAAAATAATAATAATAATACATAATAATAAAGTACTGTTCAGTAATTTTGTTTGTTTAAAAACGTAAACCTTTTTATAAATTAGAGTGAGTTGTTCAATCATTTATTATTATTCAGATGTATTAATAAAAGTAGTTTGGTACCAAACTAAGACACAAAAACATTAATTGAACAAAGTTGGTACCGAGAACCGTGGATTTTCACTGGTATCGATACCGAATACTGAAATTTTGGTACCGTGACAACCCTATTAGTTTTATTTATTTTCGCCATCATCTTCGATAAAAGGGTTTTTGTAATTCCCTAGCTGACAAGATGATTAAATGGAGAAAAAGTTACCTCCAGACCTCATAACAACCCATTTACATTACGTGTTATCCAATGAAACTCAGGTACAGCTCTGGAAGACAGCTGCGATTGGCACTCTGAAAATGAGCGATAGCAAACAAAATGGATTATAATACAAGAGAATGTTTCTTTTTAAGACTTGTCTGTGAGGCAGATGCAGCCATTAAAAAAGCCACATCTGGCTAGTGAGTCACATGCTCCAGACCCTTGCTTTAGAGAAAACAAACATCCCATATTGATGTGTACAAGAGGAGTGAAACAAACGTTACACACCAGGTTGTTTCGATTAGGTCCAGGCCGTTCTCCATCCAGTCTGGTGGGCATCTTCAGACCTCCGTACTTTTTCCAGTATGTCCAGCAGGAAGCACAGAGTCGACACTGCATGTTGGGAGGCCCCCAGGAGTACCACTGAAACGAGCTGGTGGCTATGAGCCAAAACTTGAGATCAATGTGACTGTAAACTGCATTTGCTGAAGTGGAGCATTTCTGATTTAAAGATTTGAAATTGTGCTCTTTAAAGAAGAGTTGCTAAACTAATCATGTTTACCATTCACAGAGCTGAGCAGATACTTACTGTAACAGCTCTCGCATGCTCGGCCCAGTACCAGGGGCTGACCCGGGGCTCCTGGAAGAGCTGCCGCTCCGTTCACCAGCCCTGGCTTCACGCTGTTGATGCTCAGCTGGTTGGGGTTTGGCTTGTTACTGAAGAGAACGAGCATTACTTAACTTTTTTAATCAGAGAGCACATGTATTAAGGTTGAACCACCTTTCTTCCTGGTGAAATACTCACTAGTTGGGGATGTAAACCTGCTTTAGTTTGCTCTCAGCTTCAGCTGCTTTTAATCGTTTCTAGGTGAAAGAAGGAGCGGTGTGTGAAAGTGAGTCAGGTTTATTTCTAAGCACTGAGACTTGAGATTCACAGATAAATTACCTGCTGGACGTATCGGTCTGTTGTCTTCCACATATAGTAATACTCAATGATGCTGGTCAGCGACTTCCATGGCAGCTGGATATCAGCATAGAAATAAATCATTCCCTGTTTGCTCAGAATTTTTTTTTTTTATAATTTGCATAAATATATGCCCAGAGGACTGAGGTGAAGATTTGAAACTTAGGTTGTTAATAACAAACTTAAAATCATAAAAAAAACATGCTAACAATACGAGGGATGCACCTATACAGATATCAGGCCAGATGCAAAGCTCAAGTACTCATTAATATATCACACACTTGACAGGCTGCAGTTATGTGATGTTGGCACTTATTTTTTTCTTTTTAATCGATGGCACATTCGTGTATAAAACTTTGAACTCAAAATTAGGATAGGTGTGTGACGACCTTTAAACACATTATGAAGAAATGAGAATTTCTAGAATTACAGTTAACAACACCAGCTGTTCCATAAATACAAGGAGGCTTTTGTAAAATTATTAGTTTAAGTGTGTCAGCACTTGTAAAAAAATGCTACTTACTAAAAAAAAACAACAGGCATCATTATTATAATCTGTGAGCACCTGCGAAAAATTATCGGTACTTATAATCTGCCTTTAAAAATTGGCATCGGTGCAACTCTAACCAATACCCATCTGGCAACTTATGATTAAGAACTCTAACTTTAGATTCTTATCTGTTTACAGTCGGGATGAGATATATTATTCTGTAAATATAGTTTTGACTTGTTTTACACTTCATGCAAACATTAAGTGTTCATAAGTTGTTTACATTAAAATATACTATTCACTCAAACATGCTTTTCTAATTATGTGTCACAATAATGAGTTTTGGATTGCATATTTTCTATACAATGTGACTTCCAACATCACAAATAAGGGTGTATCCAAATATACAGTTTACTACAGATACTAACCACAACTGAAATTTAATTTCCCTTCCTTTTTTACAGTGAACAAGTATGAGTCCTGCTTTAGCGTGAGCCCAGTTTCCATGAATGGTTCCTCCCAGTTTCTCTGATTCAACATTTCTGGAGGCTGCTTAAAGATTACGCCCTCATTCCTGCAGTTATAGGCATTAGCCAGCAGAGAGCAGAGCTAAACATGAACCTGGCACACTCACAGCTCCCTGAACAAAGGCAGTCCATCACTCCTTACAGCCTCTGCGCTTTGCCTTTAAACCTAGTAAAACCTCAGTCTACAAGCATGTAACCACACTTTTCTCATGAGGCAAGTGAGCTTACAAAGTCTTGCTGGATGTCTGTGAAGTCTTTGCCGTATTTCTCCAGTGCTTCCTCAAATAGGTTGGCTTCAGATGAACTCCATTCCTCCATTTCATCCCGGCAAAGCACAGGGCCCCCCTGAGGCACCAGTGCAGCGATGGCCCGCGTCATGTCATAGCCGTTCTTATGCAATGTGTCCATGGCATGAAACTAGAGTGGGAAAAAGAAGACATTTCAAAACTAGCACACAAAAACCGTTGATATATCTAGTGCACGTATGTAATTACATGGTCTCTATGGAATATTTTAGGTTAAGTAAACAACAACTTTATGAAACATGTATTTTTAAATATTTCTCCTGTGAATTGTTGGTGAGTAAGCGCGTTGTATTAAGCTTGTAAGGAGCATCTCTTCTTGAATGTGCTGTAACAAATAATAAAGTTCAGGTCCCAGGCATGGTCATAACATTCTGTACACTATAACTTACATCTGGTTGGGAGTTTATATTATTATTGTTCTATTTTGGGGCGCCAGAAACATTTTTCGCAGTTCATAGGAGCTACAAAAACAGTTAAATTTCCCGGTTTGCACTATTGCAGTAAAAACACAACCCCAAGGTGATCCCTGCTATTGTGGATTTTCACAAAATCTCAGTCATTCGTGATAACATTAGCGATTGTGTTTGAAGGTCACCACACATCTATGTAAACATAAATTCTGTGCCGGGGACTTTCACACTTCTGCTGATGTAGTGACACTCCTTGCTGTTACTTGGTGCTCATTGAAACGAAAGTGACAAGTTCAAGACAATAATATGCCACGTCATGTTTCCCTCCTTTTCGCCCTTGTTTTGGTAGTCATTATGGGACCCAAACAACTCTATACATTTGAGCACCAACGTGATATGCTTTTTAATATTGATCCTCTTTTGTAAATTTGATGTGAGTGTGTATCAAGTGGCTATTTTATGTCTCGAAAGTACTCTGAACACATGATCAAAAGAGCCTCTCTTTGGTGGACAATGAGACTACACATCCTTTTTCTTTTCACTCCCACCAATATGATCGCCAGACATGTGAGCTCTCGTCTGCGCCTAAAATTTTGGGTTCAAAGCATGTACACATGAGTCATTTTGTACTGAGTATACACATAAGTGTGGAGTCGCCTTAAGTCCACAGCTCTGAATAGTTCCAGTCAGCATCTATCTCAGTCCTGTACTTGTTGTTGATCCTCAGACATCAAGGAAAAACTCATTCTAATAGCAAAGCCATGCTCATATTCCACATTCTCTGTTTCTCTTATTGTTCATGCTCTGACAAGGCCAGGGCATTGTACAATAAACGTGGCTTAACAAACTCCTTATTACAGGATAGGTTTTGATTTGACAACGCAGATCAATTTTAGAGGTCTGCATTTAACTGAGTTAACATAAAAAAAAGATATTGTGTGTTATTGTTTCTCTGCCTATTCTCCAGGCCCAGTTCCCTCACAGTTATTTTCTGTCAAAGCATAACTTTCATCCAGAAAACATCAATCCTAAAGATACACCTTTAAACAGAGCAGCCATAAATGTTTTCATTTAAAATTAATATTTAGATTATTTTTATTTATCATTTCATTATTAATTAGAATAAAACTTATGATACATATACTATTTAAGGACTCACATGTATATTAAATAGCAATGTAAATACAACTATCACCTTTTTAATAATAAAATCTTAGCTTATCTTGTGAACAAAATGTTTAATATCAAGAATTTCACCCCCAAAAAAAGCATTTTTATGTTCACTGTACCAAATAATATATAAACAAAAGGTATATTTTAAGTTAGCAATTAAGTTTTTTTTTATGTTTCTTACTATTTCAAAAGTTATGTCTGAACAAAAGAAAATGAACAATTCCATTTAATTTAAATTAAAGTCTTTGGAAAAGTATGGTAAGGCAAAACCCAATACGATTTTAACTGTTGCACAGAAGCCATGTGAATAAGGCCTGTAAAGTAAACTTTGAGAATGGTATCAAACTTAACAATTCAAGAGTATTTTTAGACGGTATTTGTGAAATTGCATTGAGATTTTCTGTTTACTATGAAATATAAAAAGGCATTATTTTCCAGGGAGCTGTACTTCAATCCTTAAGTACTGAAGCAGATCAATGATCCGAATATTGTGAAAACATCCACTTCTACCAGGCCAATGAACGATGAAGGAAAATAAATGTGAGGGCAGGGATTTGAGGTGCCTCCTCAAAAAAAAAAAATCACATCATCATTAAAACCACATCACTAAGACTGTCTTTGCTATTAGGTAGGCTGTATTTGAGATTTCAGAGGGATAAGAGGTCTCGTCACAGCATTCAAATGTAATTACATGATACACACAAAAACAACATCATCATCAGGACATAATCCACAATGAGATGATTAATCCCTTTTAAATAAAAAGTAATGCATTTAAAACCATTTCAAATGAGACCAACTATCCCAGAGGGTTGAGTTTTTCCATCTACAGGAGTCATCTAACAATTAGCATGTTTTTGACTACCGTGTGAATCCTTCAGTAGGGTGTGGAGTGTGTGAGCTGTGCTGTACCAGTGTGATGTCTCTGGAGGCTGCAGCAGCGCTCATGTGCAGACTGGGCTGCCGAACAGAACTGCTGCAATCAAGCGCCCGTGCGAATGTACCCACAGACCTGCGGTGAGGGGGTGGGGGAGGAGGTGTTAGAGGGAGCGGATGAGTGAAACAGAGCCTGATATCCAGATTTAGATTACAAAAGAGAACAAAGAGCTGTTAAGTCAGACAGCTTTCGTGATCCAAGTTTTTGACTTATAACATTTTTCTCACAACTGTGTGCCAAAGCAAAAAAATAAGAGAAACCATGTTACCGTGCTACAACAAGAAACTGGTCGATCTGCTTCTCACTGAGGGCGCTGCTAGGATCCCACACCTTCTCTTCCAGTTTTTCCAGCTCCCGTTCATCCTCTTCTCCTGGAAAAGAAACATCAACTAAATAAATACACAGCATAACATGGACCAAATTAAAGAGGCTTTGTGTGCCTCTTTTCTAAACCCAAGTTTGATCTAAAAAGCCTCAGCTTATAATGATCTCAATAGGACGTAAAAAATTACTAGTTAAAAAAAAAAAACATTTAGAGATTAATTGATGAGAGTGTTTTAGTGGGTGTGTACAACCTTTTATAGAATTATTTAACACAAGAGTAAAAGAAAAGCCAAGGCATGAAGATCAGACAAGACAAGGGGCTAAAAAAGTAAAGACAACAGGAGATGAGTAGAGAAGCCAAGACTAAATAATAGAAAAGCAGAGACAAGAGGTATTGATAATTGAAAACAAGAGGAATGAAGACAAGAGAAAGGAGTAGGAAATTTGAGACGAGGAGTAAAAAAGCTGAGGCAAGAGGAGTAGAAATATTGAGGCTTAAGTCTTATGGTGAGCTTCCCCTGAGAGCAGCTATTCTCCTATTGGTCAGATTATACGCACAACGCCTTCCCAGAAGCGCTCCCCCTCTCTTCATGCATGCTTTCAGTTTTCATATTGTGTCCTAAATTAGTGAGCATTTTAGTGTTGTTTTTCTGGCAAAGCGCATTTTATAGTCAAGACTCTCCTCCGCTACCATTCGTTCTACTCCTCCTCCTCCGACATGTCACCACATTGCCTTACTCGAAAGTTAGGGGTTATTATTTTTCATTCATTCTATTCTGATCTCATTATTGTATTATTATTTATTCGATTTATAATGTGTACCTTTGAGGATTGAAGAATCCTACTTTATAATTCTCAGACTTTCCATCTTATTTTAAATTCTTAGTGTTGTTTCTGTGAGGCTTGGAACGGATTATGTATTTTACATGTAAAACTTGCTTCGGCATGCAGAAAATGCCAGCATACGAAGGCCACCACGGAATGGATTAATTTCGTATCTCGAGGCATCAATGTATGTAAATCTACAAACATCATGCTCTGGATTCACTGCAGGTTTTATTTAAGCATGGACCAGTTCCCAGTTTGTTTAGCTTCACATCACATACATATAAGTATGATTATGAAGGTTTCTGTGTGTTCTCTGTCCTGGCGCGCACCTGTCTCTGAAAGTTCATCCAAAGATCCTCTTACTTAGTATTTTTCTGGTACTTGACAAATGCCGGTCAAGTTACTATGAATGTTAGTTTACCAAAGAGTTGGACGCTAATTTGTTACCAAGCAGCATAACATTTTTTTCACACTGTCCAGTTTGGTTTGGACTGCAATAAGACGAATGTTTTAATTTGTTATCTCCCCATAATACACGCAATCAAGAAAAATGATTGTCACGGGGTCTCTTACTTGTCTCCTGTTCTTGTGGTTCTTAAACATTATATACCCAGCAAACCAGAGATAATCAACACTTATGTAAAACCTTGAAAGAGAGTTAATACAGCAGCTCAGGTTGCGTCATGTAAAGGAAGGGCTTTAACAAGTCCCTAAAATTATTCATTTTGGAACTGTGACCAAAAACTATCAAATTAAATGCACTTTATAGGAAAACTAAAGTGTTTTGACCTTGCATGCTGTACTAAAGGAACTTCCAAAACCAAATAGGGAACCTTTCAATATCATAATAGGGGCACTTTAGCTCAGCGCTAACCAACTCTACATTAAGACAGAGAGAGGTCTCACCATCATTGAGGAGGTCAGTGACGTCTGCCTGGTATTTATTCCCCACTCTGATCTCTCCCTTATCAGCCAGCAGAGTCTTCTGCTGGGGGTCATACACTAGTGAGTAGAAAAAAGCATCCTGGGAAGACAGGAGAGAAGCTCAAGTCATGGTTATTTTAACCCTTAAAATTGTCCATTTTTACAGCAAAGACAACTACGCAACATTTTTACTGCTCCTAAAGCATGCACCTCAGGGCTAAAGTATGTTTTTGAAAATTCACCAAACAAAAGAACCGGTGTGCCCCAGCATTCAAGATATTAGAGGAGTCTCCAGTCTCCTCATTACTAAATATGAGGAGGAACATACTGGGTCAACACACTGAATTATTCATCTGGATCGGGACTCAACACGAGCTCTCATCCAGGCATACACACACATGAGCTCAAGAGTTGCCTTGTGAAGACACTTGTGAATGGAGATGAGAAGAATGAAAGCAAATGCATGCGTAGAAACAATGCACCTGAGTGCTGTCGCAGAGACTCACCTCGCGGTCTAAATAGGACTTGAGTGCCTCAGTCTCGTTCAGAAGGGTAACGCAGCATTTCCCCCTGAAAAAAGCAAAAGATTGCATAGTGCTTGAGGTTCTGGATTGCTTCATATAACCCCATATGCTTTCTTTCTGCTGGATATTCATGTATTGTTCGTTAACATGGCTGTGGGATTGTGCATTTTACTGATTGTCTCATCAAAATATAAAATATCCAAAGCTGGCTGTACAAGACAATGTAATTATTTACACAAACTAGGCAGCAAAGTCTTCATTTTCTTGAAATGAAGAGTTTCAAAATAACAACAAAAAAAAATCTGCTTTTTACATCAGAATCACAGTGTTCAAAACGTGTAAAACATCATCTCAATCAAAACAAAAGTGTACACATTCAAGGTTTACTTCTGCAATACACAACAATACCATTGGTGAATAACACTGAATTGTCAATAGTAATTGATTTCATTCGAATCAAGCTTGAATTTTATATGCTAAAAGGCCACTTCCAGATGAACTCCAAGAAAGACTTGAACAATCTTAACATTAAAACAAGTGCAGACTTAAAATAAAATGTGATTAGAAAAGACCATAATTTTCTACATAACAAATTAATGCTCCTTTTTAAGTGAAGTTGCAGTTCAAAAAACACATGGACCATTTATTAAATTATTTATGAGTATTATAATCTTGAGTGCCCAATTCGACATCTGAACCCCGACATTGAAACCCGTCCCACTCACATTCAATACAGACTGTACGTTCACCAATAACCCGAGTCTTTAATCAACAGAGAGACAGAAATATCTTTGCGCACACAAGAGGGCGCGAGAAAGATCTGGCCTTCAGATCAGTGAGCTGGTTCTTGACCCTTGACCTTTACTTGAAAGAGCCGGCTCATTCACACATTACTACTGTCTTGCGAAGGAGAGGTCATGATCAAGAAGGTGGATTAAAAAAAATCATTCTGGAAGCATAATTTCTATGTAGCCTTTTGTGGAACCCAAAGGTTGCAAGACAAAAGCAAATGAAATTATTTGATCTTGAATTTTGCTCAATAAGATAGTCTTGTTTTGTTACACTATTCGATTTAGCTTCTCAACATAACACACACATGTTCGTTCCATTGCCTGGAAGTCCATCTTGCCATCATGAACGAAATGCTGGGAAGAGCCTTTTCTGGCAGAAAGTTTTAACATCAGTCTTCTTGGTCCACCCTTTAGTCTTACCGTCTCTATAACATCCAGAGAGGATTTAATGTTTGGAAAACATGCGTCTGCACTTCTTTTTCTTAATTAGCACACACTTGATCATGAATGAAAGAGAACATTTTCATCTGGTTTACTCAAAACATCAATTTCATTGCATTGACCCTTAAAATGAGTCAGATGATAGCCAGTAACAGAGCTGCCTGAGTGAATGAGAGGTTAACTCTCAACCATTAGACCAAACCATGACAAAAACGAAAGGAGCCAAAGCGAGAGTGTGTGAATCACATGCTACCGCTAATGAGAGCAAGTCTGCTCAGCAACTAGTGAGAACACACATACACACACTGAGATCCACACGAGGCACCACACACACTGAAGTGTTTTGTGGCTTTTACCTGATGTGTGTGGCTGGCAGAGACTCCAGCTGTCTGGAGAGGAAGAGCTCTCGATGTCTCAGCTGATGCTTTTGCTGCTCTGGCAAATCCACCATTTCAGGGTTCTCCATCTCTTCTTCCATTTCTCCTAAAGATACAAAGAAATGTGTACATTATTCAACAAATCTTCAAAATTCAACAATACTGAAGAAGGATGTTGACATTTTATGTAGATGCACTGTTAACAATAGCTAATGGTGCAAAAACCACCATCAGTGGAACATTTTTAAAACATAACTTTGCCTCAAATTAAATGGGAAAGAAAAAACAGGGTTTTTAATAGTTAGCAGGCTTTAATACCAAATAAGGTTAGGCAATCTGAGGCAAAACAAAATAATAAATTTTTCTGTTCTTATTAATGGATAAGCTAACTGCATACTGAACTCTGAAACTTCATTCAGTATTTTCCCAGCTTTTTTTCTGAATATGTGTCACCACATCAAACATTGCACATTGGACAATTTTGAAAGGTGTGACGCATAATTTGCAAAAACACACAAACAAACACAAAAGGTAAAATGGTGTTGTATTTGCGATTATAATTTTTAGTGTATATAAACACAGATTAGGAACCTTCTGAATGTACTTCGAAGAAGCACTAGCTAATTTTTTAGCATATCTTCGTATGTTTGGAATTAAAAACCTTATATCCTGTTCGCCACACTTTTTTTGCAATCCGCTGCCACAATTGATTTTTTTAGCTCTTAGTTTTTATGATAACTATTTAGACACCTATTGTATCAGATCTGACTTTTGTTTACTACTTTTTTGGGGAATGGCACTTCTTTGGGGTGGCTAAACCCCAAAGATACTGGAAGAGTATCTTAGTTTCTTAGATACTGGAAGTTCCCTTCCAGTATCTAAGAAAAACACAAGAAAAGTGTTTGTACGTTTTGAGTGTTTTGGACGCAGTGTGTTTGTGCAACAGACAGTGAGTTAGCTATTTTTTATAAAATTATAAAATTTTATAAAAACTCTATAAAACTTTTTTTTATATAAATTATTTTATTTATGAATTTCTATTATTCTGTTGCTGTCTTCTGAGTACAGAAAAATGGAAAAAATGTATAATTTGATAAGCAATCAAAACCAAACTTAACAAAATGTGCTTTATTGTAATAATAATTATAATAAATATAATTGTGATAATTTAAAACCATTTCAAGGTACAAGACCCAAAAGGAATTTTTTGTTATTTCGGCTGTATTTATTATCCAAGTCGTTATCCTTTGTTCACACTGAAAAGACGACAAGCTGGAATGTATGGCAGGTATTTAACATGTAAATTCAATAACACATGACTACACCGGAAAAGCAGATTAATGGAGCAGATATTGTGTTGTTGTGACACATAGCAGGTTTTCAAGAGGAGAGCCAGAGAATTCAGAAATCTAAACTTTCAGCATAAATCTACTTCTTTCAACCAATCAGCTTGCTTTAAACATGTGACACATTGCATGGAGGGACATCTTAATAGTCTGGGCATATTTGTTTTGAGCAGGTGCTACCCCATCTCCTGGTCCAGGACCACTGCTACAGAGGGCGTCCTTTTTCAATTATTTGAATTGCTCAAGGAAGAGAGGAGTTTTCATTGCTTTTTGAAAGTTGCCTTTCTGACTGAGGTGGGGAGATTATGCCGATCATTATTGGGAAGAGAAATCATTGTTCTCCCTTTCTAAGATTAAAAAATTAAGCACAAATTTCACTACTATGAACATCTACAGGACAATTGTCTTTACTGGATAAATGTGTTACAAAGTAATGAGTGGAAGAGTGATTTATCCAGCTGTGTTTGACAGCGACTGAGAAACAGCATTATGAGCAAACATGAAAATGATCATGTTAATTCCCTCTCTTTAAACAGTTCAACAAAAAAAAGCGTTATAACAAATACTCAGTAGCTACAGGCAAAATACAATCTTTTTACAGAGCTCACATGTATGTGCCGTATGCTGGCAGGATGCAGCAGAGAATGATAAGTAGGCAGAACTGGTTAGAAAGGGTGCAAAAACCACTGAGCGTGCTTCAATTTATTTGGATTTTTATTAGTGAGAGAGAGCAGGAGAGAGAAAGATACATGGAAATAAAGAGAAAGGTAGCAGAGGAAAATTCTAGGGATTTCAAAAGAGAAAAAGACGTTAGTCAGAAATCAATACGAATTCCCTCCTCTTCCTCACAGACCTCAACCTTGCTCCTCACCAGTCTCACACTACCTGGTATTACCTTACTAAAAGAAATCTGAAACTACGGTGAACATGAGCACTGGCACTGCAGTGGAGGAACAGCTCTCAAGTAGCTATGAGCGGAGTACCAAAAACCATATACAGGGATACGCAGAGATACACAGGGAGAGAGAGAGAGGACAGAAACAAAGAGAGTGAATGGGATAAGATGATGAGAGAGAGAGATGGATGGATAAAGAGCCCTGTGGCTATGAGCAGCCTGCCGTGTCCTTGAGAGTCGATGAGAAAAAAGAAGTTGAACTCCATAAACTCCCATCGGAGTTCTGATTGGACAGACAAAAGAGGAGAAAAGCCAATCATATGGCCCTGCACCAGACCATACTACACAAATTACCTCTCCATTTCACCTGTCTCAACCTATTATCAATTATTGATGAATGCATCGCCTTACCCTGTGAAGAGAGAAGAACTACAACAGTGTTCGCTTCAATAACATCTGCGCACATGTACAGAATAAATTACCACATTAAACTGACAAAAAAAAAACCTTCAACTGATGTCTTTGTCTGCACTGACAGATATGCTACTGGGTGGCTTCAAAAAGTGTAAAGTGAGATGATGCTGAGAGCACTTGTATAATGAAATCATTCGATTAAACTGAGAAGAACTGACTGGTTTGTGTGAATCATTGTCATTTTAAAACCAATTTCAAACCACAAAGTATGTTTACCTGGTAACAGGGAATTGAAATGTTGTACATGTATAGCAGCTGTGCTATCAGGCATCCATGAGAATATTTATCCATGAGAATATTGAGTATACAGGAAAAATTGTGCAATTTTAATGGTAACACTTAAGTTTCAGTCACAATAATGCTTTGGTTAAGCATTACTTAAACGTACCCTCCAAAAATGTTTCTAGTTTTTCTTAATATTATTCCATTTTAATAGTCAGTATGTATGTATATGTATATTAGGGATGCACCGAAATGAAAATTCTTGGCTGAAACTGAAAACGAGAAAATCAAGCCCGAAAACCAAAAACCAAAACACAGAAAGAAATTTAGCCAATTATTGGTACCATTGCATTTATGGCTACGACTGTGTACTAACCTAAAAGCAAGGTATTGCAATTGCATAAATTCATATTGAAATTTCAAAGAATAAATTAATAACAAATTATAAACAAATATTGTAAAACATACAATTCAAATTTAAATGTTTGACTTTACCGCACTAATGATTACGTTCAATAATAATGTGCAGGCCTTCTTCCTCTCTGTCTCTCTGCAGGTTCTCCGCATTCACCACATTCTGGATCTATATATATATAGCTAGTTGGTTAGTTATACATTTAGTTAGCTAGCTTGTTAGTTAGTAGTTGTTAGTATTTCTGTGCATTGTTTCTCTTAATGGAATTGTGACTTCCAAAGATGCAGGAATGAAATCAAAGAAAACAAATCAAACTTCACAAAAACAGCTTTATGAAATACAAACAAAAGTTTGCATTAAAGTTTGTCCTAAAAGTTGATGTAGGGTCAAATTATGCTGTAATACTCATTTGTTTTTGCAGTTGATGTTATACTTTTATATCTGTATATCAACAAAATGTCACAGACTTGTCAAATTTAAAAAAAATATTGAGGCTGAAATGCTGTTTTCCCATCATAATTTGCGTTTAAGTGACATAATTATCATTAAGTGTCATGTCAATGAACACTGAACACAATCTTGTTTTAAATTGGCAATTTTGGGCAAGAATAAATTGAATCTCTAGTTATACATTATTTAAAATAATTAATATTTAATTTAAGCATTAACTAATGATAAACTTACAATTAAGAGTTGGTTAACATTTAAACTGATGGTTAGGTCATTCATTTTCAAGCACCAGTAAACATGAACACATGCTTAGAAATGCTGATTTTGGACATTTAAAGAGGCCTTCTACACTTTGACTCAACAGCTTATGCGCAGCTTATTAAATTTGAACATTGATAATGGTTTCAGTTTAAATTGGATCTACAGTACACAAAGGTTTGATCCAATTGTTCTTGAATGCTTTAACATGCATCAAGAGGAATAAGCCTTTTAACTACAGTGAACACACTACTAAGAACAGCAATTTGACCCCCTTTTTTAAATTCTAAATTAATCAAGATTGATATCATACTGATGCCACCCTTAACTATACTGATAATTATGCCATATCTGGCATATTAATTGTAGTTAGGGCTTACTAATGCACAGTGATAGAACCTTAAACTAAAAAGTTTTCTTAAAATTTCTCATTTTAAACATTCAGCATTGATGAGCTGGACTTGATCAATGTATAGCAAAATGGGGCACTGTTCCAGACTAAATTAAATGATTGTTGGATGTAAAAATATCATCGGCTGCTATTTCAGCAAATGCAAAACATCTGTGATTGTTTTACATTTGACTTTTGTGCACCTTAAACAGTAATTTTTGGATAATTCAACTTACAAATCCATATTTTCATAAACAATTTTGAAAATGTATTTGCTGTTATTTTTGTTTCACACCATCTCAAGAATAAATACAACTAAAACGTACCTAGTCCAGGTTGCAAATTATTTGGTGGGCAAAAACAAAAGGGGTGACTGAGAAGAAAAAGGGAGGTGAATCCAGGAAGCAGAAGAGATTAGGTGCCTCATGCTCTCAGAGCCCAGTGAGGCGGAGCCGACGTCAAACACACAGCTACATACTTCATCTGTGAGTCACAGTCACCGCACAAGCGAAGCTGAAACTCACACACCAACAGCTCTAGATGGTTACATCAAGATCCTTTCCCCAAATTCGGGGGAAAATTAGAGTTGAGCTTAACCAATCAGTGAATCAACACTTAGAGAAGAGAAGAGAAGAGAAAGAGGAAAGGAGAAATCCGAAGACAAAAAGTATAGAGAAAAGAGAAGGAGGAGAGTGAAAAGAGGAGGAGAGAAGAAAGAGAGAAAAGGACTAGAGAAAGAGAGGCAAGGAAAAAGAGAAAGAATAAGAACAATAAGACTGTTCTAATAAAGCACAGAGGGCTGCATTGCTGCCTCCAGCTTTTTCACGTAGACACAGTAGAGCAACTGAAACCATCACTCAACTAAAGTCTTCCTCTTCTACTTAAAACTTTCCCCCTCATTCACCCTTTACTTGGAGACTTCTCTTTTTAATCTCTCACTTTGACTCGCACTTTAACTCCTTCCCCTTTTCTGAAGGCAGTGACAGGATGTAGCCCACACCCATGCGGTGAATGACCATTCCTGACCAACATTTTTCAAATTACAAATGCCTGAATGTCCACAGAGAGGACACTGGCATTGAGCAGAAGCCCATAGCAAACTTGTGTGCATGAGTGCGAAGAGAAAGAGAGAGAAAGAGAGATAGAAAAAATAGAGAGATGGGTGGAGGAAAAGAGGGAGGGGGGAAGCAGAGAGAGGACAGAAAAGACGGAGGGGGAGATAGAGGGGGAGAGACTGTGAAAGAGAGAGAGGGAGCAAAAATGGGAGGGAGATAAACTGAAGAGAGGGAGGGAGGGAAAGAGAGAGTAAGAGGGATGGAGGAAAAGAGGGGAAAGGATGGAGAGAGAGAGAGAGATAGAGAAAAAGAAGGAATGGAGAAAGAGGGAGGGAGGGAAAGAAGGCTTAAGAGAAGAGAAGGAAAGCGGTAGAGAACAAGCAGAAGAAAAAGGGAGGCAGAGGGGGAGAAATTAAAGAAACTAGAGAAAGAGAGGGAAAGAATAGATTGAGAAAGAGACCGATGAAGAGAGAGAGAAAGAGAGATATAGATTTTTTTTTTCATCTGTGTAGTTCACATTAGCTTATGTATGAATTCCTGAGACACGTGCGCTAACGCATCTGTTCAATGATAGTTTTTTCCCCCAAAATGTTGTTTAATTGAACTCATAAAACTCTTTCTATGATCCAATCAAATTGAAACATCTTTCACAGTGGATGAAGAACTCACGAGCATGTTTGTCAGCGAGGGCGATGAGCGTTGCAGAGATGTCTCGGCGTCGGTAGAAGCACACAACTTTAGCTTCCACGTTCCCATTCGCAGTCTGCAAAAAGATACAGAGTTGTCACAGTAAGCAACAGGCTTCAATACAAGCAGCGGGGGAGTCTTGCTGCACTATTATGTTAGCATCACCCACACCTCTGCACTCTTCAAAATAAAGGTGTCAAATGATGCAGTTGCCAAAAAAGCTTAATTAGTTTCTATTAACAGTTCCCTATGCACATACAAACAGTCACTCGATAGCTTCAGATAAAAAGTAGAAGTTTCTAGCATTCAGTCAAGAACGCAAGTCCACACGTTTCGACGTGGTCTGAACATGGCACTAGTCAACAGAGAGGAAAAAGCATACGTCCTGATCTGTCTACAAAACAATGGAAATGTGAATACCAGTAACATACCAGTTTTTAGTAAACAAAGAAATAACCCTAAAACTTGTATGTGCTTCCAATAGGACTACTTTGCAAGACTATTTTGTTAGAGTTAAGGCGTTTAAAATTATTATGTAATATCCAAGGTCAGGGCAGATTTCATAAGACCCGTGGTTTCATGCCGGACACGTGAGTGATTTACATGTGAAATCTATGTGAAAACATGATCTCATGCAAACTGGCTCCCCAAGGCACAAGCGGCAATGCATCTACCAATCAGTAGCTCTCATTTGAAGTGACGTGTTTATTCTTGAGATCGGAAAAAAAAAACTGGTTGCTGTATGCGGACATAGAGTCTTTAATGTACGGATTTTACGGACTTTTTTTAAAGACAGGAACTTTAATTTTAATTGAAAAATACATCAGTATAAAACATTTAATAAGTCACAAAAAATTTAAAAATAAACCATTGACCCCCGGCATCTTTACTTTATAACATTTGTCCCTCTAAGCAAAACGTTTGGACTGTCCCCGCTTTAAATATGTTACACATTAAAGTGTTATTTTATCATGGGAGATGTGATTTTAGGCTAGTGTGTATGCAAAAATAAAGTTATTAACTAGTCAAAGAAGCATAATTTTTTTTATCAATCAAGCCAAAAAAGAAATAAGATCAGAAACTTTTTAACCATTTTCTTTTGAGTGAACTGTTGAGATGTTTTTTTTTGTTTTCAAGCCATGGTTAAATGTGATGTCTCTACTTGTTGTGGAATTAGCCAATAACTGATTGACTAGTTCAGAAGAGAAGCTGTCTTCTTACAATTTGTACAAATACAAAAAGATTATCTAGTGATCTACAGAACGATCATCTTAAATATAAACCAGTAAAAAAAAAATTAAAAAAAAATCAACCTATACAAAAAGTAAAAGCTGGTATTTTACAAATGACCATTTAGGGCAGCGTTATTTATATTCATACTTTTTTGTTATAGGGTCAAATACAAGTACATTTCTGCAATAAAAAAGGTTATTTATGATCGATTTAAAAAAACTTCAGTTTAATACACTGTTTGAGACCCTCTACCGTGTAGCTTTGTTTTATAGTACATTTTAGCAGAAGTTTTGCTGTGAGTTGTAAACATCTTCTAGTGTATTTGTGACTTGTCAACCCACCTTGTTGAGCTCCTCTATCCGTCTGATGAGCAGTGGGTTACTGGAGGAGTTCTCGAAATACACATAATCTGTGAGGAGAAAGAAAATGGGTTAGTAATCAGACAGCAACAAGCAGTATCTCCCGTCACACTCCCACACCTGCTGAAGCACACGGGATACTTTCGAAGACTAAACAGAGCATTCTCCGCCAGGCTCATGACAGTGCTTTGGCACTTCAGAAGAAAACACTTGAAACTAATCCAAAGACGCTGTCTTTTGATTATTAGGTTTGAAGATTGCAAACTTTTGAGATCTCTCCATTAGTACCATTAGTTTCAGAAATGGCTGCAACCTTTGAATGATTTATTAAAATACTAATGGCTCATGGAACAAAGACCTAAAAACAGAAACTCAAACTTACATACATATTGTGAATCAAGATCAGAGATGGATCATTAAACAGATTCTGAAGGCTTAATGAGTGTCATCAAATAATTCATGGTGTAACACTGATTATACCTTTCACTTTCACAAAACAAAGAACAGTATGCATGATATGTTCCATAACAATCATAAACGAATAAATACTTTCAAATAAATATATAAGCCATTCCTAAGCATTCACACCAACAATAGATGTTGGGTGGTTTGCGATTGATTTACATGTGAAGTCACTGTTCAGGAACGATGCGTCCGAACCTTCCTAGCCTACCTTCAAAACCTTCCTAACAGCTTCTTCTAGTCCCATGAAGAAATTTCACTTGCAGGAAAAGTGTGTTGCGATTACCTTGCATCCATGCAGTGATATTCTGCACATTTACAAAATCTTGGTCTAACGTTACATCAGGAGGACATAGAGAGGGGAAACTGTCGACAGCCCCTTTGAATCCAGGGAAATAGCAGATTATTTAAATGTAATGGAGTGAAATGGACCGCAGCTCAACTAAAAATAAACAACATCTAATTAGTTAATATCGATCAAACAAATGATTAATTACAACAAAAAATAAATTAACTTTGCTTAAAGGTAATCACAGACATGTGGAAATTATATATGTCTTTTAAACAGTCCTCCATATAGCTGAAGTAAGTAGAAACTTAAAGTTATCAGGGCCAATGTAAACTTCCACAAGATGTCATCCCATAAAGGTATTGTCTCCTCATGCTTGAGACAATCTATAAGAATGTGTTTGATAAGAATGGTGTTCTGCAGGTTTACTAAGGCAGTCAAAACACATACAAAACTTTTTTGCATACTAAACAGGATGCTTCAAATACATTGTCTGAAACCCTAACCATGGCTTTTATGTTATAGAGCATTTACAATAGTTTTATGAAACTACGACAACTTAAACCAAGCCTTTAACAAATTTGACTGTTTATGAGCATATTATTCAACGCTGGCAACACAATGTAATTTTTACATTTATGACCATTTTCTCAATCTCTGGTACTTACAATCACAATTACAAATGTTAACATTAATGAGTCTCATAACAACATCTGGTAATCTTTTAAGAAATGTTAAGAATTCAAGCATTTATGAGTGTATATGAGCATTTAAACATAATTTATGGGTTTTTTTTTTTAGAATTTGGGAAAGTTTTCTCAAATTCTGGCAACCCTAATCATGGCTTTGATGTTTTTGAGCATTGTTAACATCTTATTTTATGGCAACCCTAACCAACATCTTTACTTTTTTGTAGCATTTAGGAATCTCTGGCAACCCCAATATATATATATATATATATATATATATATATATATATATATATATATATATATATCAGATGAGCAATGAATTTAAGACTTCTTAAGGCATAAAATTTGTCCTTTTAAATGTTAGACTTTTTCAGACCTCATGGAAACCCTGAATTATGCAGTGGCAGTGCTCACAGATAGGTGCTCTCTCTCTCTCCATTAAGTAAAAAGTAGCAGGTCATACTAGAAAATTGACCTCCTACTTACAAATAATAACTTTCAGACAATAAATAAAAACAACAAAAGTAATTGAAATAAATAAATTAAACCAGAGGAGTCAATAAATCCTTATATTATATTATACTTTGATTAAAAAAAAAAACTAAAACTCTGTATTGGCTCTCCCTGACACATCACATCCATCCTCTGACGTTATTGACCATTCTTGCAGTTATTTCCTTCTCGCCTCCCTCCCGCTGTATTTGTGCATCTCTGGGAAGTGAATGTGTGCTCTTGGCTTTGCTCCAGGGCGTGTGGGTTCCGTGCAAGCTTAAACTCTGTGGGATGTCCCCTGCAGGCCTCAGGCTCGACAGGGAGTCTCCTCTTAACCCTGTGCTTGCCAGTATTTCTGGTAGATTACACTGCATACACACACATGCACTACCACAGTAATCCCGGTTTGGTGGGGGCGGGAGGATCAGTACCCCACGTCTGCTAAAAACATGTTTGGAAACCAAGTGTATAGTAACAAAGCCACGTAAGGATTCAGTTCTTCTGTAAAGAGAATAAATCAAAAACAGCTCTGTTTACTGAGAAAATCTGGTTGTAACAAACTAAAAGCAGAAATGCTGTGATATCCAAGGGATTTTTTTCCAAACATTGTCTTAATACCTAGAAACAATTGATGTATTCCAGAGGGAAACATTATGAATTAAACTAATGTACAGCTAACAGTGACTAGTATTAAAACAGTACCCGTAGGTCTTCTACAGATGCCTAGAAAGTTTCAGAATTTCTTGACAATTTCCCAAAAGTGGAGTGAAAATGAAGATTTGAAATGGAGTTTTACTTGCTGGGCTCCAAAAAGGGAAGAACCCCACAACGACCTACAAGCAGCACAGCTCCAAATCTTGGCTGATTCATGTAACATACGGTTGATTTACATGTAATAGATAGTGTCATCACGCGTCACATTATCCACTGAGGTCCCCACACAGTACAGCAGGCCTTCCTACAAAAACTCAGCCTTCTGAATCTCCAAACATGGAACAAGTAGTAAATGCAGCCAAATTTCTTTATTTTTCCCTTCACATGCAAAGCATCTGTAGGGCTTTAACAACGAATGGGAGTTGTGTTGTACAACAGAGACAGACTCTGTTCTGGCAATAAAGATCTTTCTGATTTCTAAACGCACTTAATGAGCTTGTGTATAAATGTGTGTATAAAAAAAATCACCTATACCTGACTGGAGGTGTCAGATTTTTTTGAGCACAATAAAGAAAATGAACAGTGCATTGCCAACAGAACTTCCGTGCTGTGTGCAATGTTGTACATATATATTTTATGTACAATAACAGTATATTCTATATAGCTCAGACACAGATCTTTCTCATTATGAAGAAGCAGAACAAAGGAGAAAAGTGTAAAGCTGGAAGTGGAAAAATAATTACTTTAATAAATAAAAACCAATATGTATTGATGTTGATCAATGTGTTTCAAGGTATGAGTAGTAATGAATATCAAAACTTTTTAATAATTAATGTGACAATAGTGATTATTATGAACTTAACTTTCAGTTCCAGCTACATAACTATGGTATATAGCTGTCTGCTGCATCATAGGAAGGTTGTTATGAATAAATGAGGGCTTGTGTTCACAATTACACTAAACAACAACACAGCAGTTACTCTCAGCAGAAATAATAAGCTGCACTACTCCACTTGGAAACAATAGCAGACTTAACCCCCATTGACGGACAAGAAGCGCCATGCTCTAGGCGGCTGCATGTTAATTGCAGCCATGGAGATAGTGATAGAAATTCAATTGGTTGGATTAGGAATGATTAATATTCAATTGCCTCTATGCTGAAAAACTAAATTCCTCCACAAAAAAAGAGCCTTTGTATGTGAAAACCAACATAAAACGGCAAAGCCTTCATGGATTTGTCCAAGCGCTACGTGCTTGAGCAACAAGATAACCTTGATGACAAGAGATGTGGATGGGATTCTGAGGTTACTTTGCTGAGTAAGTTATTTTGGAATGTTTTAAACCATATAAAAAAGGCCGAGTTAAAAAGAGATGAGAGATTCTTAACTCAAGACAAACAAAAATAAAATAGCTCTCATAAAAACCCTTATTACAAAGTGATATGATAGATTTTTTTGGATTGGTCATTTGCTGAGCTCACTGATTGGCCAGAAAGAACATAGCAAACTCAACTCGAACTAGAGAGCTAATTAACGCTGTTTCCACCAAAAATGAACACTGTGCCAAATGACTCTGTTCACACTGCCCCTCTCTGCATGTAGGCATGTTTCAGCTGTGCGCTTTCATAACACAAGCTCAGTGGAAACGTGCAAGAGCACTATTATAATAATAATAATAATAATAATAATAATAGAAAGTAAAAATATGTAATATGTAAATATTTTTCTTCGTGACGAATGCACAGCAGCTGCATCTCAGGTAAGAGTTTTGAATATTATTGGTAAGCCAAAACATTGACCATTGTTGATAGGATTGCTATTGTTGTAATGTCGGGTAGATATTTTAGGATCATTTAAAATAAAATAAAAAAATAAAAACTTACTTGTTTGGGAGTTGGGTCAAGATCATGTAAAGTTGGTACAGATCTGTTTCAGTTTTAACTTCATCGCAAATCCTGCTTTACTGAACTTTGTTAATTAAACATGGCAAAATGGCTTGACCAAACAAACACACGTTTTGTTAGATCTGCCGGTTAATTTCCACCAAAGGTTAGCCTCTCAATCCTTAGCCGTTCATTTTATGGGAGTAAATGAGCAGAGTTGTGCACTTCTTTACATCCTAAAACACCACAGACATCAAAACACCTGTTTACTATTTCAACATGTAAACGTCGAAAAAATTTGAATCAACTGTGAGAACAAAAAGGAAATTTTAGAATCCCCAGAGGCATTACTAGAGACTGTCACAGCTTGATAACCCTCATGCAATCTGCAGACATCTGTGCCCACAGCCAATCCTCTGCCCCATCCCCCAACCAATCAGCCAACCTAACAAATTGGCTGTGACATCACAGTGCACTCAAAATTCCTGTGACCCAATCTGTGCATGTTACAGAGCTTCAACAAAGAGGGATTAACCAGGTTGGGCGAAGTTGGGTACAATGAGAAAAAAAGTTGTTAAAAAAATCAACAATGTAATTAATTAAAACAAATATTGATTACATCGTGCCTATAGAGAAGATTATCTGAAATATGGCACAACGCTTTCCAACCTCTACCATGATGGGTTTCATGAGTGGGAGTGACCCGAGGTTCAATCAGATGACCCTCAGAGGGCTGCAGAGACCCCAGCCTGCACAGGTCCGGTCTTCTGAGTGCAGAGAAGGCATCCAATCCCTGTCTTAGGACAATCAGTCCAGGACCCATGAGACGATCGTTACTATGGCAATGGCAGTTAATTCAAGCTTATGTGCCAAACACATACACAGAGCATTAGTGCAGCTCTTAGGTTATTCTTGTTCTCTGCCTCCGGCTCAGGGATTGGCTTATACAACACCTTTTGCATCATGCCATAATTTTCAACCAGAGCAGTGAGTGTGCAAACCTGCTAAATGAAATACTAACTAAACTACTGGTGAAACACTAGCAACATAACATCTAATTTTCATTGTTTCTAACAATAATGATGATAACTTGTTTAGTTTAGGCTTAACTTGGAAGAGCATCAACTCTAATCTTGTTTGTATTTTAAACAATAAAGCCAACAAAACAATATCCATTTATTAGTAACATGTTGGCAATGTGTCAAAAACACTTTGCTGATCAAAAAGGTGTGAATAAAGGTAAAACAAATAATTTTGACAAATAAATTACCTTCTTTAATGTAGCCAATGTAAACACCACATCAATAAAAAACACAATACCTGCATCACAAAGCTTACATAAAGGTGTCTACATAAAGATTGGTTTAGAATAATTGTGAACCAATCTGCAGCGTGTTTTTGTCTTTATGGGTAGTGGGATAGTGAGTTTGAGCATACAGAAATCACTGGAAGTGGAGAGCAGAGCAGAGACAGACAGGCAGAAAGAGAGAGGGAGGAGGAGCCTTATTTGATGGTCAAAAACACAGTCAATAAATATGACTTTATTGAAAAAATATTATCTCAACCGAACAATGTTTCTACCAAATGTTTCTTTTTATTTTGTAAAAAACAAATGCTAATAATTAAGAAAAATGATAATCAACTCGAATGAAACTGGAGGGTTTAAAAATCTGACAAATCTCTAGAAGCCGATGCCACTTCAAAAACTATTATCTTACATTTAGTGGTGGGTGATCCCAGGTCACAATTGAAACACTTTTTCAGATGGGTGTTGAGATATTTAACAACTAACAGAGCCTACATGCAGTCAAAGTTTTGCCATTAATAAGACATAGCAAACTGTGAAAACAAAAAAAGTCTGGCAGTTGTGGTCTGGTGGATAAGGAGATCGATTTGTGATCGGAAGATCGCCGGTTCAATCCCCAGATCCACTGAGTTGAAGGTGGTGTAAGTGATGAAACACTTGCTCTTCCACCTTCAACAATCACAGCTGTGGTGCCCTTGTGCCAGGCACCAGTTTCCCAACTGCTCCCCGGCCCCAAAGCCATGGCTGCCCACTGCTCCGGGTGTGTGTTCACGATGCGTTTGTTCACTGCTGTGTGTGTACACTGGATGGGTTAATGCAGAGCACAAATTCCGGGCATTCCATATCTGGCCGACTGGTCACTTTCACTTTTCTTCATAAAAGCGACAGGAAAAGGATGTTTTCAAATAGTTCAGAAACATCAACAAAAAACTCCACTCAGCAACAAATACTTGCCCAACTTCCGGTTGGAAAAATCTACTTCTGGGGCATTCTGGCTGACTGTAAACACATTGCATCTGTTATCAAATGCATTTCAATAGATGCACAATAGTTTGATGGCTTACAAAAGGATCAGAGCGACGGTTAAAATCTGTTTTTTGAGAAAAAGATAGAAGTTTTTCCAAACTTGAAATAATTCAAGCTTAAAGAACATCGAAACAGAGATCAGTGCAAAACGTCACACTGCTAGACAGAATTCGCATTAAAAGTTGCTTCAGGACATCACTTCAGGGTTGCTTCAGAACAAAATACAGATTGAGTCACAATGTATAGATATGTTTTACGCAGAAATTTTGGCTTTAAAAGCACTTTCCATAAAAGCTAATGTTTCCTCTGTTTTGGACGTGCCATGTTATGGACTTTGCAATACCGTGGATAACGTTACACATTCATAAATTTAATGAATTCAGCTTGATGTTTCGCTTGTATACGCTCAATTCATTTGATGCTTAGACTAGATGTATAGTCTCCTGCCCTCTGCAGGAGCTGGTGTAAAAAGTGTGGGTGTGGAAGTTAGTTACAGAGATTGTGCCAGCTGCTGCTCCATTAGCCAGAACAAACGAAGTTGCTAAAAGTTGCCAGGAACTGCAAAAAATTATGCTGGATTTGTCACTATTCGTTGGATTATAAAAAAAAAAGTCACTAGACAGTCTGAAGAGTCACTAAATCCAGTGACAAAGTTGCTAAGTTGGCAACACTTGACGGGCCGTGAGGACGGTAGCCCGGTCCGCCCCCTCCGCGCAGGCACACTCTCTCACTGTCTCTCAGCGCTCTCTCTCTCCCTGTGTGTGTTGTTGAATCAATAACATATTTAACAGTGGAAACTGACACTTTAAATAAGGTTAAAATGGTAATTTTGCCTCTAATGTTATGAAGGTCTACTAAAATGTGATGCCCAGTTTTTCCCAGTCACATCGTGATTTAATAACAATACCGTCTGGAAAGTGGAAAATATTGTGATTTGAATTTTAACCCTTATCGCCCACCCCTACTAGCCATCCTTCAGCATTATAAATTTGTACAACATAATGTCAATTGCTTTGTTAGTCATTAAAACAATGTGAGGATGTGCAGCACAGCATGATGATGCTGAAAGTTTTAATTTGATGATTTTTCAACATAGCTATTGTAAGAAGAAAAAAAATCAAGAAAAATGTATATGTATGTTCTTATAAATCAATATAATCAAATACCTCCCTATTCTTCAATCTTTACATATTGACTGCTTTATTTAGTACTCTTTACCCTTTAAAAGCTCTCCTGAAATCAGTATCCGTATTTATTTAGGAGATATTTCAGTTAAATTTAATATTGTTTAATTTTATAGAGTTTAATATAATTATTTATGTTATGTCATTTCTGGTGAACTCCGGTGTATTGTTGCCTTTATTTAAATTAAAAATAAAGTGTACCAGCTGCAATTTGATCTAATAAAAATAATGATGAGAACACAATTCATGTTTTTTTAAGGGCATCTATTATTAAAGCATAGCCTTAAAAAAAACATGTAAAAAAATTATTCAATTAAATCAACCAAATAATCGCTATTCACAATGATCTATATCTGCAGCCAGAGTTGGCATAAAAAAATTTGTCCATGTACCCATTATGGAACTCTGACACATTTAAATAAAAGCATTAAGTGTCAGTAATTCATTTGTTTTTAGCTTCAACTTCTAAATCCAAGAATATTAAAAAGAGGCACTGAAAGGCAAAAAACCTTCTACTCTGCAAACATTTGACCTTTTTTGTTTTGTTTTTAAGGGTCTAACCACAAAAACCTTGACACAACGCTGTTAAAATAATTGAAGCTTTTGACTTAAAAGCTTCCATTATGTTCTATTATGTCTCACCACACATTATTTTTTAGAAACAAGCATGGACCTTAAACCCGGTGCTTTTAAAACAACGAGCGTCCAAGTCCTTCAGGCAACACAGCATCATATTGACTTTGAAAACATCTACAAAAGGTTCTCTATCTGAAAAATATTCCAACAAATGAACGGTAATGGAAGAAAGAGAATAACAAATACAACAAAATACATCCATCTAATCATGCAGCATTATGGATTTCTTCAGTGCAAGTTAATATGTCCCTGCACTCGTTTGTCCAGATAATTCAACTATAGAGTGAAAGAGGCATTCCGGGAGAAACAACAGGGGTCTAGAAGTGTCTCAGCCACATGTTCACAAAAATCCTGCCTAAAGTCAACGACAGTATAAAAGGACTGGGTAATAGTTATTTAAAATGTTCAACTCAAACCAAAAGACAAAGAACTCCGAGCTGTCAAAACTGAATTGCATCAACATCTTGAGTTTAAAGCCCTACAATTAACCAGTTCCTGGTTTCTGTGGAATCACTCAAGCTCATTATCTTGATGCGGTTACCATACTATTCTGATTTTGAAAATATTCTTGCTTAATTAAGGAGTCATTAGCTAACGTGTCGTTTCTGATGCTTGCCGCTCCACTCCAGAGCAATAACCTGCTTTTATTTTTACCACAACTGTTTGACAATATTGTGATAATTATCGACATCAACTACTGTGGCAAAAAAATTCATGCCAGTTGGAAGTTTCATGACCTAGTTGGAATGTATGGCCAAAAATAAAATAATTTTACATACCAGTCGGTGCTGGTTATTGACATAGCAAATGTTAAATTTATATTTCTTATATTCACAAAGGTTGATTTTTGTCGAAGATGAATCAGTTCAAAAAGATCACCAACAGTCAAAAAAAAAAAAAAAAAAAAACGTCATAGAGTTAATAAGGATGTTGATTCAGTTTTGGAATCTAAAGCATTTCAGTCATACCTTAGCAGAGATTACTGAATTGGATTGAACCAGTAGCATTTCCTAACCAGTAACAGTGCGATGGGCTATTGTTTATTTAATAAAAAAAATAAAATAAAAAAAACATTACAAGAACACAATTCAAGTGCTTTCATTAAAAAGTCTCTAGATTAAAGTATTATGATTACTTACATTTTGAGTTCACTGATGAGTAATACTTGTCTAGGGTTTGTATATTAAAAAACAGCAAATGGCCTTGAAAGAACCATTTATGTTCACTAGTCTGAATTACCCCGTATGTGGCATTAATATATAAGCTGTTTCCAGCTAGATTTCTACAGGTTTCAAAATATCGAACACTTTCAAGGTCGCTTTCTAAAATTTTCCAGCAACTAAAATAATTAATAAATCAGATTTAAAGTACATAGCCTTACTTGTACTTTACTAGAGCTGCACGATTGGGCACAATATTCAGATTTCCCAGATCAATATAGCGAACAGGGATGGCAAAATACCAGTTTTTTACTGAACTGTTTGGTACGTTGCTCTCGTTTCAATACGCACATATGGACCATGGATTTTGGGTTCCTCATTTGAATAAAATATGAATGTTTTAAAAAACCTTAGCGAACAACTTATGGATGTGATCATGCACATGTGAGAGAAAGCCTTTCTGCGAGCAAATATCCAATTCATAAACCGCTCAAATTTGTAAATATCCAATAAGCGAGCGCTAAAGTTAGAGGGGCAGAGGATTTCATTTTTATTGTGTGTCATGCTTCACTCCTGCAGAAGAGCAAGTCAGCTCCATGAGAAGGAATTATCAGATAGACAACCAAAAAACATAATAGCAGACAGAAGTCCTGTGTGTCCACAATTTGTTGTATTTTTACTGCAGATGTTTTATATATTTTTTTAATGTTCTGTTTAATTTTTTCTCCAGTTTTGAATTTACCGTTGCATCCAATTAAGTTAATAATAAAAGCATCACAAGTAAATGTAACCAGCTTTTAAGAAAAATGCTCAATTAATGTTTGTGATGACGTTCAAATACATTTGTAAAACTAAACGTTACATAAAAAAAATCCAAAAACACAGTTATTTACACAGATGCTCTGTATTGACTGAAATCACGTACACTTTCAAACCTTTCTTAACTGTTTAGCTGATCAGACAACAGCTTCTTTGTGCCAAGCGGTGCGTTATTTCCTTAATGTTGGTCACTTTAATTCATTCTAAATACAAACTATAACTATAAATTGTATAAATATCTATAATTTTATAGCAGGCACAAAAGCCATATTGACAAACAACTTCATCAAGTAGGTTTAAAGAAATATTATTAACAAAAAATAGAGAAAATGCAAATGTCTTAAATAACAGCATGTCTCTGCATGTATTGTAAGATACCCTGGTTTGTCAATGAGATTCCTTATAGCCTATGCCCAGAAAAAGAGAGTTTTGCCCTTGTTTTGACAGTCTGCAATGTCTACATTACATACTTCTTCATCATCAGACACAGGAAGTCTATTCAGAAGACCCCTAGGGATTGGGGTCATTTTTTCCCGGTTTGTATCAGTGTGATATTTGCAGTTTACATGGAGTTAGTTGCACTCACTAAGTTGCAAAATTTGTGCACTCACTTTCATCACTTTGAAAGCTCTTTGGGATTGTGACTCCAGTTGTGTGGTAGTTGAAGTGGCTTCTCAAGTTGTGTGGTACATAAATATAACATTTTCAAAAACATTATTTTCATAAGAGCTACAAAGTCGAGGCAGCCATGTCTTGACACCTTATTACAACTAAAATGTGTGCATTGTTTTCACACTCAAATGTACGCACTTTTTTTTAATCGGGCAAATATTGTAAATAGTATTCTCACCAGTTCTCCTGCTTAATGTTTCTGAACACACGACTGTAGCTGGCTATGTTTTTTTTCATATAATGACAACATTGCTCATCACACAGTCTGGCAAGCTGACATCAATAGTACAGCAATGATATTAAGTTAGTGAATTAGTGGCAGCTACCTGCTTCTCTTCAAGCTGCAGCATCTTCTGTTGCTATTATGCTTTTTTTATTTTATATGGGCTTTATTTTTACATTGGTTACATTTATTTAGTTTTCAACATAGAATTCACAAGTATTTTATTTTCCCAATTTAGGTTATCTGTAATAAAATTATAAAAGTTAATAAATTGGTATTAAAGGTGCCATATTATGTCCTTTTTAAAGCACTTTACATAATTATTTGCTTCGTTAATAACGTTGAAAACAGTATTCATCGTAAACAATGTTTTTGAATGACATTGGGCTCTACATTTCTTTTGCTATACCTACATGTAACAGCCACATCACAATAATTTCACTTATCTTGCTACAGTTTTAACTTATAGAAAAAGGGTTAACAACTTATTTTGCTCATTTTAGCTTAGCCAGTGAATAAAATAAAATTACTGCTGGAGGCTACTCATCAGCAGTCGGAAAAAGCTTCTGTTTTCAGAACCAGCCTTGTTATAAGTCCTCTGTCAAACTTTGTTTAGTTGAAAACTAGCCCGATGTCAAGTGTAACTAGGAAGTAATCTTTTCAAGTTTTTGCTTGGGCCACACACACAAATCAAACCATTTCTGGAGAAAAGATTCAACTAAAAACACTCTGCATTGTGGTTCTGTATGGTTCTGCTACTCCTACACTTCCAGCTTTTGAATTTAGATCGGCTACATTAGAGGTTCGTTTGATTGGTGAGTGGGTGGTGCTAGGCTCATTGAAAACCCAGAAAATGAAAATGGATTTACACAAACATGGATGAACAAATCTGAATACAATTTGAAGCATGTTTTTGATGAGGAAACAATACTAAAACATGTTAGAAAAGTCTAAAGTCTAAAGAATATGGCAGCTTTAAGTTAATTACCAACTTTAGATGAACTAAAAATGTTTTGTTATATTTATTTAAACCTTATTAAATCAATGGTGGATGTTTAATACAATACTGATATGTTACAACTAATAAAGATAATGGTACTCTGATGCTGTTATTTTAGTTTTAAACTGACTTAAAACAAAAAAAACTCCATCGCAGTTCAGATTTCAGGCCCCCTGTAGAAATTAATTGCCCAGCCCTGAGGCTTGTGTTTCTCATCCATACTTCCACAACTCAAACCTGCCCTTTCTGTATGATCCGTGTGTTCAAGTCCACCAAATGCAATGTGGTCCAACCCATTTCCGTAATATCGTGGCAGTTCATGGTGGTCTGTTTTGAATTTTTTCCCACTGATTTTCTTGGCACATTTATTCTATGCTGGAGTCTCAAAGATCCTCCCTTCTGGGAGAAGAAAAGAGAGCCCAAAAAAAAGCTGTTAGCTCAATGAGGGAGAATTCAGGCCGACTACCTTCTCAGTCAACTGTGAGGGAGGACAAAAGAAAGAAGAAAATGTTACGGCTTCACCTAACAGACCGTTTTTTTTTTTATACAGTATGGTTCTCCTTCCAAATAAAACACAAAAACAATTCCTGCACTGGTGATCTCGCTTGAATTCAGATCAGAATGTGTGGGGTCTTTTAACAAGATCTAAATAATCGATCTGCAGAATTAGACCAATAGTTTATTAGTGCAGCAATGCTAAATGAACAGTACTCAGTAGAGGTCTATTCCAGGTGAATATTACTAAATGTTTCTTTTGGTTCACAGTAGACTAAATGTTTCTTTTGGTTCACAGTAGACCAAAGAAAGGAAAGGAGCAATGGAGAGGGAGCACATTAGATGTCGATATGTATCAGGTGATGCAGTAGCAAGAGATATGGAGGCCCTTGGAGACTCTGCTGGATGAAGTGCCCGGGGCCACTTTCAACCTCAGCACCAAAAGATGTTGCAAACACGCAGAGAAATGTGCCAATCTCAAACAGCCAAACAAAAGCATATGGAAATTTGTACTTCTTCTTTGTAAGTAATATCCAGAGAGTAGAGCCTTTGCAGTGTTAAGACTTGGAGCAAATTCAATGCAGCCCTAATGGAATCTGAAACAATGTGCATTGTTCAGCTGGGTCAACCAAATTATGTTAATGCTACGTTGTTGTCCAATGGCTAGGTTCATATTTAGAGGTAGAGCTGTGTCACTTATCAAATATAACATTGCATTGTAAAAATAGATCATCAGGTCAATTTTAATGATGATTAGTAGTCTTGTTTGAGGGGGCTATAACCAGTCAATATTTGATATAGGAAGTATGATCGTCACTGGCAGTCCTGAAAACACCTAAAGAGAGCCGATCAAATTATGTACACAATAGAAGGCTACCACACACACGCGCCTCTCAGAGGGCTTTTCTGCAGGGTTTTTTGTTAGCATCACACCTCTGCAGTTTTATGTTGATGCAATTATGGCACTCGAGGAACCACAACTGTGTGCATCTGACGCTCGCTTTAAAACGCAGAGGAAAAAATTTAAGGCTATGGATTTTTTAAGAGCAGAAAGTTTCTGACGGTATCTTCTGTTAGAAGGCTTCAACCATTCCTTCTGTAAAAATTGACACAAGTAAAAATAACTTCTGATAACTCCAAAGATTTTTGATATGTTTCTACCCATTACTGTATATGGAGTGACCCATACCCGGAGTTTGTGCTCTGTATGTAACCCATCCCAGTGTACACACAAAGCAGGTAACAAACATGCAGCGAACACACATCCGGAGCAGTGAGCAACCATGGCTGCGGGGCCCGGGGAGCAGTTGGAAAAATGGTGCCTTGCTCAAGGACTCCACAGCTGGGATTGTTGAAGATGGGAGAGCAAGTGTTTCATCACACACCACCTTCAACTCATGGGATCTGTGTATCGAACCGGCAACCTTCCGATCACAAATTGATCTCCTTATCCACCAGACCACAACTGCTGTGTTCTAGAATTCTATTATTCTGAAATGTACTCGTTTTTCTTACCAACCCTGAAATTTAACCCATATAAACTGTGCATACGAGTATTCGATAACATAATCCTTTGTTGACTAATTTCATGGTTGACAATAATCAGCAAAATAAAAAATTATAATAACAGCCGTCCTTATTAACCACTCACCCCACATCATTACAAAACTCTGAAGGCTTTGTTCCTTCTCTCAACACAATTTGAAACATTTTGGATTAAACTAGGATCAAGCATTTAAAAAAAATCTTTAACACCCTCTTCAAAGCCGTCAGGGGTTTGATAAGAATTGAGTCCTGTTACAAGAACACTTTTTGATCGCAAGAGAAAGTAAATTAAAAACTGCCAGAAAGCTTGTACTCTAAGTAGAATGCGTTCGTATTTGAATTCACACATGTGGAACACATATTGCCCCCTACCACCATCCCCTGATGCAACCCAAGATAAACACTGGCAGAGAGCGGTAAGTGACCACTGCACAAGATTTGCTTGCTCAGCTTTATGTGCTCCTACTACAAATCTTTTGTTTTAAAAAATAAAAACCAATATAATTAACCTTATTTACCCAACATGTATTGGTGTGAGAGAAATTCTCTTGGCATACTTTGGGTCCATTAGTACTAATTGAGCATCATGTATAGATAGATAACATGAAAATCCTGGCTAGGTATCTCCATCCCTTTACAAGCACAGTGTAATCATCTTCTGATGGCTACTTTAAGCAGGATGACAATATTTCATAAAGCTCAGATAATCTCAGACTGGATTCTTGAACATGACATTGAGTTCACTACACTAAATGGCCTCCAGATCACAACCCAATAGAGCACCTTTGATATGTGGTGAAATGGGAGATTCGCATCATGGATGTACAGACAACAAACAAGCAGCAACTCTGTGATGCTATAGTGTCAATATGGACCACACTCTGAGGAATGTTTACAGTATTTTGTTGAACCTATGCCAAGAAGGATGAAGGCAGTTCTGAAAGTTAAAGGGGGGCCAAACCAGTACTAGCAACGTGGGTATAATAATATAACATGGGCTAAGAGTCAGAGTTTAAATATGGAATGGCTATTTGTTTGTTAAAAAAAAATAACATACCAACATGTTTAACCAAGGCAACTTGGAAATCTTTTTTTTGCCTCAGATGGAAATCTACAAATGACCAAAAAAAAAAAAAAAAACAGTGAACACTATAAACACAGATTCCGTGTCACAAAATCGATGCAGCAATGGTAATGGGTTACAGATAAGAGAATTAGCTCCAAAGACAATTATAATCACTAAAATGGAGCAATTACTTTTAATGCATGAGTTTCTCTTTTCTCTCTACCTCAATAATGGTACACACTATTGTTAACCTTCATTGTATAAAAAGCCAAAAAACATGACCGGCAACAAACTGCTGTCACTATACAGGTCAACTCTTTTTGTGTTCGGTGGAAGAGGGTCATGAAAGAGTCAATAAAGACAAGGTCATCTGGGTGACCTTTGCAGCAGTTCTTCATAAGAAATCATTACGTAATCAAACTGGTCTATGCAATTTGTCACTGCAAGAGTCCACTTCAAAGACAAATATAAGTTCCACTGCATACAACCTTCAAACAATGCTTCAAATACTAACTTTAGCCATGATTTCTACATAGTAACATTAAACTAACAGATTTTTTTTAATCTATCCCACTTTAGATATATTCAAGGATGGATTGGGCTGTATTATATTATTCATATGAGATAAATGAATCCACGAAACATCCCTTGTTTGAATCATTTCTGCCCCCCCCAAAGAAAACAATGTGTAAAACAACTGAACATCAGCAGGTAGAGCAGTCTTTTCTACATGTGGCAGGATAAAAATAGTTTTATGTACTATATTTTATGGTTATCAACAGACAGTAACTCGTGCAAGGCACTTCGCCTACTAAATGCACACAAAAAAAAAACTTCAGGACTAATAAAAACATTTTTTTCAAAACTGAAAACTGTTTTAGCATGGTAGAAATCACAACAGTTAGAAACTTAATTTTTTTTTTTTTTTGCAAAAACGTCTAGGAAAAATAAAGACAAGTCACAGTATGGTTTAATACAAACTCCTAGTACAGTCCAAACAAAAACACAGATAATATGAACAAGACCTAGATGTGATGTGAAAATTATCAAGAGAACAGATGATTGTAAACAGTTTCTTACTCCTTCTTCTACTGTTACCAATCAATGGTAAAAAGCTACCGTTTAGAAAGTGTTGTGTTAATAATTACTCACAACATTTCGCTCGGATCCCTTTACATCTTTAGGGGCTGTCTCTGAATCCTCCACTTGCGTGCAGCATCTACCTGGATGAGGTGAAGGCTGCAACTGTGCACTAGAACACTAACTACACACCGGCTAATGGTGAACAAGGGATATGGGTAGCCAATCTGTAGCCAATTAGTTTTTCACAAGTTTAGAGAAAACAGAGTTGAGAGATATGTAATTTGTACATACATATTTCAACACAGAGACAGCATAATAGACATATTTAAATTTCTATAAGTCAAAGTTCTAAATTAAATAGATAATAAGACATAAGTGTTTGACATAAATAGATTTAACACTAGACACGGAGGATGTATCAATCAAGTCATGTTTAGTTGATTTGTTTTACAGTACTGATTAGTAAGTAAATAAATTTGACTTATAGAGCACATTTGCATTCAGCAGTGCTGAACCAAAGTGCTATACAAAAAACAAGGCAAGATACAGTGTTAAATATATGATACATTCAAAAATACTACATTTAAAATGCCTGCGAATTAAAGAGTCCTTTATTCTCTCTTGTTCTCTTGAGGACTTTAGAGGAGTGAGCAGCTGTGTGACTTGTGAGGGAGCAAGGCCATTTAAGGCTTTTAAAACAAGTTTAAAAAATTTAACTTCATTATGTAACCCAACGGTAACCAACGTTGAGAAGCTAAAATAGGTGTAATGTGAATTTGTCCCAAGTAAGATGGTAGACACGTTTGTCACTAAAGCAAGTCAAAGGGAATCTAGTGTTTTACATGTCTATAGACCATTCTCTATGGACATATACAATATCTATATGGTATTTATATATGTATGGACAACTGTTGGAAATACCTGTTATGAAATACCTGTGTCGCAAAGTTTGTCTGACCTACAAATATAAACATTCACAATTCCTCGACTGGCCACTTAAGAATTGTGTCAAAAGTGAGCAGATCTCCATTGACTGCCTGTTAAAACTGCCCAACTTTACAGCAGAATAAACTCAATATCGCTACTTGCTGCATTTCTGTGCAAACTTATTTCACCAGTTTTGACTTTCTCAATTTGTCCATGTTCTTAAGATATATTAAAGCTGAGAATAATTACAAGCCAACACCAGTTCTGATGATGGTGGTATCAGTTATTTCATTTATGCATTTTGTCTATATTTTTACTTTTGATAGTCAATACCTATCCACTTCAACTGTTAACATCTTGTGAAGTCTGTCGAAGATGTTATCCATGTTTTTTATTGTTTAAAAAGACCATCTTCTTTCTTAATTCTTATAAAGTATTTTTTTTTTCAAACATAATGATGCTATTCAAATCGTAGTATTTACAATACTTAGTAGGTCAACATTTCTGGAATGTCAGAGCATGCCTAAAACAAACTGTAGAAGACATTTATTATTTACTTTTATTAAAAAGAGGCATATAATTATTTAGTTAAAATATATTATTTTATTAATCCACAAGCTAAAGTAACTTAAACCAGCAAACTGAGAGTAAAGTTAAGTTGAAAACTGCTGGCTTTGCTATTTTTCCAAAAACTTTGATTACTTTCAATGAAGAAAATTAAAATGAAAAAGTATCTTTCAAAACACGACACTTTCAAAATGGAAACAATGTGTTTCTGACCACAAGGGCACAAAAGTGAGGCGTGCTCCCCAAACTTTAACTTTCAAAACTCAGACGTGTTTCTTCAGCGTTTATCTCGAAGTTAGCTACTTGTTTCCAAGGCTCAACTGCACTTAAACCAACAACATCGTGCTAACATCCATAAATATTGCGTTAGTTTCAGAGTAAAACACTCTCGGGGTCCCGAAACGAGACCGCTCGTCTTCATCTTACCATCATCATCCTCCTCTTCTTCTCTTACTACAGCGCTGTGGTGCTTTAAAAAATAAAAGAGGAAGGACAAACCTAAAGCTCTCAGACCTGTCGCCAAACGCGTGGACGAGAGCGACTCAAATAAAGGGCAAGACATTTTAGCGAGCTAGCGTGTTGCCTTACCTCCGACCCGGTACATGTTGGCTGCCATGTCTACCCCCGGTCCCGCCTGGCGTCTCCAGGTAGGGCTTTCTCTCTCTCCACCGCCGTCGCCGAGTGCTGTGCGATGGAAAATGGTGGATTGATCAATACAAGAGGACTAGAGACGGGATCTTAAAGAGACAGTGCGCATAATTTGATAGAGCCCCGTTGGTTCCACGGCGCGGTGTGGTCGTCTTTAGAATCGCCCGCGTGTTTTTGAACACCTTCCCAACAAAGCAGAATCGTTGACTCTTAATGGAGTTCCACAGACCGGCAGGCTCGGGCCACGGTGGGGCTGGACAGCGCTAGAGAGGTGGGGAGGGTCGTGTGAGCGTCTCTCGCGTGTCCCCGCCTACATTCAATGGCTTCACCACTCTTCTAGCCACATAGACCTACAAAAGGGCTAAAGAGGAAATAGAGGGGGAGTCAAATGTCAAATATTTAATTATCTAAAACTCACATCATGTTAAAGTTAAAAACATGTGACTTGATAGTTTATGCAGTCAAAGTGGTGAAGTTGCCTCATCGTGATACAATGCATATTTAGGGACCGTTTCAAAAGTACAATCTTTTTTGGTTTTGCTTTTTACATTCAATAACATAAAGGTGTCATTATGTAAAATCAACTTTTCTGACATATATAGAATGTTTTAGTGTTGTTCCCTCATCAAAAACATGTCTCATGTTGTATTCAGTTCCATTAATAAGCGTTTGTGTAATCATTTTCTGGGAGAGCAAAATGGCTCAATGACCACATCACCGCCACTGACCAATTAAATAAACTGTTAATGGAGCTCATCTCAATGCAGAATGAATATGCTGACTGACCCGGAAGTGTAAGAGTAGCAGACTCAACGCTGAAAACAATGCAGAGTGTTTTAGTTTTCTCAAGACAAAAGTTGACTTTGGTTTACCAAAAATGTATATAATCACCAGAAATTACTAGATTTTTTGTGTGTCAACAAGCAAAACCTTGGTAAAAGTACTTATATTTGTGACCAGCACTTCACAATGGGCTGGATTTTAAATAAAGTAGATTTCAACAGAGGACATCAAACAAGGTTGGCTCTGAAAACAGATGCTTGACTGAGAACATCACAGAGAAAGTTTTTTAGTAGTCACGATACAAGTTGTTTTTTGGTTTATCGTTATTTGCCAGAAATTAGTAGTTTTTGTGTGCTTACAAACAAAACCTCAAAAAGTATTGATGAGCCTCAAGCAGTAAGTACAGTTGTTTTCAGAGACTATGCTTATAAGAACAATTTATCGATGTGACATTGCCCCTGTGTTTTTAAGTTCATAAGTTAAACATAATGTGAGTCCATCCATCCATCCATCCATCCATCCATCCATCCATCCATCCATCCATCCATCCATCCATCCATCCATCCATCCATCCATCCATCCATCCATCCATCCATCCATCCATCCATCTATCTATCTATCTATCTATCTATCTATCTATCTATCTATCTATCTATCTATCTATCTATCTATCTACCTATCTAATCATATAAAGTACTCCTCCCAGTTTAAAAAGTTTTGAAAGCAACACTTAATGTTAATGTTTCTCTGCATTCAGACCAACAAGTGAGGTTCTCTCATCAGGGGTGTGTCAGAAGCACTGCACTGGGAGTAACGGAAGTTAACGGTGCATTTTGCATAGCTCACCAATTTTAGGTGATTCAAGAGTTGTTACAATTCATCAAGTTGTTTTTGAAAAATTAGTAAAAGCATCAAAATTGCAAGCTATTATCTGACCGATCAGTTTATGACGTGGTGGGTGGTTTGTGCCAAAAAATTCCTGTCCACAAATGTTGACTGGCTTATGTGCATTTGCATAATGCATCTTTTGATTTTAAGCAAGTAGAAGAGATCTATCAGAAAAAGCACCACTACTGCTTTTATTCAGGATGGAATTCCTTCTTCTTCTTCTTCTTTCGGCTGTTCCCAGTTTAGGGGTCGCCACAGCAAATCATCTGTTTCCACCTAACTCTGGCCTCAGTATCCTCTACTCTTGCACCAATTACCTTCATGTCCTCCTTCAGCACACCCATATAACTTGTCTTTGGCCTTCCTCTCGCCCTCTTGCCTGGCAGCTCCATCTCCAACATCCTTCTACCAATATAACTACAATCCCTTCTCTGCACATGTCCAAACCATCTCAATCTGGCTTCTCTGACTTTGTCTCCAAAACAACCAACCTGAGCTGATCCTCTGATGTGCTCGTTCCTAATCTTGTCCATCCTTGTCACTCCTAAACTGAACCTCAACATCCTCATCTCTGCTACGTCCATCTCTGCCTCGTGTCTCTTCCTCACTGCTACAGTCTCTAACCCATACATCATAGCTGGTCTCACTACTGTTCTGTACACCTTTCCTTTGATTCTTGCTGACACTCTTCTGTCACACAACACCCCTGACACTTTTCTCCACCCACTCCAACCTGCCTGCACTCGCCTCTTCACCTCTTTTCCACACTCCCCGTCGCACTGGACTGTTGACCCCAAATACCTAAACTCCTCCACCTTCTTGACCTCAGCCCCCTGTAACCTCACTGTTCTACTTCCCTCCCTCTCGTTCAAACACATGTATTCTGTCTTACTACGACTGACTTTCATTCCTCTTCTTTCTAGAGCAGACCTCCAACTTTCCAGGTGTCCCTCCACCTGCTCTCTACTCTCACTACAGATTACAATGTCATCTGCAAACATCATTGTCCATGGAGATTCCTGTCTGACCTCATCTGTCAACCTGTCCATCACCATAGCAAACAAGAAGGGACTCAAAGCCGATCCTTGATGTAGCCCCACCTCCACCTTGAACTCCTCCGTCTGACCTGCAGCACATCTCACTGTTGTCATACTCCTCTCATACATATCCTGAACTACTCTGACGTACTTCTCTGCCACTCCTGACATCCTCATACAGGACCATAGCTCCTCTCTCAGCACCCTGTCATACGCTTTCTCTAAGTCCACAAAGACGCAGTGCAGCTCCTTCTGACCATCTCTGTACTTCTCCATTAGCATTCTCAGAGCAAAAATTGCATCAGTAGTGCTCTTCCTGGGCATGAAGCCATGCTGCTGCTCGCAAATATCCACTTCCCTTCTTAGCCTAGCTTCCACTACTCTTTCCCAGAGTTTAATTGTGTGACTCATCAACTTTATACCTCTGTAGTTGTTACAACTCTGCACATCCCCCTTGTTCTTAAAGACTGGCACTAGGACACTTCTCCTCCATTCCTCAGGCATCTTCTCACTCTCTAGAATCCTGTTGAATAACCTAGATAGGAACTCCACTGCTGTCTCTCCTAGACACTTCCACACCTCCACAGGGATGTCATCTGGACCAACAGCCTTTCCACTCTTCATTCTCCTCAGAGCCTTCCTCACCTCATCCTTTCTAATCTTTTCAACTTCCTGCTCTACAATGTTCACCTCTTCCCCCATTCTTTCCCTCTCACTCTCCTCATTCATCAACTCCTCAAAATACTCCTTCCATCTTCTCTGCACACTCTCCTCACTTGTTAGAACCCTTCCATCTCTATCTTTAATCACCCTTATCTGTTGCACATCCTTCCCATCTCTGTCTCTCTGTCTCGCTAATCTGTACAATTCCTTCTCACCTTCACTCGTGTCTAACCTGGCAAACAACTCATCATATGCCTTCTGTTTGGCCTTTGCCACCTCCCTCTTCACTCTGCGGTGTGATTCCTTGTAGTCCTGTCTACTTTCTTCAGTCCTTTCGATGTCCCACTTCTTTTTAGCTAGCCTCTTCCTCTGGATGATGTTCTGTAATTCCTCATTCCACCACCATGTTTCTTTATCTTCTTTCCTTCTTCCTGCTGACACACCTAGCACCTTCCTACCTGTCTCCCTGATCACTTCTGCTGTAGTTTCCCAGTCCTCTGGAAGCTCCTCCTGGCCACCCAAAGCCTGTCTCAGCTTCTGTCTGAATTTCTCACAACCGTCTTCCTTTTTAAACTTCCACCACTTAGTCTTCTTTTCCATCTTTCCTCCCCTCTTCTTCCTGACCACCAGAAACATCCTACACATAACCATCCGATGCTGTCTGGCTACACTCTCTCTTACCACTACTTTGCAGTCAGTGATCTCTCTCAGATTGGCTCGTCTACTTAGGATGTAGTCCACCTGCGTACTCCTACCACCACTCTTGTAGGTAACTCTATGTTCCTCCCTCTTCTGGAAATAAGTGTTAACTACAGCCATTTCCATCCTCTTGGCAAAGTCCACCACCATCTGTCCTTCTGGGTTCCTTTCCTTAACACCAAACCTGCCCATCACTTCCTCATCACCTCTGTTGCCCTCGCCCACATGACCGTTGAAGTCTGCTCCCACCACTACTCTCTCCCCTCTGGGAATACTCTCCATCACCTCATCTAACTCACTCCAGAATCTCTCCTTTTCTTCCAGCTTACAGCCTACTTGTGGAGCATAACCACTCACTACATTCAACAACACCCCTTCAATCTCTAACTTCAAACTGATCACCCTGTCAGACACTCTTTTCACCTCTAAAACATTCCTCACAAACTCCTCCTTCAGGATCACTCCAACCCATTTCTCTTCCTATCCTCACCATAGTAAAACAGTTTGTATCCCCCTCAAATACTACGCGCTTTGCTACCCTTCCACCTGGTCTCCTGCACACACAGAATATCTACCTTCCTTCTCTCCATCATGTTCGCCAGCTCTCTACCTTTCCTGGTCATTGTACTAACGTTGAGAGTCCCTATTCTCAGACCTGTACTCTTGCCTTTCCTCTTCTCTCTCTGCCTATGAATCCTTCTCCCTCCTCTCCTTCTTTGACCAACAGTAGTCCAATTTCCACCGGCACCCTGTAGGTCAACAGCACCGGTGGCGGTCGTTGTTAACCCGGGCCTCGACCGATCCGGTATGGAAATCGAATTGATGACTTGCATATTTGGTTTTGGCATGTTTTACGCCGGATGCCCTTCCTGACGCAACCCTCTCTATTTATCCGGGCTTGGGACCGGCACAGAAGTCACTGGCTAGAAACCCCTGTGGCTAGATTCAGGATGGAATTCCTAACACAAGACTATTCATTGAAGGACATTTTTCATTTTGAGTCTTCGTGTTGAAAACATTACAGCCAGTGTGGCAAGCCAGTACTACAATTTCAGTAAATGTATAAATTATATTTAGAGATGTCTAATTCACTTTCTTGCTAGTGTAACTTGAATAGCAGATGTCTTTAAATTACTTTACGGCTAGTTAACATATAGTTATCACTCAACAGAATACAATTAATTTTGTCTTTAATTATCTATGGTTGTGTGTCCAACAAATGTTGTCAAAAGTAATTTTGTCATTTGTAAAAGTTTTTAAATACATGCAATAAATAAATAAATAGTCAATGTTCAGAATACTTAGAAAAGAAACATAATACAGTAACGTATTACTTTTCACAGTAGTGTATTTACTCTTAATTTCTTATTCAGTATGAAGAAGTTATACTCAAGTTTCTTCTCACTTTTCACTGAAGCTAAGTTGTTGATAGAGAACAAGAGTAGTAGACACAGATTGTACACAACACAGAATTCAGAATTAAGAATTAATTAGCTCGGTTGATCCCTGGATAACATGCTCAGTTCAAAATGCTAATGTAATTTTAAACTCCTAAACAGATAATGAAAAATCAATGCTCGGGTAAAGATTACTCCAAGTAATCATATACTCTTTAATGGTTTGCAGATCGAGAAGTATATTTAGGCAAAACAGCAGTTTTCTTTCCAGTGGCTGAGTAATAGCACAGCTGATGCTTTTCTGTTATGTAGCAATTTCAAACAGTTTTTTTGTAGAAAATCACATTCTCAGGTTCTGAAAGAGGGCAGGGCATCTCACTCTCAAATCTTTGGTGGTTTTATATATTATATTTATATGTTTACCGATGCCCTTGTTACAAGTTAACTACTACTACCATAACACACTTTACGGTGGCCTACCCATTAAGGCTGTACAAAAGCTACAGTTATCACGTCAAAGTCATCACATCACAGCGAATAGAGTTTAAAGTTCTTCTCTTGACGTGTTACAAATCCCTACTCAACCTTGCACCCTTAGATTTATATGACCTTACTGCACTCTGTACACCTTCCCACTCTTTGTGTTTGGAACATCGTTGTCTGCCCAAAACCCTTATTTTAATATTTTTATTTAAATTTTAAAACCTTTTTTAAGCAGACATACTTTATGAAGTTTAATAGTTAATCTGTAGCAGTGAAATGATCTTGTATTTGTGTTTTAACCAACATTATCATTATTTTGTTCTCTTACCTTGCTCATTGCTCACTGTGTTTTAACCTCTTCAGACCTAAGAAGAATCTAATAATGATAATAGCTATTAAAAATATTTATTTCTGTGGACACTGTGTAGTTAAAAAAATATCTAACAATGAATTAAAAACTTTTTAAAGAATAAATATTTAAAAAGCATACCAAAATGTCTCATTTTATGTTTTTAGCGATTTTGGCTTCCCCTTTGTTATATGCAGCCATTTTCTTAAATAAATACATAAAACACATTCAATGTATGAAAAAGCAAAAGGCTGCAGTGGGTACAACTCTCCAGGATGTAAAACAATGGCAAGAATTATTTTAAGTAATCCACAATAGGCCTTTGGGAAGCTGTTTTAAAAGAACTATTAAAAAACACATAATTTGTTTTTATTTATTGTATGGGATTGTCTGGATGGGTTACCTTACTATTTCTTTGTTATGTGTTCTGCGTTTTTATGTTGCTTGAGTGTACAATGACCTCGAAAGCCCTGAAATTAGCCTAAAATAAAATGTATTAATATTATTATCAAAGAAGCCCGTCAAACACTTCAGCTGAACTTGAGTGTACAATGTGTGTCAAACAGGCAGGGTGAAAACAGCCCAACCATCTTCAGAATTATGTTAGTCCAGCTGTTCGAGAAAGAGAAGTTAGAGAAAGTAAAAGCCTTGTGTAGCCTTTCTGTCCGAAGTTCTGTTTGATTCACTGTACAGAAAAGCAGTCTAAACACTGGTCGACAGTCACTAAACTAGATATTGTAAACCAAAGTCTAAATCTTGTTTTATTTATTTGTTCTCAAGCTCTGAAATAAGCTCACCGCCTCTGAGGCAAGTTTATAATTATACATTCCCTGCGTACACAACTGCAAAGTTCAGGCCTCTTCTAAGTTTGGACTGAAGAAAAATGTGAAATAGTGTTTTGCAGAAAGTGGTAAATTCTCTTCATTGCATGAGTGCAAACAGCAAAAACACGACTAATAGTTCCGTAGAGCAGAATACGTGAACACATAGTGTCCCAAATATAGCTAAATGTGAATGATTCCAAAAGCATGAATGGTAGCTGGATTGGTTTATCTAGATTCTGAATTAATATTGAAGATATATTGCCCAAAAAGTTTCCTGGTTCCATAATGTCTTCAGGCTGTAGGGGGGTTTCAGCACAACGTTCTTGCTGGTAGCACATCATGTTTGGTGTGTTTGTAAGTGAAGACAGAATGGAATGCTGTGGTGAGAACACCATATGAAAACCTTACAAGCCGAGTCTGCCACGAACTGTAATCTCCAGTCACATGACCAGCCTTAGCCAATGAAAGGCAAGGACTGACTCTCTTGAGAGTCAAAACAAAGCAAGTTCAAACTGCAGTTTCCTGTGTGTGCCTTTACAAGATCTCCTGGTAACCACTGGCTACTGACACTGAAGATGAAATACTCTTTATGAAGCGATTGCCTTTCACTTAAATGTGACAATGTGCTGATGAGTTAATTTGCTGCAGTCTGTCTATAGCCAGGACGTTTAAAGCAGTGGAAGTCTTCAAGCTTCTTGTTGGCTCTCGGCAGAGGCCCAGCTGGCCCTCTCCCAGGGCTTTTGCTCAGGCTCAGCAGGCGACTGCCAAAGAAACAGAAGAAATCAATTAATTTTCAAGTCCGGATCAAGCTCTGTCTTTTCTTGAGTTCTTTTTATCACAGTCTTGATTACAGCAAAACAAGGTCCTCATTTAATATAACAATTTTCTTGCTTTCATTTGATGACTGAAGGGCAATCACTTCATCTAATGAATATTACAAAGATACACCAAGGCATTAAAAGAAATGAAAACTGTACAGAACAAGGGTTAAAGGACATTCAAGAGGCTCCTATTCAAAGAATTGGTCGACTTCATTTAGAGACGAAAGCATAGAAACAGGAAAAACACTTGAGTTGATCGAATGAGAAGACATCTGATCTTTGAAGTCAGGCTGTTGTACACGACAGGAAATGACATGAGATAAAACACTCACAATTTCTTTTGAAAGCAGAAGTAGCATCATGACAATCATTCTGTAGAGATGAAATTGTACTATTTTGATCTGGATGTACTGTCAAGGGCCAGTTATTATTTTTTATCATGTTTGTTTTTAAAAATGTATATGCCAGTAAAATGTCAGCAACTTTTTAGTGACATTGACCAACTATTGATTGATGCCACAATAACACGCTGCTGTTAATGGGGAAGAGTTTCTGCATATTTAAAGAGCTACTATCATGAATTTTGTTCAGAATGATTTTATATGTGATGTGCAAAAGGGCTCTGAGTTTAAAGAACATTTATTTTGTGTTTTAACTTTGAAAGACGACTCAGAATCGCTGAAACGAATCACTATTCAAACTAATCTTTTTATTGAACGTTGTGATGAATGTTCTCTCCATTGACACTCGGAAAATTATATCCCTCTGTAGAGTCCGGTTGCGACAACGATTGCATTCAACTGAACTAAGTTTTATATTCTGTGGTCAATAATCAAAATCAAAAAGTGAATCAGAAAACAATTGTAAACTTTTGTAAAAGCTGCGAGAAAGAATAACAACACTATTGTGTTCTCTGTGGATCCCGTTGTATTGGTTTATGTTGATCCATTCTCCACTCATCATCTGATCCCAACAGAATTGGAGCAAACTCCAATCACACAAAGGATCACATAAAGCAGGGGTTTTGAACACGAATCATTTGGGAGGCATTGGGATAACATGTAAATATATACACATTTTAAATTAATTCAGTATATTTTTTACCTTACATTTTTGTTAACCTGCTCATAGAGACTCCTAAAACCAAACTAAAAGTCTTTCAAAATCATGCCAGGGGACATTTAAGACTCCCAGTGACAAGGCAGTGTATTTTGCTTTACAAAACCCTTAAAATGATAAATCATTCAAATGCTAACAGGGTTAATCTGCTTCGTATCCATAAACTAAAGAGTCACTGTTTGACAATTTGGTGGCTTGAATTGCTTCTCTTCTTGTCGTTTCCCCAGCCAAAGTTCAATCCAGCTGTGAGACCCTTCAAGTGAAATGAATAAACTTCATAGTATGTGTGATCATGGCTCAAAGCATGTTTCATATTATCTGTGTAACAAAGACGTAATTATAGAATCAGTTATTCAGTTTACAAAACCTTCATCATGGACACAAACAATGTCCTAGTCAGAGACAATCGTTGACCTACAAGGCAGGAATGATCTACAAGAACATCACCAAGTAGAGAGCAAGTTAATATTCCCTGTTACAGAAAACCCCAAATATCCATTAGTCTCCCTCGGTTTGTGACTCCTTGCAAGATTAAACATCATAGAGCTTCTATGAACATGAGAAAAATGAAGAATTCCAGGAGGATCTCATCACAAACATTAAAGTAGCTGCAATATTAATTACAACGTAAACGAAATCCTGTGGTAGCCTAAATTCTAAAATCAACAGTGTTACAGCCAATTCTGGTTCCCCTTCAGTCTGTCACTTCGACATATGTTGAATGCTGTCTTTGAGAACGTGGAGAAGATGGTCATCAAACTCCACTCACTATTAAAAGGCCAATGGGAGACCAATTCCATAGCTACACAATTTGCATACCCCCACTATAAAAGAGGGATTGGAAGACGGATTATGTATAAATATTTTTTATTTTATATAATGTTATATATTGCGGCTGGAAGGGCATCCGCTGCGTAAAAAATATGCAAGAGAGTTGGTGGTTCATTCCGCTGTGGCGACCCCGAAAGAGAAGAAAGCCGACATGAAGATGAATGAATGAATGAATGTTATATATTTTTCATATATAACATATAAATATTATTTTTATAATATTGAATCTTGGACCTAATAATATTCTGTGTGTCATTTATATATATATATATATATATATATATATATATATATATATATATATATATATATATATATATATATATATATATATATATATATATTTTTTTTTTTTTTTTTTTTTTTTTTTACCAGATTTCCAGTTTTCCTTAAAAGTCATTATGTTACACCATAAACCAATTCTGCAAGAAAAATAAAAGTTAAAATAACTTTTAACAAAGAGTTTCTTTAAATTTCTAAGAGAGTGTAAGGGATTACTTTAAAATGGCAGTAATATGCAGTATGCAAGAAACTTGCACAAACCAATAATAATAAATCAATCATCAGGACGTTGAAAAATATTTATAGTTCCAGCAGAAATGCTGAAAAGAAAATCCTATGACACAACAGAAGGTTTATTAAGTTGTTTTTTTTTTTTTGTCGACAGGAGCATTGCAGACTGTTTTACAAAGTATCGCGAAAACAAAAAGTTATTAGGCTTTTTGGGTGAGAGCGCCGTGTCTGCACATCCTTTGTAATGAATATGAACTCTTTTGAATAAACAGGCTTTTCTATCTAATGTAAATCATTCTTAAGAAAACACTTGCTTGTTGTGTTGGTTTAATACACTTTATTGTTCTCTTTTGAAAATTGTGCAGTCTACCAGCAGATGGCGGTAGCAGTCCATTTTAAATGAAATTTCTGTGTCCTAAAGGGTTCACCACAGAACAATGTGTTCAATGGGAAGGGCTCTAAGTTCAGCTTTCAGCACTCATGCAGACAGGACATGGCACCCAATTATTGTGCACATATGACCTCTTTTATGAGATTAGGTTTAGACCTGATGACAGGTATCATCTCAACTCAGACCCCATCTCTTAGACTGTGTGATAAGCTCTTCTTTCTCCAACTATCATTTTCCTTTTCCTGCGCTGTACGGTGTGATTCATTATATTAGAAGCTCGGAAGTGAGAAATGTGTTTTCAAAAAGCAGCTGAAAACTCTTCTCATCAGGGAACACCTACTATAAAAAAAAAATAAAAATAAAAAACTTTCTTTTTCCTCTGTCTTTTTTTCCTCCTCTGTCTTTATCTTCTTCCTTTATTTCCCCCCTGCTATGGTTTATTGATCAGTTGATACAATTTCTATCATGAGAAGCTGATAGAAGAGAGATAGACTTTGACAGTGTAACAGATTCCATATGGTCTCTTCCCTAATGTAAGTCGTTTTGGACAAAAATGTCTGCCAAATGCGTAAATGTAATGCAATGTGATTGTTCTTCAAAAAAAATGTTGTTATCTGAATTCAATTAAAATAAACAATGTGCTAAGGACACTATAGAGAACATCCTTGAAATCCAACCACCAAATTCAAGTTTTAAAAATATGTTTACTTAAAGTTCCATAGTTTGAGATGTATCATCGTTTCTTACAGCTAGAGACAAAAAGGCATGCCTTAAGCTGAAAACCAAATCTAACATTAGTTTAGAGCAAGGATCACCTAATAAAGTCCTGGAGGTCCAGAGACATGAGCATTTTAGTTGCGATCTTGCTCTAGCATGTGTACTACTCTAGCTTCACACAAGCCAAGAGGACCTTAATAAGTTGTAACAGGTGTGTTTTGAAATGATTAAACCAAAAATGTGCAGTGCTTCAGACCTCCAGGAACATGACCAATCTGTGTCAGCAGCATCTCTGCACTTACATGTAGAGTCTGTCTTCTTTTGTCCATATTGTATTTGTCTTCCATTCATTGTTTATTTCAGCGACAATGATTTTCTTGAAACTTTATATTTTTCGTTAGTGTTCAGGTTTATTTAAATTGACAAACAACATATTAACTACAAAGTTTGGTAGGATTACCAATAAATTACGTTTTACAAAATTGTCTGTCTATCCTAATAAAGGAGTAAATGATAATACTGTATTGCTCCTGGAAGATGGGAAAGTCTTAACAATGACGCTGACAATTGAAATACTGATTATAGCCTTTACAGTGGATCTTCAAACCAATAGCATGTAATCCCCGTCACTGTAGGCATAACAAACAGTGAAAATTGTAAGAACCCCACTTAGTGCAACAGCAATCTCATCGACGGTTAGTTCAGGAAGCCCTCATAATGAGATGCATGCAGTGTCCCACCCTCGTGACGTCACTCCACCAATCCCGAGAACGGAGGTTCAACCAGCCGCTACAATACCATAGTAGGAGTTGACAATTTTAGAAATTGTGTTAAAAATCTGGTTATTATTTGAAAATATTCAATATTTTAGGGGTTGGTATTGCTTCATAAAAAAAATCTAACCGAAAGAATCCATAGCTTACATTTGCAAGGTACAAAATTATTTAAATGTAGACCCAATAATGCATCTTAACCAGATCAGGTTAACCTGGACTGATTTAATGGCATTATAATAATACAATACACTGTAAGAATTAAATAGTATACTTTGTTAGAGAAATGCTATATTTATTTGATTTTAATTAAAATGTTTATTTGTTTATTTATAAAAAGAGTTACGTGTTGGTACATTGTTTGAATAAATATTTGAGATTACCAATAAAGCTACATGTCCTTAAACATGCTCAATAAAGTACAACTCCCCTCCCCCATGCATCCAAACGTTTCTTTCTTAACCTTCGTTACCCGAATAGGGAATAGAGACTCATGTACCGACTATGGGATCTCCTCTAGGAGCACACTATTATATCCACATTCTTTTAAAAAACACCAATCAGGAGCTGTGCTGATGGTCATATGACTACGTTCTGCGATAAAGTGGATGCAAGCGTGACACTCTTTCTGTTTGTGAAGCTGGAGCCATACTCACCCCCTAGGCAACCAGGCTTAATCACAACGTTATGGTTGTGACTGGGTGACATAAGTCTCCATTCCCTATTCGGGGAACAGTAGTTACGAAAGTAACCATTACATTCCCTATCAGTCGGTCACTAGGACTTATGTCAGTACTGACTATGAGAACACCCTGGAAAACTGAGTGGGCATCTCTTTGTGAGGGCATAAAGTAGCTAAAATGGAAAAGTTCCCCCTCTTTATACAGCTTTCCTTCATTCACTACATACATGTAGAGCTTTCAGCTTTAGTAGAGTTTGATTCCAGTGTTTGTTTAAAGGAGAAGCGCAAAATAATGTTTACCTCATGCTGTTGTTCTGCAACCCTACCTCCAGAGTGATTTCTACAAAGGAGAGTTATATTTTTTCTATTATAATTTCTCCAGGGACGAAAATAGTGCACGTATCACTAAGAAATGGCGCAAGCCAAGCTGGACACCCCTTCATACAGTTCAGACAGTGCTACCACCACCTAGCACGGCTGAAGAGACGGATTCAATGCTCAGGTTAAAATACCTGGTGCTGTTGGGTGTCGACCAACTCGCAGCCGTGCAGATCTCTCCCAGCAGAGTACGTCTTGCCAGTGCCCAAGAGGATGCGACACCCCTGATAGAGTGGGCTCTCAACTGCAAGGGGCAAGTGACGTCGGACGCTGTGTATGCATTAGAGATGTCCTCCACTAGCCAGTGGGCCAATCCCTGTTTGGAGACAGCCTTCCCTATTGTCTCCTGCTGCCCTCCAAGCATACAAAGAGCTGATCAGAACTTCTAAGGTTCAGAGTCCTTCTTTATAGATTCTCAGCGCTTGGACTGGGCATTGGGACCAGGGGTTGATGTAAATTGTTATACACAGTGATTGTGGTACTGTTTGAATCTTTCTGTATTTAATTTTTAGTTTAAATTGAAGCATTTGTGTCTATGCAGTTGTTTTATTTGCACACATTGTTCTTAAAGCTCTTTTCGTTGTTAGAGTTTTTCTGTTCAGAGTTTTAGATTCGTGTTGAGTGTCTTATGTGTTTCGGTCAGCAGCAGTGTTCAGTTATCAAATTGCACTTAGATTTTTAAGTCAGCGTTGCTTACAGTTTATTATTACGGTAAACTTGATGTAGTAATCATACTATAATTTGATATAACATTGTTTGGTGTTAAATTGAATTAACTTGAATTTACATATTAAACTTACTTAATATTTATTAGTTAATTTACTCAACAATAACATATGATAACATATTTACTTTTTGGTAATTATTACCCCCTTTGGTTGTTTGCTTTGAATAAATAAGGCAATTGTTTATCTACATTTTAAAAATGGAAACTGAACTAATTGTAATATACAGTGTAGAATTAAAATATCTTCATTTCTATCAACCAGACATGTTTTGTTTCCCTAACCATGTACACCTCTAGTTGATAGCTCTGCAAAGAGTACTTCTCTTTAAAACTTCTCTTTATGTAACTCGTCTTCCCCATTATTTGAGATGTGGAGCCTCTGTTGTTATAAAGGTAATAGTAAAAAGAAATGTACACTTTTAGACAGTTTTTGAGTTTGGGCTGAACTGACCTTCTGAGGTCATAAAGAAATCAAAGCTGATGAAGAATAAACCATGTTGCCCCGGCCAGAAACAACCATATTTTAGGTCTCTCAGCTGCTGTAGACTGGCATCAACACTGTCTCCATATGCCCTGCCCTGCCGTGCCCAGGCCAGCTGGAGAATTGCACTAGCCTCTCTCTCCGAATCACTGAATACCAAACACCTGAGTGGCGGTGTGTGTGGAGCCAGCTGTCCCAGTCTCTTGCAGCTTGGGCCAGTTGGCATAAGATGAAAAGTCACTTGTATGGGAAATATCCTGAGAAAAAAGGCAGCTGACACACAGAGACTGCAGGGCTCCATGCATGCACAAAGATCTACAGAAGCGTACTTCTTTAAACCTATGACTCTTACACCATCTATGTGTATACTGTTTAGACACTTATCTGAAACGATTGCAGCTTCCATTTCAAAATATAAACGCTTTTTGAAGTGAAATACTGCAATATCAACAGTAGATATACAATAAAAGTAGGGCAGAGATCATGAGGGATGCTTTTCCCCAGGCAAGACCATCTGTTTAACAGGACCGGACAGCTTTATGCATGATTTTTATGCACTCATACATGTGCCCGCATAAATATGTGTATGAACATTTAATCTTGTCATTTACGATCAATGTGGTTGTGGGATGTTATATAATGCCATAACTGACATTTTTATAAAACTAATTGAGTTACGTCCCCTTAAAACTGAAAGTTCCCTGCTTTCTAAAAAAGGTCTTCATTCTGAACCTGACGTAATTATATACATATGGGTCTAGGACTTAAATTGTGTGGAAAATGGCAGGCTTTGTTGAATACCACAGGATGAAATAACGTTTGTGTTCATAAATATCCAAATGAAAGTCACAGGATGAATTAAACTTCAAAAGTGAAATTAGTCAAGGAAGTTTAAAGGGCATTGAGCAATGCTGAGAAAAAAGTTTAAAGCTGTTAAATAAATTGGCTGTGTTAAATCATGATTTGTTCAAATAATTCAATCAGTCTTTTCAGAGTCCAAAAAGAAAGCAGTGAATGCTTAGAATAAATATTGTTACTTACATTAAACTTATTAAACATATATTTATTTAAATAATTGTATAGTAAATCTAGACTTAAGAGTTAGGGTCTGTAGTTTGTAATTATGTTTTCCCCCACATGATTTAAACCATTTTACACTTAAAATGAAATAATATCGGTAATATCCTTAAAACACGCATGAAAATTAAGTTAAAATGGAAGGAGAATTGCGTATTTTTAAAGTTATACTACGATGAAAAAATACAACAATGGTGTCTACTGTTTTTCTGCAATGTGTTTTTAAATAATCAGTATATATTATCATTTTAAATGAAAACATACAATAAAAATGGCATTTGACAATTGACTGACAACCATATATACATATATATATATATATATATATATATATATACAACATATATTTACACAAAACATACCTTTGCAAAAAAAACATCCATCCATCTTCATGTCGGCTTTATTCCCTTTCGGGGTCGCCACAGCGGAATGAACCGCCAACTCACTGGCATATGTTTTACGCAGCGGATGCCCTTCCCTGCCGCAACCCATCGCTGGGAAACATTCACACACACATTCACACTTTAACACTATGGGCAATTGTTCTTATTCAATTTACTTATTCTGCAGGTCTTTGGACTTGTGGGGAAACCGGAGCACCCGGAGAAAACCCACGCGATCACGGGGAGAACATGCAAACTCCACACAGAAATGCCACCTGCCCCAGCCGAGCCTAGAACCAGCGACCTTCTTGCTGTGAGACGACCGTGCTACCCACTGCGCCACCGTGACGCCTCAAAAAAAACATTACGTATAAATTGATTAATAAAACAGAAAAAGGGTTCAATAACATTAAGTTATTTAGTAGGCTACACAATTATATAGGGTTTCAGATTCAAGTACACACATTTATGAACATTTAGGCGTCACGGTGGCGCAGTGGGTAGCACGGTCGTCTCACAGCAAGAAGGTCGCTGGTTCTAGGCTCGGCTGGGGCAGGTGGCATTTCTGTGTGGAGTTTGCATGTTCTCCCCGTGATCGCGTGGGTTTTCTCCGGGTGCTCCGGTTTCCCCACAAGTCCAAAGACATGCGGAATAAGTGAATTGAATAAGAACGATTGCCCATAGTGTTAAAGTGTGAATGTGTGTGTGAATGTTTCCCAGCGATGGGTTGCGGCAGGGAAGGGCATCCGCTGCGTAAAAACATATGCCAGTGAGTTGGCGGTTCATTCTGCTGTGGCGACCCCGAAAGGGAATAAAGCCGACATGAAGATGGATGGATGGATGGATGGACATTTATGAATAACCAATAAACTTCCTAATCATGTATAACAATTACACTTTAAACAGTTATCTTTTAAAAAATAAAAATGCAATCACATCTAAATGTATTTTACAATACATTCAATCAGATCATGAACATCACATTTCAGCACTTGCTCTGCACTACTCTCTGAACCCAAAATGAAATATTTCAGTGTTATTTTTTATAATTACTGTTCAATAAAAGGAAAACTCCCTTTTAATCTTTCTATAATTTCCAGAAGATCTGATATAAATTAAACAAGTGTTAAAACGAATTGTTTTAATTTCTTTAAGTGTTTGACGAGACAATTGTCTCCCATATTTTGCTGATAGCAAGCTGATAACAAGAAAAAAGAGGTCCGAAGAGATTAAATTAAAGGTAACACTTACAATAAAGTAACATGAATCATTATTAGTTAATGCATAAATTAACCTTTAATTTAGTTACTGACGGGTTAATGTTTGTATTAATTATCAACCCATTAAGCCTGTACAGGAGGCATATGAACAAATGCATTAATTACTGCCTTAAATAATGGCATATGATAATCTATCCATACATCTTCTTGTTGACCTTGTCTCTTTTGCTGCCAATGCAGAATGAACCACCAACTCTTCTGGCAGATGTTTAATGCCCTTACAGCCACAATCCATAATTGGGAAACATCCACAAACACTCAACACCATGGAAAATTGTGTTTATTCAATTAATGTGTACTGGATGTCTTTGGACTTGTGGGGGAACCCAGGCACTCGGAGTAAACCCACACGATCACGGGGAGAACATTCAAACTCCACACAGAAATGCCAGCCGAGGCTCGAACCCGCGACCTTCTTGCTGTGAGACGACTGTGCTACCCACTGCGCCACCATGAGGCTCATGATTTAAGATCATGTTCTCTTAAATTCATGCTTAACTTATGAATCCACTAATGAAGAGTCATGTGACCTTGTTGTAGTGTTACCACGGTAACTTTTAGACAGTTTATAGCCGGACATTTTCCCATTGCACAAAAATGATTTTGAATCAGAACATTTTCAACTGGTTTCAGGACAAGGGTATTTCTTGCTTTGACACTCCCTTAAAGGCATTCTTTTATTTTCAGTACTCTGAATGAAAGAAAAATAATATTAAATTACTAGTTTACATTTAAAATGTATTGGAGCTTTGCTTACTTATTTTCTGAGTCACAAGTATTAATGTACCTTTTTTTAATTTATATGATGTATTAACTTTACAAAGAACTAAAAACTTCTTTCAAAGGCACCAAACATGAAAACGGATGTGTTTTGGTGCAAACCCTAAAACCGATAATTGTTTGTCCTACACGTCTAAGATGCATGTTTTCTGGCACCAGTGTGATTGAGGAACAAATCTGTTGTTCCTCTATTTGCTTTGAATATGTCTAGATTTGGATTTGTGTGGGTGTTCCCATGCTGTTTTTGCAGAGTGCGCCTCTGGACAGGTTCAGAATGAAAGATGGTGGAAGTGATCTCATACAGTATCCTGAATGAGAAGAAAGAAATGTTGTCTCAACTGTACAGCTGCTGTTCTTTGTTATCTCGACTAGAAGCTCATTCTGTACAGAAAAAGGAAAAGGAGGGAAAATCAGCTCCCCTTTTAAACAGAAATGAACTCAGTCAGAAATTATTGGTGTTTTTCTCAATCCATAAATAAACAGGAAAAACATGTTTCAACAAGAAATTTAAGGTAAATTATAGAGAAATATATCATTTGTTCTGACTCAGTTACACATTTAGAAAGGATTATGAATCATTTATTAGTTTTGGAATTTGTCTTTTTTTTCAGCAGGAAACACTAAAATACTTTTAAAATATTGCCAAACAGTTACTTTAGAGTAAAATACCAAATATTATTTAACAGTATGATTTCAGTAAGTAAATTACAATTTATTTCTTTATACACTCTCAGTAGAAGTAGGGTTAAGCACTGTAACATGTGTTTTACTCAAATGTACACTTTAAAATTTACTCAAATCTTACATTTTAGACATCACAACCTTGTAAATGTAAAGTGATGGACTTAATTCTATTTGGGATAAAAGATCACTTTTGAAATCCAGAAGTATTTAAAAGATTTGCTAGCAAGTAAAAAAAAACATTTGATTATTTGTAGGCTGTATTCAAAGGCTTCAAAACTACTCTCAAGCCTTAAAATTGAATCTGCTGTGAATGCGTTAACATTGGACATGGCCATCAAAACTATCAAAGGCAAAATTGCAGAATCGACATGTGTTTTTGAACTATTTTTGAGTATAATCTCAAGGATTTTGTTTTTGCTTGCCGTATTTTCCAATTGATTTTTATGTGGAGTTAAAACACTTTAAAGTTCAAAGAAATGGGTGAATTGCTCACTCATCATTAGGGTTCCTCTTTCATAAGGAAACAATTGAGACCAAACAAAATTTCAATACGAATCCTCATTGTTTTATTAATGGTTTCTCATCCTTTCAGGCAGGTGTTAGAAACCACTACACATGTGTATGATACAAAAACGTTCTTGTCCATGTGCCTCTCTATATTTACCCTTTATCCATTCAAGTGAAAACATCCATTTTCCACTTGAACTTCGACACGCATACAAACAGTACATGAGCACACCAGTTAAATAAAGTTCTTCTGATTAGATAATCCAGTTCTCCCAGAAGAGAAGCGCTGGAAGGCTGAGCACATCTTCCCATCACTGCAATCTTCTTGAGGCCAGTTATTTTGGGCAGAGATTCAAGTCAAACACCAGAGAAAAATTCAGATGCTTCTGATTGAAGATTAAAAATTGTTTTATTTATACCCTTTGCTAATCTGACATCTGTGTTTCTGTACATTTTTAAATGTTATTTTGTATTCATAAAAATGTTCTTATTCACATTAATCAATTATTTTGACAACAGCTTTTACTGGACATGGATTAAATGTGTATCAGTTGTTGATTCTTCACCATGTAGAAATGTTGCCAAATAATTTGAGCAAATCAGCTAATTTTATGGTAAATCTGCATGTAAATATTTGGTAAAAGATTATAGTAATATTCTGTTTAAAATTTTACCGCATGCATCTAAGTAAAAGTTGTTTAAACTTGTAGAAATATTTTTAACTTCAAAAAATTATTATTTTGATAAAGTATAATTACACATTTGAACAAAGTTTTTTTTACTCTTGTTAAAAAAACACAGTGTCTGATTTAAATGTAGTAAACTTTTGTTATCACACTTTGTTAATCAAACTTAAGCGTTTCTATTTTTTGATGTTTGTGAACTTTTTTCATGTGTCATGAGTCAAATTTCAGTGAATTCAATCTAGACCATGTCATATGCAAAGTTTGTTGTACGCCTGCTTCTCAATCTTTGATAACAAAAAGTTGCTGGTTGTCCAGCGAGAGATAACGAACAGTCTGTTTCTTCTCTATCTTATCCGTCACCACAGACACCTGCTGTTGTCTCCTCAAACAGCTCCCTTAAAGATGGTGGGCTCCCTTAAAGAGGGGGATAACCACATCTATCCTTCAAGGCCTTCGGGTTAATATTACCCAGAATGCATTTCTTTGTCTTTAAATACATTTGCGGTTCAAAAAGAAACCACACAAAGGTGTATGTCTTTGTAAAATGCACAAAAAGAAACAGTATATCACCTAAAACAAGATTACAACATTAACATGATGTAATGAATGTCATTGAGCTTGCGACTGGAACTAGAGGTAGAACTCGAATGCACAACAGCCCGGGATCCAAGAGAAACGCTCTTTATTCATACTACTCAAAATAAACAGAACTTAAACTATCCATGCATTTTAAAACAGCTAAATATTTAACACAGCTAAAAGCTCAATATAAACTAAAAGGTGTAGAGGACAAGAACAAAACACATGTACATGACAAAACACAAAGGCTCTACAAAGAGGTTGAACTAACAATAAATTAAAATAATTTGCAGGATTCCAACTAAACACTCACAAGGAAGATAGTTTTATCCATAAATAAAAATATATCATAATCTAAAAACTCACCAATCCCTTAATTTGGAGATTAAATACGGCACGCCTACAGATTATGCCTGCAATTATCAATTCCCACATGAATCATTTGAGTCTGTTTTATAGCCTGTGTTGGTGCAGGGCGGGGAGATGATGATTGTTTGGGTGGACAACAGAGGGTAGCACATGGTTTTGGAAAAAAGTGCTTGCGAAATCCTTAAATATGAAACAAGTGTGAAAAGGAGACTGTTTTTAATCACATCGCTGGGGCTTGACAAATGTTCACCACTTGTTCTCTGGATTGGCATTACAAAGGGGTTAAAGGAATTTGAAAAATGATCAAGCTCTGCATAGTTCCCACTGATATTTTTGTGTCATGTCGCCTCCTTAGTACCGAGGTCTTCATTGGCCACCCAAAAGCATTGCACAGCTGTTTATCAACTACATCTGCTTCATTTCCAACTGATGGAGTAGTACACCAGTTTGTCATTGGTTGGGATGTCAATAGTGATGTCATTCTGGAAAAAATAAATTCTTAATGTAACAATTTTCAAAATGATCTGTGTTGGTCATCCAAACCTATTTTTGTAATGACTCCATACCAATGAACCAAGAACTGTAGCAAGAACGAAACAGTTCTTAATATTCAGGAGTGGGGAAATTACATTGTGACACAATAATGTAATCATTTGAAAACAACTCCTGATTTAAAACGTTTTGCAAGCTTTTATATTAGAGAGAAACTACTCTAATATAGTTGCACGACTTAAGTGCACACATTTATGTCCTAATACCTTCAAAAAGTTGTGTTTCTATAATTTTGGCCCTTTTTTCTCACACATCAACTGCATAACAGCTTTACAAACAGCAAAGTTAGCCAAAGGTTTAGCACCACCTGACACAGCAAGATTCAGAATGCTCTTAGAAATCAGCTAACTGACAGAGGTAATCAATATTCAGTTCGGAATTAAGTTACTTTCACAGCAGTTCTAGCCAGGCCTCTGCTTGACTAGATGACTAAGCAGTTGAGATTTAAGGTTGACAGCAAGACAAGGTTTTGTTGAGTCTGGGAATGTACATTTGCTCTGCTGACTGGTCAGAAAGAAAGAACGATGTGGACACATGGTAAAAGTTTCAAATAGTTAGTAAAGTTGAATTTACAAAATCAATTGGTGACATTTTAAGTGTATGGAACACTGCTGTGAGGGAGTCAAAACACATAAACTGAAAAAAATATGAATAATAATAATTATTATTTGCGCACATTCATAACCTGCCAAAAAACTTCCCTCCTCAGATTTCCACTGGTAACGGTCTGGCATGAGCTGAACATCCTTTTCATGAAGACTGAAAAGAGCTTTTGTTGGGGGCATTCACTCTCCGGTGAAAAATGTGGAGAGCAAGAACCAGTGGCAGCAGCGTGGAAGGTTTCGGGCCCCTTCCATTCGACTACAACGCCCAGTACAGGATTGGCAAGTAGAATCACCAATGAAAGATCCGACAGAGAGAAGCGCGCCGACAAGAGGTTTGAAGGAGGGCGGGACTATGCTAATCCAGAATGGCGCTTTGAGCTGGACGCGCTTCTCTCTCGCAGCCATTGGACGGGCCGCGCGCGTGGTGAAAGTCGAACCTGACTCGTGGTGAGAGCATTCAGCCTGAATACACTGAGATGGCTTCAAAGTGCCCTAAATGCGAGAAGACTGTTTATTTTGGTAAGTCTGAGTTTATTTTTTGTTTGTCGCTTTGTCAAACTCTCTCAATATGATCCACATCTATCAGCTTCAAGCGGATTTATGAATGAACGTATGAACCACTGGTTTGTTTTCAAGGATGCTGCTGATGCCTACTTGAGTTTTACTTTGCAATGCTTACCGTGCATTATTCAACGTGTGTGATAAATGTATTGTTCAAAAATAGAAACTAGGCAAAATAAAATAAAAAAACCTGTGAATCCATTTGTTTTCAATAAAGTATTCAGTATTCCGGTTGGATGTTTTTTTTTGTTTGTTTGGTTGGTTGGTGGGTTTTATTGTTCAAAATGTCAAAAGTCGTGCAAGCTTCCGTTAGAATTTCCTGTAATTATCTCTAAAACGTATCCACCTTTAATTAATGGTATTTATGGAATGTTGTGGATATTAAAGGACATTGAATGAGCTTTTTTTCAGGCTCTGTGCATTGCTGCACTTTTTTTTTTATTTCAAATCATTTTAAGGGCCAACTCTCCACCAAACATAAACAGTTGTGCCTAAGTTCTGTCTTTTCAGAATCAATTATCCATTTCCTTTTAATTCTGTCTTATAAATAAACGTCTATATTTGCTCTCTTTTACTAGTTACTATGTTTCACTTTCAGACTAATGAATGTTTTATTTAATAATATACGACAGGAGGCTCTCGATATGCTTGGATAGCTGCAAGATCTCTGTGAATTCTGAAGCTCTTCTATTGCTTTATATCCCATTTTGGCCAGAGCTTTTTGCATCTCCCTCTGAATTTATGTTTAACTGCCATAATGGTATTTAACCTGATCCCTCTCTTCTCTTCATATTTACTCAGTTATTCATCAGTGCATGATTTGTCTTTTGGAAAAGTAAGCGAGTTTTCTTCAGTTGGTGTTTATGCTCTATTCATTAAGGGCACTTAAAGAAACCTAACAGGCAACGATAAAGCTGTTGGCTGGTTTTAAATCAATGTAATGATCGAGAAACCGTTACATGAAAGCAAATGCAGCTATCTCCACTGCTGTGTGTCTAGGATTGGTTTATCCTGCTTTGACTTGGCTTTGTTTGTAGAGGTAAAATAATAAACTTATTACAGTTCATATTTTATTTTAAACGAGCCAACCAATTTCAGGTGAGAGATCATCTGACATAACAACCAGTATTGTCTGCCCATACATGTTTTAGCATGAACACAAATGGAGAGAAAATGACATTCTCCTGGAGATGATGTCTTGAAAAGAGATTTATAAAGATTGTGAAATTATTATTATTATTTTTGTTGTTGTTGTTGCAGAACTGTACCAAAGTGCAGTAAATTTTCCAAAGACAAATAATAATTTAGAATAATTATGATTTCAGTAATTACCAAAATAATTGTGATTAACATTTCCCCCATAATCGAGCAGCTCTAGTGAGTCAGTTACTGTCACTTTAGATGTAGAATAATAATATGCCACATTACATGACTAGGATGGCAAGAGGAAAGTAGTGTGATGGGAGCAGAGATCATTTGAAACTCAAATAATGTTTTTGGTATTCTATAAGCTAAAGTAAATGAGGGGTTGGAATTGGTCCTGATTTTTCATATCACACATGTTCATGATGTCATACTACACAATTATCTACTCTGCATTATATCACCACAAATTTACGTTTAAATGTGGTGTCACAATCTGGATTAAAGACAATGCAGGCTTTCATCAAAATCTCAGTTGACGTCATGAAATTGGTCACTAGCCTTTTAATAGACTCGTGTCTTGGTCGAGACATTCCACCCAGCTGTGGAGGAGCAGGGGTGCGGCTGCTCCTCAGAGTCAGTGGTTTCCTCTGAGCAAGTTAATGTCACCAAGAGGAATAATTGAGGGTTGCTGTGAGCGTTGCATCTAACTTCAGTTTACACAGAACATATCCCCCTTACCTTTTTAAATGATGGAAAGCAGAGATCCTGTGATTTAAAAATCCCAAAATGGTGTAATCTTGGCCTTCTATCCAGACATATGCACTGGACAAAAAAAAATCCCTGTCTTCTTATTGGCTGCATCCCCTGATAAGCTATTAACCTGTCTACTAATTGGATCATTACCCTGTCTGCTGTTCACCAGTAAGCCACTGTGTTGTGATTGTTCAATATGACCAGCCATCACTTTATCCAGGTGGATGCTGCACACCACTGCTGGAATAGGATGGGAAAGGAATAGGACAGGAGTAGGAAATTAATGAGGCTGGTTATAAGCAAATTCAGCATTAAGAGTTAGTTGAAAATGATTTAAAATCTTTTAGTGATTTATATATTTAGTTTACATTCAAAGCTAATTATGCTTTAAGCATCAGCCTCACAGATGTTCTTTCCAAATTGAGTGTAGCTCTTCGAATGACACTTCCTTTAAATTCCTGTCTGGCTATATCCTGTTTAGGAATTAAGTGGTAAGCCACTTTTTAAGAGGAAACTTTTTAGGTGGAAAAGTTTGGTTGTTCAGTTTGATCATTCATCAAGCTGCTGTTGGCAGATAGGTTTTCTTCATTTGGAACATATATAAAAGCTTTCTTTTGTAATAGAAATTTTAAGTCATTATAATGGGTATTGGTAATTATGAGTGAGAAATGTCTATTTAGATTTTTTAATATCATATTGAATGTGTGTAAACAGTCTTAGCCTGAGAGGGAGGTGACTGGTGGAGTGGGTGGAGTCTCCGTGCAGCGATGGGCCTGTCCCATAGGGAAAGCATAAATTCGCGTGCGTGGAGACTCTCCGCTCTCTTTCCTGGCTTTCTTCTTTCTCCACTTTACGAATAGCTTTCCGTAGTTTCCTTTAGAGCATCATTTTGTGTTTGTTAAACAAGGAGTACAATATAAAGTTTGCCGCTGTTGCTGCTGTTCTGTACCCTGCCTCCGGAGTGATTTCTACGAGAGAGAGAGAGTTTTTTTTTTTTTATATTCTACAATACTTTGTCAATGTGATACTTATACGATTCACATTTAGATATTAACATAATGAATTATACATGAGAAAACCTTGCAAATGACACTTCAGTGAGATTGCAGATGAATTTGTAAATATATGCATGCATACATACATACATACATACATACATACATACATACATACATACATACATACATACATACATACATACATACATACGTACGTACACATTTTTGCGGGGACATCTTTAAGAGAGAATTGTGTATTAATGGGTGTGGTCAGTGCCCATCCTCTTTTTCTTGCCTTTGCTCGTATGGCCACCAATTCAACATTTGGATCAAAGTGTTTGAGTTAAAAAGCCCTTGCGATAGCTGTAGCGGAGTTTTAGACTTAAAAAGCGTGAACGTATAAACACTATATCAGCTACAGCCATTACATTTAGACTCCTCATCATTTGTAGCAAAACTAGAATTGTAGTATGAAGCAATTATGAAAGTGGTTAACTTCTGGTCAATAGGTGGCACTATATTTGAGACCCACAATTGTCTGACTGGTGCACTTATAACGTAATGTAAAAGGAAATAAAATAAAGGTTTTTAAAGATTATGACTTTATATGAGACCATTACTCTATGACCATTTTATTATAGATATTGTTGGAGCAGAGTTTAAATCTGAAGCATGTCTATTTGAAACCTATGAGTCCCTGCAGCAAAAATAGAATAAATTAGTACTTAATCATAGAAAAAATTATAATATGTGACTTCAACCTGCTACAGTACAAGGAATGTCAACCTCGTTATTGCAGATAATAACTTCGATAATATATTTATTCTCTAGTATAATGCTACAATGAAAATGCCATTGAATTTGAATTAAAAGTAAATAGATATTCCTCCATTTGCCCACTTGTGAATCTTGAGGCAAACAAAGTGAACATACTTTTCTGAAGAGCAGGTGAGGGGGGATAATTATCTTTTGTTCTTTAACCTTTTTTTTTCAAACACAGACAGCAGTTACTTTTCTACTCTGTTTTTATCTCTTTTGGATGTATTTGTCTGCCCATTTCTATTATTAAACTCATTGTATTCCGCATGACCTGCAAAGTGCTTGAATGCAAAAACATGTTATATAATGCAATTTCTAGCATCTTCCTCAAATACGTAATGGTAAAGATGCTCTGGGCATGGGTAATCTTTTTCAATTTCCTTCATCCCTTCATGTAATTGGAATTAATTGGATAATTGGCATTAAGACACATTGTTCAGTATTTCTCCTCATTAGAGATACAACCTAGATAAAATGAAATAAGACCAAAAAAATGATTGATCTGTTATGTTTAACGTTCATAATATGTTTATGTAATAGCGTTTGATTTTCCCAAGAAGTTTAATATGTGTAAACTTTATTTCAGAATGAAAACTACAACTTTATATGTACTCGAAAGTCGGCTTTGTATACCAACATTGTGTATACCAATGTGTAGTCCAATTACATTTAATACTTTTTTGTTGTTATTTGTAATGAGCAATGCCATGGACTAAAGTTTTAATAAGTTAGTACTGCATTATGATGAGGCAATGTTCTTTTTTTGAAGCTGCTTGAAATTTCTTATAGTAAATGTGAGTAATTTAACTAATTCATCATTTAAGCTATTGCTTAGTTGCTTAATATTTAGTTGTATGAAAACTGAGACTGGGATGAATACAAAATAAGGGTGCACTATCCCGGAATATTTATATTTGAAAAGCTGAGTTACTTTTTACTGAGAAATATTTATTTGTGTTTGACAATTTGTCTTTGGACTGATTTGAATGCTTCTCGATCAAAAACAAGGGTGCAGATGTGTGCTCACACATCTGGACAAAAGAGCGAAAGTGGAAAGATTTTTTTCATAGATCTTCCAGATAGGCTTGGTTTTTCGCAAGGAGAACAGTCAAAGAAAGCTGGCTCTTGAATGGACATAAAAGAGCAACTGGATGACACCCGATACACACGTTCACCTTGACCTTACAACAGGAAACCGTGTCAAAGTACAATGTGAATAAGAACCGAAGTAGAAATCGCAGAAGAGAAAAATATGAGCATTCAGAAGCTCCTCTTGTTAGTGTCTGACCATCTAAGGTTGTGTTCGGTGATTTGTTCATTAAAAACAATGAATCATTTGACATATACATTCATAAATCGTTCATATGGAATTAGATCTGATCTACTTGTGGCAAATTAACTCTTAACTGTATCTTCTGATTATTAGCATTGTAATATGCATGCACCAAAGAAAATGATTCTCTCCTCAAGAAGAGTTGTTACTCATGAGTCATTTCGAAGACTCATTCTGTTCACAAACTACGTGTCACTCCCTGAGCACCACCCAAGGGCAAGGAGAGTCACTGCACCAACATTAAACCACAGAGGTGTGAAGCTAGCAAAAAATCCCCATGCAGAGAAGCTATCTGAACGTTCGTGTGAATCTTAATTCGGATAGATGTTTAGAAAACTTTCTTCTGGACAGGAGGGTAGTGAATAGGGTTTTTATGTTGCTGCTGCAAACTTGCTTAATCTTTAATTTAAAAATATTAATTTATTTCAAGAATAATAATACTTACATAAGTTTAGATGTAACACTATTTATGATAAGGTTAGAAGGCTAAGCACATTCTAAGGTGCTAAACATCACAGGGTTTTTTTTTTCTTAAAATGCCAATAGACAGGATTTCATGCATTTTTAATAAACTTTCAAAAATAGAAGTCTACCATTTTTTTGAAGTGTTGATATCTTGCCTTATATCTGTTTCAAAATAATAGTTAAATTATATTTATTTTACAGTGTTCATAGAATCAAACTGTTCCTAGAATTTTTTTTCGTTTTAAAATATGATCACAATAACTATGCAAAGGAGATCATACTTTTACATTTACAAAGATATTGTTTTTTGGAAATAAAATTCTCCCAATTCAATTTGAGTTTCATGATAATATCTATCTAAACGACTGCAACGTGTGGCCTATTAAATTATTAGCGGTTCTAAAGCCAGGCTAAGTTTCACTAGCCAGAATTGATTTACACTGACAGCCGTGGGCGCAGTAGCAGGAGCAGGAGCAGCCACACGTGCACATCTCGCTCTCGTTCAAGCCAGACGTACAAAAATCACATGTTGGGTCAATTTCAACAGAGATGAAACTGCTCTAGACTGAAGAACTTCTTGCCATGCCTTGCATCAGCAGGGCCATATTGAACCACCACACCCAGGCTTTCAGCACAGCCCCAAGGAAATTCACAAGCCAGTGCAAATTGGAAAGCTAGCTTGCAATCAGACGGCTATGTGAGATTTGTTTGGAGAAGGAACTGCCAGGCAGGAGTTGATGATTATAGCAAGGGTCACAGAAAGGAGCTGTTTGCCATGCAGAATAATGGAGTCATTAACAGCTACTGCACACCATATGTGCTATTTTTAGACCAAAACGCTGAGAACCACAGAATATTCTCTGTTTTTCTCAATGTCGGGAAGTGGCTCTAATTGGTTTGGGTGTTTAGCTGAAGTTTCCCTTTTATCTCCGTGTGTGATTTTGCATGCTTGGTTATGATGGCCTGCAGGCTCTCAGGTGAAGGGGCAAAGTGTAACCAGAGATTCTGATTGTTGCTCTCAGATGGCATGCATTTTACCATGAGGCCTGAGAGGATACAGTCAGGAAGAGAATGCTATATAATAGTAGTGCTCTGAACAGATAGGGTTACTGGTGATGTGGAAGGTAATCCACCCATGAGGCGTTCTAATTGATTTTTATATGTATGACCACACTGAGTGAATAGATACAAAACATGTCACTTGGCTTTTAATTTGAGTCCTAATATGTTATTAACAGCCATAACAAATACATAACAAATTGTTCTAACCTTAAATGAATCTTTGGTCAAGTTGGTGAATCAGCTTCTGAAAGCAATCCTAGTGTAGTGCTTTAGGGTGTTCAGCTGTGTAAATGTGGAGTCCTGGGCTGTTTGTTCATGAATCAGATCTTAGAAAGAATTGTGTTTATCTTGCCTTACTTATCGTTGGTGCATGACTGAGTATCTGATATACAGTAACGTGCTACATTCTGTCTGAAAGCAAACCAAAATGAAATAATTTGGCTACTGTTGGTGATTTTTAAAAACATGTTCAAATTGGACATCAAACTCATAGTTCTCATAAGTTTAATAGACTCTTTAAAGTATTCAGGAAACGTTGATAACATAGGAAATTTTATTAACTGGGTCCAGTTTTACCCTGTAAAAATTCTGGCCCTTTAAAAAAATCCTAAACACACAATGTTTACCCCAAATTGCAACAACTATAGCAATGCAGACTTGAGATCACCATAGATTTTAAGATGCTTCTTACTATTTGAAATTGTCTGTCATGAGACTTTAATGTATCAAAATGTTTGTGATGTCACAATCATATAAATAAAAAAAGGGGCTTATGGAGTATGTTTATGGAGTAACAAAAACCCTTGGATTGGTGTTAATTATTATGAGGGGGAGGTTTGAAAACACTTGAACACTTGAAAAAAATGGGATAATACTGCCATATCATCCCCTTGTAAAATAATTTATAATACATATTTGACTTGTCAAGACTATCACTGCACCCTTAATAACCTTCCAAAGGTAGTTTTTACAGTAAAGAATAGTTTTTAATCACTGCACATGATTGTGCTCCACCAAACGAGTTGTGTACCTCATTTTCCTCCCACTGCTGTGCTTCCGCCACTGCCCCTACATGATTTTGTTTGTTGGCACACATAATTCATCCCATTTCCGACAAATACATTAATCTTTAGGTAAGTTAAGCCCAGGACATCGAAAACACTTTCTTTTCATTGTTTATTGACACGGTTCTGCTACAGTTACTCCTGGGACAGTCAACGCGTACATTATTTATTGAGATGCATTTACTAAGAAACATCTAAGAAATGCCTGAAAAGTAGGGTTTACATGATATGGTACCTTATAAAGGGCTTTAAAAAGGTACAAATCTAAATTATATGAACGTTTAAACAAACTGTATGTTTTCCCCTTCTCTTCATCACAATGCCCTTTTATAGTTATCAAACAACTCTTTAAAAAATATCAACATTTTTAAATGCAGCATGAATAAAATGGACCATGATAAACACTTCAAGAATGAAAATTCCTGAAAATCAAAGAAAGCCAAAGACAATCATTTCATTTTTTTTACTAACTCAAATCAATACCAGTAGAGCAGTTTTCTTCTTCAGTTTACTAAAGTTTCATCCTGGTCTTGCTTTCCCTCTCTGCTTAGATAATTCTGTCAATGCCTGGTTGATTTTCTTATATACCGTATGTCGTGGGGGTATGATCCATTCCTTTGAAACTCATAATGACTTATTATTTTCCACAATAATAATAATGACTCATTATTGTCCACAATAATAATAATAATGACTCATTATTGTCCACAATAATAATAATGACTCATTATTGTCCACAATAATGCCCATGTTCACAACTCCCTTTGATGATTAAAATCTATTCCGTTTTTTTTCCATCAGACCTATTAGCCGGAATCCTGGCTGTCTATGACAACTTGTCTGTCGATAAGACAAGAAGCAGTTTGACATTTAGAAGAAGAGTCCTGATTTACATTCACACTGAGAATGCAAGACTAATTTTTGTGACTTGCTATTCTTCCATATTGTTCTTCGGTAAAAGAAGCTTCTTTAGTCATTTGTTTGTTTTGCAGATTTCCTTGACTGTTAAGATTTTCTCTCTCTCTTGAAAAGTGAAGAGTTCTTTGATCCTTTCAATTACAACACAAATCTATAAAGCCCTGTAAATCCTTCTATGAGTGCTATGTTGGAGATATCGAAAACTTTAGGATCCTGCCTTTGTTTTGGCAAAAGTAACATCAAGTTCGAGTAACATCGACCCACTCTTGATGAGTCATAAGTATCAAAGCCTATAAAGTATCAAAGCCTATAAAATGTTCAAAGAAATGGTGTTGCACTGTTTTTGGTTGTGAAGAGGAACTTCAGCTCAAATGTTTCTCCCAACCACGTACTCAGTGCGCTTCTACATGATTGCAGGGGATTGTGAAGCTCTAAAACAAAGTCAGCAATCCCTTTCCCGTTTGGACATCATTTTAGTTTCTGAAATGTTATTTTTGTTTGTGTTTGTTGTTGTCTTTTCAGAATTTGTTTTCTCATTTGTTGGTCCTGTACCGTGAATGTGGCAGAACAAACTCAGAATTACTGGATCGTTTTCGGTTTGACAAAATCTAACCATTTCAATCGTGCAGCTCTTCAACTTTCTTTGTCAAGTCAGGCTTTGATCCTGAAGCTATGATTAGTTCACAGTCGCGTGCACGTAAAAAGCCGACGTAGGCACCGAATAACCAATCACGATGAGCATGGATAGAGCGAGATCATTTTATATAGATTATAGTTAGACTTCTACATGTCACATTTTGTATGAGTGGTCGAAGAAGCTCGCAAGCTATTCCTTCTGCAGAGAACCTGTACATTAATACATGTTGAGAAACGCTAAGGGATTTTGTCTGTCCCTAAAAACTTTTTCCCTACGAAAGGCTCGTCAAGCAATTTGCGTAGAAATATATGCAGGATTGGGAAATAAAGATGAAGCCATTGTTGCAGATGCTGGTGTGTTTCGTCACTTGAAATGTACTTTTATACCACTTATTAGACAAATGTAAGCATGCGATCTCTAATACAGAAAATACCCTGCTCTGGAGCAGGTTAGCCGTATGGCTTAAGTAACAAGGGTGACAGATTGATTAAATCCTAGATCCTTTAATATTACCCAAAACCCAGGGTTGGTGAAAACTAATTCTAAACGTAGCTGGCTAGCCAGTTAATCCTGCTGCATGGTACAGGCCCCTGGAGTGTTTTCTAAATTTTTGTTTTTATTTGTATATATTTATTTTCCTTGTTATTTAGCTTTTATAATTGTGATTTGATGTGCCACTTTAGTTCACCATAGTTTATGTGAAATCTTCCATATATCAAGGAAAGTGGCAAGAAGAATACTACAACACAACGAGAACAAGCTCTAATGCAGCTCATAACTAAAGTCAGATATGGATATAAAACAGAATTTATGTATGTGTGTGACTGGTGGGGTGTGTTTGGTGGTGGTCAGGAGGTCGTAGGCATGAAATGGCAGAAGATATCTTGGTATAGTCTGACCCTGGGGCAGTCTGATAGAACATGACTGCCGTTCCAAGCCTACTGCCTCCCGACAACCACCAAACACCCCCCACCAGTCTCACACATCCATACAGATATGTTTGTTTGTGATTGACACAGCATTTGACAGAGCAAGTTTCTATTATTTTAATTTTGCTGTATTTCTTTTTATTCTGGTGGTCATCGGCCCGCTTCGATGATAG